>PVHT021183518.1:20166251-20301521 GCA_004024745.2 Catagonus wagneri | reverse complement strand
ACATGGGGACATAAAAGTGATTTATTTAGCTTACACGTTATAAAGGACTTCCATGTTCAGTGGACTCTGTACTGTGTTGAGAGAGAAGCCTCCAATAATAAGTATGCACTGAAGTCAGGTAACATGGTACTCCATAATTTTGACCCATCCCACCTACTTGATATTGTTTTCTCTTTCACTTGGCTGGTAACTTTCCAAATTCACTGAGAGGAACTCCAGAGAGAGAACTTTGGGACTTTGGGAAGGCTATTGTCAAGAGGCAACTTAGGAGTTCCCGTCGTGGTGCAGCGGAAATGAATCCAGCTAGGAACCGTGAGGTTGTAGATTTGATCCCTGTCCTCGTTCAGTGGGTTAAGGATGTGGCATTGCCCTGAGCTGTGGTATGAGTCGCAGATGTGGCTGAGATCCTGTGTTGCTGTGGCTCTGGTGTAGGCCAGCAGCTGTAGCTCAGAGTCGACCCCTAGCCTGGAAACCTCCATATGCCATGGGGGCAGCCATAACCAAAAAAAAGAAAAAAAAAGAGGCTACTTAGCAGGCAGATCTCCAACCTTTCACTCCACTCTCCTTTTTACTGGAGTGGTCTTTGTTTTACATATTGTGCCTCTTCCTCTGATTTCACTGGAAGGAGTTAGTGACTTACACATTTTGAAAACTTTGATTCTAAACCATCTCTTCTAGTCAAACAGCTCACCTTTGTTGTCTACATTCCTTAATAACGCACATCACATTTGTTTCCATGCCTTTGCTCACTGTTTCTCTTTCGTTTTTCCACCTTGGAAAGCCCTATAGATTTTCCCTGTCTACTACATCATCTCATGGAAGATTCCTCTTCCAAGGTTCAGTTCCATGGAAGCTTCCTTAGTAACACTCATCTGAGTCTGTAATTGTTTTCTTTTAATCATCAAAATGTTGAGCATAACTCTGGTTTTATACAGTGTCCTTAGTAGATACTTGTTGGCTGAATGATTATGTAAAAGGACAAGTATGAAAGAAATGGAAAGTTTATCTGAAGGGCAGCCTCTGTGAGTTTAGCTGTAGGAAGAAGAACATATACTGATTTTCATTTCTTTAATCTTATTTTTTGGAGAATTTATATGATTTCTTTTTTTTTTACTTAAAAAAGAATACAAAGGAATGGGGAGGGAAAAGCTAAATACATTAATTTCTCAGTATTCTTAAGAATTCATTCCAGGACCCTTCACAGATATCAAAATCTGAGATGCTCACGTCCCTCATATGAAATTGCATAGTATCTGCACATCCTCCTCTACACTTTAAATCCTATCTAGATTATTTATAATAACTAAGACAGTGTAAATGCAGTGCAAATAGTTGTGACAACAGTGTAAATGCTACATAAATAATTACCAATGCACAGCAAGTTCAAGTTTTGCTTTTTGGAACTTTCTGGAATTTTAAAAAATATTTTTATCTGCAGTTGATTGAATCCACAGTTGCAGAGCCTTCAGATATGGTGCACTGACCATATGTTTCTTCAATGGAAAGCGATTTTATCTTATTTATTTTATAATGATTTTTATTTTTTCCATTACAGTTGGCTAACAGTTTTCTGACAGTTTTCTACTGTACAGCAAAGTGACCCAGTCACACATACCTAAAAGCAGTTTTAATCTCTGAGAGCTGTGCCATTCGTGAGTGTCAGTTTAGCCTTTAAGAAAGACACCTGAACAGTATGGCAAATACTAGAGCTCTTCTTAGAATTTTATAATTTCTAAGGAAACTTTACCTTTTGTTATAATCATTTCTTGTAAACCTTTACTGTACATCTAGCTACTCTGAAAAGTATAAGGGAAATGAAGCAGAATGAGCCATGATTTCTGCTCCTATTACCTCACAATTTAGTGAAAAGATCATTACAAAGGGAAGAAACACTGCAACTTATGATAAGAATTAGAGTTGAAGTAGAAAGTGCAATCGTAAATAAAAGAGGGAGAGGTTGGTTTTGTCTGAAGGGATCCCTAGCAGACCTGACAGAGGAAGCACTGCCTAAAGACTGTGTAGACATTCAATAGGGGGAAATGAGATCAGAGTACTGAAGGCTCAGGGGACAACAGGGAGAGGCACAGAGTCAGGAATAGTAGGAAATATTTGTGATGCAGTGAATTGCATGTGTGACCGTAGCACCAGTTACAATAGGGGTGGCATATGAAACACAACATGGAAAATCTGCTGAAACCAGTTCATACAGGATATTTTATTTTATGTGTAGTTGAGGGCCACTGATTGTTTTGAGAAAGGGAATGATATGTATGATAAGGCTTGAGTTTAGAGTTAATTTTGGTGATGATACAGAAGAGGAAAAGTCATGTAGAAAACTGTTGGAATACTGATAAGTTTTAGTGATGACTGGACCTAGGGCAATGGCAAAGAGACCACTGGTTGAAGGACTGAGTGTGAGAGATACCTCGGGAATCACTTGACAGGATTTGATACCTCCTGGATGGAATAGAGAAAGAAAATATTTTAATAGAAAGATAAAGTACTTGAAGATGTCTACAAAATTTTGAGCTTGACATAGTGATATATATGGGGATAGTGATTCTATTTATTGAGATACTGAATATAACAGGACACTTGGAGTAGAGAAGAAGAAATAGTGGGGAAAGATTTTGTCTTTAGTGGAGCGTCTATTAAATTTCAAATGGTTATAGGTTATCTATGAAATAGGGTTCCACAGGTGATTAAAGATGCATGGTCTGAATCAGGAATGGAGAGCTTATTTGGGAATTACTACAGAGTCATAATTAAGTCATGGAGAGAGGAAGGCAAAGAGCTTCAGATCTTTACAGATACCATGGCTGAAGAAAAGGTGCTGACTAAGCTCAGCCATGAAACTAGGAAAATACCCTATCAGAGACTCCATGAAAGGGAATTATGAAAAGCAGACACAATGAGTAAATGAAGAATGTGAAGGTTTGAATTGGTTAATCAGGCATGTATTCATGATCTATGTAGATAATTTCCACAGTTCCCATCGTGGTGCATCAGAAATGAATCCCACTAGGAACCATGAGGTTGTGGGTTCGATCCCTGACCTTGTCCAGTGGGTTAAGGATCTGGGGTTGCCATGAACTGTTGTGTAGGTCACAGATGTGGCTCGGATCTGGCATTGCTGTGGCTCTGGCATAGGCCAGCAGCAACAGCTCCGATTTGACCCCTAGCCTGGGAACCTCCATGTGCCATGAGTGCGGCCCTAAAAACAAAAAAAAAAAAAAAAAAAGGTAATTTCCCTAAAGGAAATAGAGAGTAGAACTCAGATTGCAAGAGGTCGAGGAGTTAATAAGAAGGGAGAGATGGAGTAGGAACTTGAGGAGGAAGAGGAAGAGGGCTGATTTTTGCAGTACACTTTGAATGTGTTTGTAGGTAAAGGAGAAAGAATGAAACAATCATCACAGGGAATCAACTACACATAAAATTAATTCTAATCATGTTGTAGAAATAAGTGGATAGAAGCAAATGAAAGTAGGCCTCTGCTGGAAAATAGACCGAAGGATAAGAACAGTGGAAAATAGGTCAATTTAATATCAATGGGCATCAGAGAGCTCTGCCGGAAACGGATATTCAGCTCTTAAGTAGTTTTGATCACAGTGGTTTTGGTCACATATGGTGTGCACACACTTGGAAGGAAACCAACTAGGAATAGGGTTATCTTCAAGGAAGGACTGAGGAGGGGTGAAACTAGGGATCCTGGGCACCAGCCACTCCCTGTATTATGATGATATGATAATGACAGGAAGTGTGGCCTGATTTGGCTCCACTGTAGGAACCTGGAGGAAGTCCTGGGTAGGAGCCTGGATAGAGTAAAGAGAGAACAAAGGAGGGAGGGGTTTGGAGTTTTGCAAACTCCAATCTAGTATTCTGAGATTGTCTGGTATTACAGGCTTGTCACAGCTTTCTCTGATTTTGGTTTGAATCACTATTAAATTAGACATCGTGTAATTATGAACCAGGTTACCCAGTGTTTTACTATCAGCTTTACCAACTTGTAAACCCTGAACCAGAGAATGGGGACATGGGACTCTCCTGGCAGCCTGCATGGGGATCTGGCTCAGAGAAACCACTCAAGCCTCCTGCTTAGTTCACTCTCCCTGCTCTGACTCAGAGTCTAGGAGAACTGGGGCTTATTCATCTGCAGGGGATGGAGGGAGAGGCAATCAACAGATGGGGAGAAGTGGAAGTTATGAGAGACTGAAGAGAGATGACTGATTAAGCCAGAATACTTTGGAAATTCAGTCAAAAATAAAGGCAAAGGAAAGCTATTGGGTTTGGAATGAGGCAGAATGAATGGAAAGAAGATACAGTTAAGGGATGATTTAGAAAATCTTTGAGGTTGAAAGGAAAGGAGCTAAGGAAACTGTTGGCTTTGAATTTCTCTCACACTGTTGACATGAATAAGGATTTGGGAACTTGAGAAGAACTGAAAAAGATTTTCAACAGTTTCTGTGGGACATTCAATGATGTGCTTATAAGTGGGTTAAGAGGACGCATGAGCAAAGAACTAGGAATGTGAAATGCTAGTGAGGGCAGGTGAGGAAGCTGATGGAGGCCAGGAAAGGGCTAAAAGATGGAAAAGGTCAAGGTCCAGAAACTGAAGGATGGGCTCAGTTGTGGGGACAATGATGAAAGTCTAGGGCTGTATTCCACTCTTAAGTCAACATTAGAAATAATATGTTGTGCTTTTTCATTCAACTGGGTTAAGAGCTCCTTGAATTACCTAAGTGATTCCTACCATTAATGGGAAATGCAGAGAAGTGGAAATAGATATTCAAACCTCCAGAACAGTTGCCCACTAGAAATATAATGTCAATTTCATGGGTACTTTAAAATTTTTTAATAGTCACAATAAAAATGAGTTAAAAGAAACAGGTGTAAAGAGCATTTATTTTACCCAGCATATCTGAAACATTATCATTTCAACTCCTAATAAACAGCGAATTAATATTGAGATATTTTAACCTCTTTTTTCTTTCAAATCTTGTGTATATTATTTCTTTTCAGCACATCTCAATCTGGATGCTAAATTTTTGTCAGAAGTACTTGCTTTGTACTTAGATTTCATATCATTTACTGCTGAAAAAGTGGATTCCATATCCGGTTTGTTCCAAACATAGTTAAAATTTGAGAAGTTTTGAAGTTTAAATTTATATTCATTAAAATGAAATAAAATAAAGAATTTAGTTTCTCAGTCTCATAGCTATTCAACTGTTCACTGGCCACTTGTGGCTGATGGCTGCTGCAGTGGACAGCACAGTCCCAGCACATCTGGTAATTGCTGATGTTACTAAGCATTATTGGGATTTATGTCATATTTTGTTGAGATTAAGAGGTGAGAATTGGATTCTGTCCTTTGGGAAATAAAACCACGAAGGCATGAGAGGGAAGCATCTGATTCTTGTTGTTTAGGAAAGTGCCAGCAGACACGCATATGCCAGCACTGCCACAACCTTTCACAAGGAAAGTTTCTGAATTTTTTTGTCATATTCAGATGACTTATAAAGCCGACCACTCTTCTAAAAAAGTATAACCCTGCTTTAAGCATTAAAATGTAAATGATGATAACTGTTTTATCAAAGTATTCCTCCTGTGGTCCAAGTTCTTTTGCTAGACTCTGGGCTTCTTAGAATTGTCTTCCATTTTCATTATTTTTAAAAGCATTTGGCTCTTGTTCTTGTACCAGTTAGTAAGCTTAGATAAAAGGAGCTGGTGGAAAGGAGTGATCCACATTGTTGTAAGTGTGATTTATACTGCCTGCTCTGTGTCACCTGTACAGAGCTCATAATCAATTGGCACATAAAGCTGATTGAGCTCTATGGGAATATTTAGATGAAAGAAACTCTGTAAATGCCAAGTATTTATTATCTTCATTATGGTCTATAATGTGGTAATAACAGAAATGTTACAATTGATTTAATGGAGTTCAGTAATTTGAAGCAAGTTTCAGAGTTATTATTGCTAACTTATTTCTTGAAATTTTATGTTATTCATGCATGTTGTTTTATCTACGAGCTTTCTCACATAGTGCCTGGGTGCTGAGTAGACCTGGTTTCATTTAGAGGAATATTAGTGTCCTACACACACACTTTAAAAAGAAAAATTACATAGATTTATCTGACATTAGTTACTTTTAAAGTAGGAAGAATTGTGTAGTCAGCCCCATTTTAGAGATGAAAAAAATGAGATCTAGAGATAGGTAGTCTGAGATTACACAATTAGAAAACATCTATGCAAAGGTGAATACTTACCACTTTTTACCATGAATTCACAATTTGTAAATTATGTGCCAATGAATAATATTCTGGAAAAGAAGTATAAAAGAATGACTAACAGTGCAGACTCTGAGTGTAACGGCCCTGGTTCAAATCTCACTCTAACTACGTGATCTTGGTCAAGGTACTCTCAAAGCCTCAGTTTCCTCACTTAAAAAAGGGAAAGTAATAATAATTAAATAACTGTTTTTTTCCACATTAGGCTGAAACTCAATTTGTAGTTGAAAAATAAGGACATTTACAAGTATGACATGTTAAATAACTCAATAACTAAAGACATTGACATTAGGTCTAAACACCACTCTGACCATCACCTAAGGTCTTTATTTTCTCCGCCAATCACAGTCCAGTCCTCTCTGCCTCTTATACTCTACCTCCAAACCTTACTGACCTCTTTTTTCACAGCTTTGAAACTTTTAAGCTCTTTCCCTACCATAGAGCCTTTGCAGAGGCTGGTCCCTTAGTCCGGCATGCTGTCTAATAGTCTCTTTGCTAGGTCCGTTGTCCTTCCTTTCCTTTCCTTTCCTTCCTTCCTTCCTTCCTTCCTTCCTTCCTTCCTTCCTTCCTTCCTTCCTTCCTTCCTTCCTTCCTTCCTTCCTTCCTTCCTTCCTCCTTCCCTCCCTTCCTTACTTCCTTCCCGTCTTGAGTAAATGTCAACATCTCACACAGGCCTTTCATGCTTTCCCCATATAAGGAGACCACCCTTATCCCCCAGTTATCTACTGTTCTAGTCTCTGCTTCTTCATGACCAGTATCACAGTTTATCATTTTTTTTTTTTACTATTGACTAAATTCAACTCACTTGTCCACCTAAGATTTTCTTAGCAGTAGTGTGAGAACTGCATATGGTGTGTGTTTGCATATAGACATATGTATATCCAGTATTATATTCTGCTTTAATAACTAAGCAGTTATAACATAACTTTTTAATATCTGTGTATCATTTGGTCACATGGATCACACTGGATTATTTGATCACTTCTGTTTCATTGTACATCATCTTTTCACTTTAAAAAAACTATTTTAAGAAACATTGCTATGCTTGTACATAAGTCCCTATTTATACCTTTGTGCTAAATTTCTTTCTGGAGATATTATAACAATTTATAATCTGTGACAGTGTTTGAGAACACCTGTTTTACATACTGTGAGCAGCACTGAATGTTAATCTTCATAAATAATGCAATTTTATAGGCATCAAATAGCATTTCCTTATTTTAACTTGCCTTTATTTGATTACTTGGGAGTAATCAGGTTTTCATGTTTATTAGACATTTGTATTTGTTCTTTTAGAAATGAGCTTTTTATTCATTCTTCAATTTTGGCTATATGTTTTTTATGAATATGGCCAATTTTATATTAAGAATATTAACCAGTTGTCTATGTTATTATTGCAAATATTCTTCTAATTTCTTGTTTGATTTTTAATTTTATTTATACTTTTGATGGATATGCTTTAAAGTTTTTTATACATGTGAGTTGACTGAACTTTTCCTTCATGGTCTTTTTCCACTCCATATTTAGGTCCTTACATAAGATAAGATCAGTTAAATATCTATTATTTTCTCCAAATACTTGAATTTTTTCCATTTATGATTTAACACTTTAGGCCAATTAAATGTATCATAGAATGTGATGTTACATGATATACTCTAATTTTTCTTTTTTTTTAAGAAAATAACTATTTTCTGAATAATCCACTTCCTCCTCAGTGGCTTATAATGTTTCATGGTATATTCTGTTCAAAAAGGTTAGCTAGAAAACTGCGATGGTGCCTTTGTTCTGTAACTACTGTAGGTTTAAATTATGATTTAATATCTAGTAAGACAATTTCTCCTTCCCTACTCTCTTTTTCCAAAGTTTTCTTCACTATTACTTGCTTATACTTCCAGTAAATAAAGAACTGTATTCTTATTTATGGTAGGTTGGATAATAGCCCTCGAAGATATCAGAGTCCTGAAGTTCCCATTGTGTCTTAGCTGTGAGAAACCCGATGAGTATCCATATGGACGTGGGTTCGATCCCTGGCCTTGCTCATTGAATTAAGGATCTGGTGTTGCCATGAGCTGTGGTGTAGGCTGCAAATGCGGCTTGGATCCTGTGTTGCTGAGGCTATGGTATAGGTAGATTCAACCCTAGCCTGGGAACTTCCATATGCCATGAGTGAGGCCCTAAAAAGAAAAAAGAAAAAAGAAAAAGATATCAAGGTCTTAATCCTTTTGATGAGTGAATGTTACCTTACATGGAAAAAGGATTCTTGCAGATACAATTAATTTAAGGTCCTTGATGTGGGGGATTTTTCCAAGATTATCTAGGCAGACGCTAGATATATTCACAAGTCTTTTTAAGGGGGAAGTAGAGGGAACTTCACTGCAGAGAAGAAAGCTGTGTGAAGATGGAGCAGGGAGAGATTTGAAGATTCTATCTGCTGGCCTTGAAGGTGGAGCAAGGGGCCATGAGCCAAGGAAGACAAATGCAGATCTAGAAACTGGAAAAGGAAAGGAAAGGGTTCTCCCCCACACCCTCCCAAAGGAGCATGGTCCTGCCTATACCTTGATTTCAGTGCACTTCCAGAATTGTATGAGAATAAATGCGTGTTCTTTAAACCAACTATTACAGCAGCCATAGGAAACTTACTCATCAGTTTCATAAAAAATGCTCTTGAGATGTCTGAATTTTCACTAATGTTCATCCATTAATATTTGAAGAATTGACATGTTTAAATATTCAATATTCCCTTTCAAACAAATATATCTTCTTTTGGATAAAATACATGGGTTTTGGGGAAATTATTTTCACTAATATTTCCAGTGAAAGAGATTTTCGTTTTTCAGAGAATCAGCAGCATATGTTTTATAAAGCAATTTTCTGGAGGGTAAACATAGAGGGAAAATGAGTGTCATTAAGATTGGCAGGAGCTGGGCATTTAACAGGTCAGCTTCTATAATATTATATAAGGAGCAACAATTTGGTTCTTTAAAAGAGGTTAGCTTAAAGAAATAAACTTGCAGTTTCCCCCAAATTATCTTATTCTTTTGGAAGTCTCTTCTATAAGCAGGTTTTGTTCACTCTGTGATTACAGATGATGAATAAATAGAAATATAAAGCTGCATTATCTCTCTAAAATACAACATTTTTCTACAAAATATACTGTATTGGAGTATACCCATAGTAACTCTTAAAGACTGAAATCATGTTTTTTACCAAGATATCATAACTATGAGGTTTCTGGCATTTTATAGGTACTCATATTCTCTGGTTAGCATTTGATTTTTTATTGTCTTAATTTTGATAATCAAGTTACTATCTCATTGTAGACATTAAAATCTATTTCTTTGTGTTTCAGAAATATTTACAGGAGAAAATTCTGAGGTGTTGGGAGTGGAGTTAATTACTGACATATTTTTAATATGAGTTAATGAGACATTTTGGGCTGATAATTTTTATTGTAAGTGGTTCTAGTAGGTGAACATCAGAATCTGATAAGAAACTTAAAACATGCAGGTTCTTCCTCAGAATGTACCCAAGAGAGTCTGAAGTATTTGTGTCTTTAAAAAGCTCTAGACATGATTCATGCGTGTGCAAAAGTTCCCTCCTCTCAGGTTATGCAATAAACCCTCAGGAAGTGGAGCTTTTCCTGAACTGTCAATCACCTCCAAAAGCCTGCTCTTTGTCATTTCACTGATGTCACTCTGTTACTGTGTCCCATTCTCTTCGGGCTAAGAAGAGAATTTAGTTGCTCTTCTTGCCCTCAGCAATATTTCCCAGAGTTTTCTCCTATACAGTAAATCTTATTAAGAGTCAGAAAGGGCAACTTAGAATATTTGATCAATTTTACTTAATTTCATGGGGAAATTTTTATGATAGTGTAGCATTTGTGAATTGAGAATGGGAAAGTTCTCTAGTACATATCTTCCAAATATCCATGGTATATTGTTTCTAACTTATACTGATATTGTGAATATAAGTTTAATGGGAAACAGAAAATGTTCTATAAACATAGTAATTTTGAGAGAAGGAAGTATGTCACCTTTTCTTTCTTACTTTTTAATCCCAAATCATCTTCAAGTAACTGTTTGAACCCAACATTTGGTCCTTAAAGGTTTCTAATATCCTCAGTTTTCATGGTAACCTTTCTTCTTATGTCTAGTTGTGAGGCATTTGCAATTATTTTGGTGCCTTAATACCGTGGTTTCTATTGTACTTCAGTTATTACATTAAATTTTTTTCTCAACAAGTGTGAGGCTCTTAAAGGCTGAGATCTTTAGTACCCTATGCAGTGCTGAGGAAACAGCAGTCCTTCTTTATCCATGGTTTGCTTTCCCTGGTTTCAGTTACCTGTGGTGAACTTGGTCCGAAAATATAGAATGGAAAATTTCAGAAGCAAACAATTCACAGGTTTTAAATTGTGGCTGTTCTGAGTAGCGTGATGAAATCTTGGCTGTCCTGCTCAGTCGCACCTGGGACATAAATCATCCCTTTGCCCAGAATCTTCTGCCCTTTAGTCACTCAGTGGCCATCTGGGTTATCAGATGACTGCCATGTTATCGCAGTGCTTGTCTTCAAGTCACCCTTATTTCGCTTAAAAACAGCCCCAGAACATAAGAGTAGCGATGCTGGGAATTTGGATATGCCAAAGAAAAGCTGTTAAGTGCTTCAAGTGAAAAGTT
Organism: Catagonus wagneri; assembly: GCA_004024745.2. NCBI lineage: Eukaryota > Metazoa > Chordata > Mammalia > Artiodactyla > Tayassuidae > Catagonus > Catagonus wagneri. Next base: position 20,290,564 of record PVHT021183518.1, on the reverse strand, counting down.
TCAAGTTCTCGACTTAATAAGGGAAGGGAAAAAATTGTGTGGTGAGATTGCTAAGATTTGCTGCACAAATGAGTCTCCTATTTGTGAAACTGTGAAGAAGGAAAAAGAAATTCATTCTAGTTTTGCTGTCACACTTCAAACTGCAAAAGGTATGGCCACAGTGTGTGATATATGCCTAGTTAAGATGGAAAAGGCATTAAGTTTGTACAATAAGAGAGAAATGACATTCGTATAACTTTTATTGCATACATTGTTTTATTATGGGTTACTTTTATTAATCTCTTACTGTTCCTAATTTATAAAATAAACTTTATCATAAGTATGTATGTATAGGAAAAAAACAGAGTACCTATAGGGTTCAGTGCTATCTGCAGTTTTGGGCATCCAGTGGGGTCTTGGAAAATAGATCCCGCAGGCAAAGTGGGCTTGTAACGTCAAGTACATTTTAAGTGCATAAAGCTCGTGTATTGAATTGAATACAATAAAACATCTTTCTTAACAGAGAAACTGATTTTATCAGTTCCAATGGTCACTTAACTGTTTATTTTTTTCCCCATATAGTGAGAAAATTTAATGAGACTAAAGAAAGTGAGCACTTTTATGCAGTTGGTCTTTAAACTGTGATTACCATCTTGGTATCACACATTGTCTTTTTTAGAAGAATGCCTTTCAAAAGCTACTGTACTCATCTCAGCAAAATCAAACTTTGCAGTTATGGTAGTGTGCTCCTGGTGTACTCACACCTTCTTATGTCTGTGTGTGGGAAGGCAAAAGGAGAAATTTCCTTATTACAATTGTCAAAGCAATACTTAGTTGAGAAATGTACAATGGGTTTGTGATTCCAAGATACTGTAAATCCATTATTATCTGAGAAATTTAAACCTCTTAACTTTGCTTAGTGCAAAGTTACATCACCTGTGAGGATGACTTCTTGGCAACACTGGCTGAACTTTATATTGATCATAAATACAGTGTCTGTTAAAGGGATGACATTGTAAAGGCTCTCTTCCACCTTTATGAAAGTGGAATTAAAATGTCTTTATAGGATACCACATTTTCCACATCAAACTTCACAGAAGGACTCAGTGAGAATAGGCTTTCACCACAAGTTCCCTTCCTCTTATCTTTCTTTCCAGCTGTTCTGATTCTCCTAAAAAGCAACTTTTCTTGGTGGTTTCTGTTAATAGGTAATAAGACCGGTGATTTAAATCACTGATTATCCTCTTCTGGCTTTCAAATTATTCTAGCATGCTTCTAGTCAGAATAATGATTGTGGTGATAAGTTGATGTGAGAGGATGGTAATTTTATACATTAATGCTCATTGAGCTTCTTAGATTTACATTACCTTTTGCAATAATAAAAAAAAAGTTCTAGTAGTAGAAGAAATATATGTGAATATTTGAAATATGTATGTGCCCTCTAGCAAAATTAGAAGTCTACACAAGCCTTGCTGGGATTCATTTTGCTACCACAAAACATGTATTTCCAGTACTGGTAATTGATAAACTTAGCTTACTCTGGTGTTCTTGCATTCCTTCTCAAAATGTTGTATTTTGACCAGTTCTACTATCTGTTTCTTTAGAGCCCTTTAAGGGAAATTCACTTATATTTATAAGACAAATTTAAAATAATTACAAGTCTCTCCACCTTTCTTCCCACAGGTGCACAAGTGCACTCAGACTTGCTTATGTTTACCACTTCTGTCCACAGAGTTTCCATGACCTAGTGACTTGCTCTGACATGTTGAGTAACAACTCTGACATAGAAGAAGATGTATACTTTTTAATTGGAAGTAGCTAAATTTTCAAATTCTTTAGCGAACCATTACTTAGCATAAAGTCACTTTGGAATCAATTAAATATGAACCTCTGTCACATCAGTATTCACTGAAAAGCACTTAGGTGATTAAAGACCCTTGGCCTCTAAATATTTGACTACTTACCAGCACCAGCCATTTAAAAAGCCTTATTAGCTCTTTATACTTCCAGGGATGGCAGCATTAAGAAGTAAAACAAAATGAGAGGAAGCATAATTGCCTCCAAAGGAATGTTCCTTCAGCTTCGGCATGGCTTGTGCTATTCTGGGGTCCTCCTATTCTCCTGCTAGCTCCCCATCTCTTCTGCTATAACTTCTGGGGCTTCCAGAGCTCTCTGCATCTACAGTGCAGTATTTTTACATAAAACTCAAGATAAAGAGAAATGAATACATTTATAAATTTTCCATCATCCAAGTAGGATTGGGCTAAACCATACATTTTGCATTTAGCAGATGAAGCAAGTATGAACACGTTTAATATTTCAAGAGCTGCCTTTAAACAAATTTTTAAACATGTTGGAGCCCATGTTAAAAAAGTATATAGGAATAACATTAGTTTTCAATGCTAATTTATGATACTAATCATAATGATTATTCTTTACTGAAGGAATTATATGTGAAGCCATGCAGTGTATATCTGTTCATTTCCTCTTCCCAATGCCAATGCTATCAGGCCAGGATTCTCATCCTTGTTTATGTATGAGAAAACTGAGGCTTGGGAGAAGTAATTTAGATAATTCAGGTAATCTACAGAAGGTTATAGAGTGCTTTAGCTGGATTAGAATCCAGGCTGGCATAACCTCAAAGGTCTGTTTCTTGACCACTAAGCCCAATCTACAAAGAGATTTCTTAGAAACTGTTCAAGTTCCTAAGCGCTCAAGTACTTTTTTTGGGGGGGGGGAATGTCCTTTTTAAAAAAATATATTTTATTGAAGTATAGATGACTTACAATGTGTTGTTTCAGGTGTACAACAGAGTGAATCAGCCATACATGTACAACATACATATCTATTATTTTCCAGATTCTTTCCCATATAGGCCATCACAGAGTGTTGAATAGATTTCCCCAAACTAAACAGTAGGTCCTTGTTACCAATCAGTTTTGTATATTTTAGTGTGTATATGCCAGTCCCAACCTCTCAATCCATCCTTCCCCCCAGTGTTTCCCCTTTGGTAACCATAAGTTTGGTGTTGAAATCTTTGAGTCTGCTTCTGTTTTGTGAATAAGTTCTTTTGTATTATTTTTTGTTAGATTCCATGTATTAGTGATGCCATAATATTTGTCTTTCTCTGTCTGACTTAGAGATGAGAATCTCTAAGTCCGTCCACATTGCTGCAAATAGCATTATTTTGTCCTTTTTTATGACCAAGTAATATTCCAATGTATATGTGTACCACATCTTCTTTATCCAGTCTTCTGTTGTTGGACATTTAGGTTGTTTCTATGTCTTGGGTATTGTAAATAATGCTTCAGTGAACATTGGGAAGTATGTATTACCATTTTCTATGTGAGCCCAGCAGTGGGATTGCTGGATCATACAGTAGCTCTATATTTAGTTTCTTAAGGAACCTCCACACTGTTCTCCACAGTGGTTGCACCAACCCACATTCCCACCAGCAGTGTTGGAAGGTTCCGTTTTCTCTACACCCTCTCCAGTATTATTGCTTGCAGACTTTTTTGATGATGGTCATTCTGACTCATATGATGTGATATGTCACTGTAGTTTTGACTTGCATTTCTCTAATAATTAGTTATGTTGAGCATCTTTCATGTGTTTTTTGACCATCTATATGTCTTCTTTGGAAAAATGTCTATTTAGATCTTTTGACCATTTTTTGATTGTGGTGTTTGTTTTTTGATATAAAGCTGTATGAGATGTTGGTATATTTTGGAGATTAATCCCTTGTTGATTGCTTCATTTGCAAATGTTTTCTCCCATTCTGTGGGTTGTCTTTTCATTTTTTTTAATGGTTTCCTTTGGTATACAAAATAGTTTTTTTTTTTACTTGGTCCCTAAATAAAGTAAAACTTAAAAAGAATACCCTTTGCCCAATTTGTTTATAATTCATAATTTTACTTATTCAGATGGAAATTTTTAGTCATTAAATACTTCTACTTTCATGAAATCCAGTCTTTTCATAAAGATTGTAATATATAGTCTATTTTTAAAAATAAACGCAATTCATGTGTTTGGCAAAAGTTTACAACATATTTACCTGTGCTTTATTTAGGTAATCAAAGTCATTTAAAAATATTTCACATTGTAAATATCCCAATTTAAAATGAGAAATACTCTTTAATAAATTAAACAAGTAATTACAAAAAGGAGATAATTTTTTCTTCAGTAGAATATAATGACTATTGACAGTCATTAATGAGTGGCTAATGGCCAGAAGGAACATAAATCAATTATTATGAGACTAGAAAATTGATTTATAATAAAAAGGAGTGATACAAATTGGCAAAATAGTTGAATTTGAAAATAATGATTCTAAGTTTATGATTTTACATTTTCTCTTCTCTCTAGTGCCAATTTTTTTAATCCTACAAAATTTATTTTAATCTTATATAATATAAAATTGCTATGTTTATTAACTGACTCAGGCTTAATGAGAATTAAAATTTGTGATTTTCTTGCTGTTAGTGAAGTCCTCCAATTTTCTCAGTTTTATAAGATTACTGACAATATCACACAAGTTTTTCAGGAATGTAATGCTAAGTATTAATAGTCACGGAGAGGCCTAGGCTTGAAATTTTAACCAATGTATAGTTCTATAACTTTATTTTAATCTGCAATGTTATGAAACTTGGTATTTAATACCAGACTTTACTATATTGCACGTTTTCTCTCTTTTCTCCTTTCAATGTACGGTTTTCTTCCATTTCATACCATTTAGGTTAGGCACAGTGCTACACTTTCATGTGGTTTAATCCCCTGGGTGCTGAATGCATTCCTATTTGGTACTCACATGGCATCTGACCATCTCATGGAGTCCCGATGCGGGAGAGAAATATTTTTTTTTTATGAAACAAAGCACTAGAAGACAGGATGGGAATGTTTTAGGTCAGTTAGTGTTTCCGGTAAAGTAAGGTGAGGAGAATTCTGCTCAGATATTTCTATTTTCTCTGTGGAACACAAAGCAATATAATGACTTGTGGTGAAGAGCTGGGAAAGTAAGCTTAAAAGGGATCATAACATCTTAGAGCAGCTGTCACAGAGAATGTGAAGGGGGCTGACTAGGGAAGAGGTAAGTGATAATAAGCAATCCTGAAGCCCCCAGACCCATGTGGCCTGTGCAGGTTTGCAATATGGCCAGGATGGCATTTCAGGATGAATGCTGATAAAGCTGCTTCTAGGTTGCCAGTGCTGCCCAGATATTAAATTTTGGGGGCTAAAAAGTGCTATTTTCTCATTCATACTACTGTATTAAATTGAATATATATAGTAAGACTTTTTCTATAAGACAGTAAGAAAATATTAAAATTTTTAATTTTAAAATAATGCCAAATAAACCATGACATGTCAATGCAATTGAACTATACATATTAAAAGGAATAAGATGGGAATGACTATATGTGCTTACATAAGAAGATTTCATAGAGATATTAAATAAAATTGCAATAGAGCATGTGCAGTGAGTTCTCTTTTTGTGTGATTAAGTTGTGGTTAAAACATATCCCTGGAATGTTCCCAGTCTGTAGGCATTAGATAGATGTGTACAGGCTGCAACTTTGGAAATTAGACATGGCTTCATAACATCATATTCCTTTGTTTCTGAGGCTGGATGCCTAACCTCTCTTTCTTATTTTTGTTTAAAAATTTTTAATTATAGTTGATTTACAATGTTCTGTCAATTTTTGCTGTACAGCAAAGTGACCCAGTTATACACACACACACACACACACACACACACACACACACACACACATTCTTTTTCTCATATTATCTTCCATCATGTTCTATCACAAGTGCACAAATGATTGGATATAGTTCCTGATACTATACAGCAAGACCTCATTGTTTATCTACTCCAAATGCAGTAGTTTACATCTTCTTACTCCAAACTCTTGAAGTATAAATGATAAATTGGGAGAATGCTCACCATAAAATATAGTATATCAGCAGGACTCTGGATGGAGTCATTTGATGCAGTACATGGCTGTGGCTTAGAGATTTAAGTTTGGTTAGAGCAGGTTAAAGCTGTGTTGGAAAAAATTGCACCTTCCCAGAAAATGGAAAAGCCCTCAAATTCTCAGTATTAGTGAAAAACTGTGAGAGGAGAGAGAGGCATTATTGATTATTCTGGGCATCAAAACTGTGTAATGGGTTTGGTCTTTGAAGCTTCAGTGCTCACTTTAGTTGCTGGAAAGAATCCAGGGGTGATCATCTCTTTGAGACTGACAGGTGAACAAAGGTCCTGGGGAGCACTTCCCCTCAATTAGTAAGGCTTCCGTAGCCAGCCCTGAGCCTTGGGTGGGGCACACACCTTACTTTACTTGCAGGGTGGTGATTTTGGTCAAAAAACAAGATACCTGTTGGTGAACAATTCGTGTCAACTGTCTCACTGAACTAACTAGTTAACAGAGAAAATATACATATTTAGAAATTTTGCTTAAAGGCAGTGAAAAACATCCAAGAGATAATCTAACGATGAATTACCAAACCAGGGTAATTGTGTCCTCCTGAGGAGGACGGATGCATAGGGAAGGAAGTCTGGCACTCAGGGATGTTTTATCCTATGTGGTAACGTTCTGATTATTGAGAAGGCAGACAGGTCAAGAAGCTTATAAGCCCTTTTCTTTCTTTTTTTATGATTTTTACTTTTTCCATTATAGTTGATTTATAGTGCTCTGTCAATTTCTACTACACAGCAAAGTGACCCACTTTCTTCTCACATTATCCTCCATCGTGTTCCATCACAAGTGTCTAGATAAAGTTCCCTGTGCTATACAGCAGGATATCATTGCTTATCCATTCCAAAAACAATAGTTTGTATCTGTTAACCCCAGATTCCCAGTCCATCCCACTCCTTTCCCCTCCCCCTTGGCAACCACAAGTTTATTCTCCAAGTCAATGAGTTTCTTTTCTGTGGAAAGGTTCATTTGTGCCATATATTAGATTCCATATATGTGATATCATATGGTATTTGTCTTTCTCTGACTTACTTCACATGACAGTCTCTAGTTCCATCCATGTTGCTGCAAATGGGATTATTTTTTTCTTTTTTATGGCTGAGTAGTATTCTACTGTGTATATATATACCACATCTTCTTAGCCCGTTCATCTATCATTGGACATTTAGGTTGTTTCCATGTTGGCTATTGTGAATAGTGCTGCAATGAACATATGAGTGCATGTATCTTTTTGAAGGAAAGTTTTGTCTGGATATATGCCCAAGAGTAGGATTACTGGGTCATATGGTAGTTCTATATCTAGTTTTCTGAGGTACCTCCATACTGTTTTCCTCAAAGAGATTGGTGGAGAGATGCCATATAAAATACAAGATGCCCAGGTAAATTTGAATTTAAGATAAATGATGAACATTTTTTTTTTCAGTATGAGTATGTCCTATGCAACATTTGGTTTATGGTGAATTAAGGAAAAAGCTAATATCCACAGGAGGGTAGCACATCTGGGTGTTCAACAGTGAAATGTTGATATGCTTTATTGCCGTATGAGGTTTTAATTTGTGGTAAACTAGTACTTTGATACAAATAATTTGTTATGACAACTGATAGTTTTGCTCTTCTTTCCTAGTATAAAAGGAAAGATGCATTTGCAAAACTTGAAAATAAGAATGGCTGAATTCAGCAGAAAAAAGAGGCGGAATTGAGACAAAATGGAGTGTGTAGTGAGTTGCTTTTTCCTGTCTTCCATTCCCCCAACACACACACACACACACACACACACACACAGAGAGAAGGAAGAGAAGAAAACCATATTTTCCTTGGTTGTCTGAGAAGCCTTAAAGATCTAAGCATAGGGGAATTTTTATAGTTCTTCAAGTGGGAACTAGTTGAAGTCCTCACAGTCATGAAAGAGCAGAAGACATGGGTATAACCATGGGGAGACAGGAAAGCATGGGTTCTTAACGGAGTGGAGAGAGACGAGTTGCCTGAGTGAGGTGTAAAAGTAGTGGAGAGGCAGGGCCAAGATGCCTGCCTAGTATTTGAAGAAACGTAAGGTGAAGGGAAAAATCACAACCCCATAGCAGTGGGGAGAGCAGTGCACAGGCCAAGACATAGATAGTCAGTATATGTGGTGGAAATCTCTAGGAAGCCCTCCGCTGGATACACCAGCTGGGCTGAAAGCTCAGAAAGCTCTAGGACATGGGAACAGACGGGAGGGACATGGCTGTAGAGTCCCAGCAGTGACCTAACAGTGGCCCAAGTTGTTTAACAATGATCCAAGTCAAAAAAATGATTTCTTTTTTCTTACTGGGATGGTTAATTTTATGTGTCAAATTGACTTTGGTAAAAGATTCCCAGATAGCTGCTAAAACATTTCTGAGTGAATCTGTGAAAGTATTTCTGGAAGAGATGAGTATTTGAGTTGGTAAAGCAGATTATCCTTCCCAGTAGGGGTGGGTATCATTCAATCTGCTGAGAGCCCACATAGAACAAAAAGATGGAGCAAAAGTGAATTCATCTTCTCTGGTTGAGCTGAGTGAGACATACATCGTCTGTCTCAAACATCAGCCTTCCTGGCAGTTGGTCTTTTGGATTCAGATTAAGACGAGTACCTCCACCCCCTGCCCTCTTCTCAGTTCTTAGACCGTAAGACTCGGATCGAATCATCCTACCAACTTTCCTTGTTCTCCAGCTTGCAGACAGCAGATGATGAACTTCTCAGCCTCTACAACTGCTTGAAGTGAATTCCTGTGCAAATATTCCTGTTGGTTCTATTTCTCTGGGGAAGCCTGACAAATATACTTACTAATCCTGTTTTGAAGTAGGCTAGCAAAACCATAAGAAAACAGACAAGTCAAGGAATGAGTGGATATAGAGAAAAATCTGGGAATTAATGTTAAGCAAGGATGCAACTGTATCGTAAACCTGTATCTATTTAGAAATCATTGTATTGGGTTGAGAAATAGACTGAAATTGATTGGAATAAAAAGTTCCCATTAAAAAGCTCAGTTTCAGAGGGAGGTATAAATTGATTATAAAAATGAAGAGAAGTTGTATAAAATTTTGACTATAAATCTTATGGCTAAGTATATACACAGAAAGAGAACCTGGAGAAGTATCATACCAAATTGCTCATGGTGATTTGGGGCTGAGGTGGTGTGAGGGGAATGGAGATATGGGATTATAGCAATATTATCTTAGTCTGTTGTGCATTTTTAAGCTATTTGAATTTTGTATAAAAAGAATAATTTATTTGGAGAAAGAAATACATTCTTCACACACAGCAGAGATTAACATTAACATGAGGAAATGGCCTGAGCAAATATCATCCTGACCTTCCTCCTACTGAGGCACTGAACTGCTAGGCTAAGCCTAGCATAGAAACAGAAAATTTGGAGGAGACCCCAAATATGACATGTGGGGCCTCACATTCATTGATGAGAAGATGCAAATTCAGAGCATCCCTGCCTCTGTGGAAAAGCCCAAGGTGAGATTCATGGATAAGGTGGAACACCTAACACAGAAGAATGATCTTTTGTACTGCTTCACACATCCCTGGAAGAAATGCCTTTCCTGCTGATACTACTTGTCTGAGAGAAACATCAGGGAGAGTAGAATTACCACTTTTCCATTTAGCTGGGAGATGTTGGTTCTCTGTACTGGAGAAGCCTCCTGGCTGAGCCTCAGTGGAGAGGACTTGATTCAGTCCTGTCACATTCCCTCTGCTGGGGGATAAAACCTTATATCGTTCACTACAGGACCATTCACTACTTCTGAAGTACTGAGGTGAGAGCTCACACCAAGGAGACTTTCACTTTCTGACAAAGAAAAGCTCAAGGAGGAGACAAAGCTGAAAATGGAAACAGGTGTCTGTGGTGGAGAGGTTGCACCATTAAAGGTGAAAAACAGAATCAATACTGCTGAAAATGTAGTTTGTGATCAGAAGGTTAAATGGAGAAACAATCTCTCAACACAAAGGAGAAACACTAAGAAATGTAAATCATGACTAAAAATATAGGAGACATGGTGGATAGTCCCAGGAGAAATAATATGCAAATAATCAACATTCCAGGAGGAAAAGGAGCAGATGGAAGTAGAATCAAAGCAAAAATCTTCAGCTCTCTGATTTGAAGAAGATCAAAAGGGCTTACCAAATGTCAGGCAGAGATGATGAAAAAGGCATACATCTAGACATATCTTTATGAAATTTCTGGCCTCTGTGGAAAGAGAAAAAAATATATATATTTTCAAACAGATAAAAATATTGTAACATAATGGAAAAGGAATGTTTGACTTCTTAGATGCCACACTAGAAGATACCAGAATAATGGTTATAAAGTTTTGAGGGAAAAAGAACTGTTGTATAAAAATCCTACTCTTGGGAAAAATTATTCACATGATAACAAAGAGGACATTTTTTGGATATTTAGGAACTCAAAGTATTCTGCTTGTGTTCTTATTCAGAATTATTCAAGGATGTACTCCAGCATAAATGATAGCAAATTTGAATAGAGATCTAAAGGAAATCAAAAATAAAAATACAATAAAAAGTAGTGAGCAATGAATCTAGTAAAATATGTAGGTAACCCTAAGTAAATGAGGATGAAGTATTTGCAAATTGTAATATCACTGTTTAATGAATACACTGAGAAGAGGGATAGTCTAAGAAAAAAGTGAAAAATATCACTGTAATTTAACATTTCTGAAAAATAGTTCAGAAAAATCTAGGATTTAGAAATGGTGTGAATGAATGAGAGAGTAAAATATTCTTAAGGTCCTGCCATTCTAGAGAAAGGTAAAAATACTATTAATTTTAATAAAACAGCATACAAATATGTTTCAATATTACTGTTTAAAATACAGGTTGATAAACTATTCAAGCAAATAGAGAAATGTATTACTGTTTCCAAATTACTGGTAGGGGACAATTGAAATGCAAAGCAAAATAAACAGAGCACAAAAACAAATTATTCAATTCAGTGGAAGTAGAAAAACATAAGTAAACAAATGAGGTCCTACTGTACAGCACAGGGAACTATATACAATCTCTTGGGATAGAACGTGATGGAAGACAGTCTAAGAAAAAGAATGTATATATATGTATGACTGGGTCACTATGCTATACAGCAGAAATTGACCCAACACTCTAAGTCAACCATGCTCTAATAAAAACATTTAAAAACTAAAATAAATAAACATAAAAGTAGATGAGAATGAGAACAAATGTATCGCCTTTGACAGTAAATATAAATAGATTGAATTCTCCAATTAAAAGACAAAGTCTAGCTATATGCTTTTAATGAGGAATATCACTGAGACAAAAAACACAGGGGTTATAAATACAAGGAAGGACAAAGACATATTAGAGTAAAAACAAATAAAAAGAGGTGGCTATAATATCAGGAAATGGGGAATTCCAGGCAAAAATAAATCCATATGTGTATCAGAGAGATATCATGCAATAATACCTTTGTTAAAAGCAAAAACTACCTGGTGTATTTATCAGAAAGGGTCCAGTCAGGAGATAATAATCACACCGTAATTTAAATGGAAAAAGTATACTATAAGGAATTTTATACTAGTAACAGAGGATTTGCTACTAAGAAATAAAGTGAGCTCTAAAGAATACAGGAAGGGTAATTAAAGAAAACAGCTAATTCCCCTAGGGCCGAGACTGAATACCTAAAAAAGGAACGGTTTGGGAGAGCTCCCAACTTTCCCTCCAGCCCTCACCCCAGGTGTAAATTTACGTATCAATAGAAAAGATATGACTGCAGCCCCTGGATGGTGAATTTCTCCAAGATAGTACAGATTGCAGCTGGCAAGCAGGGAACTGCCTGATGGAATAACAATGTAAGTTGCCAAGACACTGCTCATGTAGTGCTATGGAATTCACTTGGAGGCTATCTAGGTTGCCTGTGAAACTTACATGGAAGCAGGGGTGCCTGTGGAACTCACCAGAAAGCTGCCGGTAGGAGAACTGCTAAAATTTGCAGAGGGCCAGCTTCACCGAGTCCTGCAAGCTAGCCAACTGCCAGAGGAGTAAGAAGAAAGGGAAGCTCACTGGAACCAGAGACAAACCTTTTCCTGCAGTGTCCCTCCACTGCCCTCTACTGACAAAGGCTAATATTGTGCCAGGTGTCAAAGAAGAAATATTTATAGGATGCAGCTACAGCATCACAAATAGGGCAATGAAGGGTAGATTTAGAACTGAGAGGCAAAAACTTCCTACCTGGCATAGGATTCAAGGAGAACTCAATTAAAAATGATTTAAACAGTGGGACTATCCTTCTTTCAGAGTTTGGTAGATTACAGTAAAAATGTGATGTCAATTAAAAAGATTTCACACAGAAAATGTGAAATTACAACAAAATTATCAGTTATTTGACAAAAATAAATCTCAAAAATTCCAAAATATGGCTATAGAAAGGTCTCATTATTTGGCTACAAACCAAAAACAAAAAAACCCCAACACCTCAAGAATGAGATAACTAAAAGTTTAAACAAATCAAAGCAACTTTAATTGAAATTAAGAAAGGTGTTAAACTCCTGGATCAATTAGAAAAACAAAAGTGAAATTACAATCTAGAAGTTGATAGGAATAAGAACACTAATTATCAAAATCTATGGGGTATAACATACATTAAAAATGTATAATCTAGAAGTTTTTATTTTTAGAGAGGCAACATATATCTTTAAGTATTCAACTTAAGAAAAAAAGTAAAGAAAACCCAATAAAATGATAACATTTATAAAGTTAAACCTAAAATAAAGGATTTAAAATGAAATGACAGGAGTTGCCATTGTGGCTCAGCAGATTACAAACCCAACTAGTGTACATGAGGATGTGGGTTCAATCCCTGGCCTTGCTCAGCAGATTAAGGATCTGGTGTTGCTGTGAGCTGTGGTGTAGGTCACAGATGCAACTTGGGTCTAGTGTTTCTGTGGCTGCGGCCTAGGTTGGCAGCTGCAGCTCTGAATTGACCCGTAGTCTGGAAACTTCCATATTCCACAGGTGCAGCCCTAAAAAGCAAGAGAAAGAAAAAAAGAAAAAAGAGAAATTGGAGTGAAATACTAAATAGCGAAAGCAAATGGAGAAATAAGTGGATTTTTAGCAACCTATGAAATAAAAAATTTACATAGTAAGAGATAAAGGATTTGAACAGACCAATTTTTATATTGTGCATATAAAAGATTATTAACAATTTAACACTAAAATATATAAGGTTTGCTTGTTTTATAGTTAAATTCTAACTAACCTTCAAGAAACAGGCATTTTCTATGTAATCAGATTTTTCCAGCTTGAAACAGCTTTAAACGTTTATTTTGTAAAGAGAACAAAATCTTGAAAGGATGGTACAAATCTTGATAGTCTAGGTGATCTGTGAATATAGACATAAATGTCCCAACTATAAATAGAATTGCAGCAGTGTTTTAAAATAATAATAATAATAATATGCTGTGGCTAAATAGTTTATTCTAAGAATGCAAGAACATATCAAAATTAAGATCTAGCCATACAATTTGTAATATTAGTTATAGGAAAAAACTTCTTGCTATCAATAGATTCTGTGAAATACTTTAAATAAAGTAACTGATTTAAAGTAAAAAATAAGTTGGGAATAAAAATAGTAAAAATTGTTTTCCAAAAAAAAAAAAGCAGCAGAAGAAGGAAGATCTTAATGAATGATAAAATAGTAAAATCACTGACCTGAAAATCAAATACAAGGAAAGGATGCTTCCTGTAAATCACCATTTTCAATTTTATTTTGTACTTTTAGATCATGCAATATAAGAGAATAAGGTAAATGATATAAATGTTTGAAAATAAGTAATAAAATTACTGTGATTTTCATATGATTTGTATACCTAGAAAATTCCATGCGTCAGAAAAATGATTATTATAAATATTGAAAGGATATATATATGATAAAGATACAATTTAATGACTTTCCCTTAAAGTGATTAAAACCTATTAAAATAGAAATTTTAAAAATATGCTAATCTTAATAGCAGTGTTACTCTTAAAACTCCTTAGGAATAAAATAACAAACTGGAATGTTAAAAAAAATTAAAGAAAAACATTCATTGAAGGACATGTAAAGAGTGATGATGTCCCTGAGGGGAAGATTTACTACCAAATATATAAATCCTTCCCATATTACTCTATGAAATTAACGTGTTTCCAATAAAAGTCTCAGTGGTACCTCCTATTTTCAGTTCTACAGTTCCTCTGTAGATCACTAGCTTCCTGGCAGAAAGCAGATGGCACATTCAAATGGAATAATTGAGGAAAGTTTAATGAAGGGATAATTTAGAAAGGTTGTGGTAGGGTGAAATGGAAACCACAGGAGATGGCGAAGCCCCCTGGCTTCCATCCTGAGTCCCAAACAAACAGAAAAGGGATGGGAGTGGACAAGAGAGTTCCAACTCTAGCTGTAGGAGAGGACCACCCAGTGAGAACTATGGCCCACGGGATAGAAGCCACCAAGGACCAGTAACCCTGTTGGAAAGGAACTGAGTGAACAATACCATTTCTGTCCTTCAACCTCTTGTTGGTTCCTCTCACTGGCCAAACTCTAATGGAAACAAAAGGCAAGAGATTTAGTAAAGCAGTCCACAGGTGCCAGCCTTCCAAGATATATAGAGGCAAGTGAAACTGGAGATGCAAATATAGATGTCCAGCACTATGTTAGAAAGAAAAATATCATATGATATCACTTATATATGGAACCTAATATATGGCACAAATGAACCTATCTACAGAACAGAAAAAAACTCATGGACATGGAGAACAGACTTGTGGTTGCCAAGGGGGAGGGGGAAGGAATGGAAAGCACTGGGAGTTTGGCAAACTGTTGCATTTGGAATGATAAGCAATCCTGCTGTATAGCACAGGGAACTAGATCTAGTCACTTGTGATGGAACATAATGGAGGATAATGTAAGAAAGAGAATACATTCATGTATGACTGGGTCACTTGGCTCTGCAGCAGAAATTGACAGAACTTTGTAAGTGAACTATAATAATATTAAAAAAGAATCAGGTATAAAGATACTAAGAAAATATTGAAAATTACATGTAACAGAAGAGAACTTGTCCTACCCCAGAGCTTATATTTTCAGTAAATGCACTGATTGAGAAAAGGAATAAACAAGAAATGCAACAGTTGAACAGAGAGCCCAAATAAGCTTGAGTATATATGGGAACTAAATATATATTACAGCTTCTATTCTGTTATGTAGAGGAAAGAATGGTTTATTTGATTAAAGTTTTTAACTAACCATTGTTTTGGAAGAAAATAAAGTTGATATTCAACTCATACCATATAAATTACTAATGAAACAACTAACTAAAAAAATATAATGTATCTTGGAGTTCCTGTCGTGGCGCAGAGGTTAACGAATCCAACTAGGAACCATGAGGTTGCAGGTTCGATCCCTGGCCTTGCTCAGTGGGTTAACGATCCGGCATTGTTGTGAGCTGTGGTGTAGGTCGCAGACCTGGCTTGATCTGGTGTTGCTGTGGCTGTGGCACAGGCTGGCGGCTACCGCTCTGATTCGACCCCTAACCAGGGAACCTCCATATGCTGTGGGTGCAACCCTACAAAGCAAAAAAAAAAAAAAAAAAAAAAAAAAAAAAAAAAAAAAAAAAAAAAAAAAAAAAAAAAAAAAAAAAAAAAATATATATATATATATATATATATATATATAATGTATCTGAAGAAACTATGGTAGACTAATTTTTATAACTTTGGTTTTGCTATATATATTTAAAAATTTTTTTAGGGCTGCACCCATGGCATGTGGAAATTCCTGGGCTAGGGGTTGAATTGAAGCTGCAGCTGCCAGTCTATACCACAGCCACAGCAACACCAAATCCAAGCCCTGTCTGCAATCCACACCACGGCAACACCAGATCCTTAACCCACTGAGCAAAGCCAGGGATTGAACCCACATCCTCAATGGATACTAGTCAGAACCTTAACCCTCTAAGCCACAACAGGAACTCCCTAAAGTCAACTGATTTTTGATGTGTTGACACATCTACAAAATACTTTCACAGCAACACCTTGATTAGTGTTTGACTAAAAAACTGGATACTCTAACCTAGCTATGTTGACACATAAAATTAACCATCACATAGGTCTGTGTGTACCGACTTAGAAAAATATCATGTTGTTAAACAGAAAGAGAAAATTGCCAAAAAAATGGTTCAAAATGTGAGGCAAATGCTTTGGATTTGCTTGTTTAAGTTGTACTCCAACTTTATTTAACATGTCTCTGTGCCCTTCTGAGACTGGGAAGTCAAAAATTGCACTTCCCAAGCCCACATGAAGCTTGGGTTCTAGACGTGGTAATGTTCTCTTGGGCTGACATAATGAGATAAGGAAAAACATGGTGAGAGATGAGCTCAGGTTTATGGGAAGGTTAGCTCATCTCGAATGCATGATGTCGGAGTCATTTGGCTCTTGTGAGGCAGCTCTGGTATGGGTTCAAATATCAAGTCCCAGTATTTTGCCTGCCAAGTTGTGTGGTCCCAGTTACAGCTTTTCTGCTAGAATAGACTGTGATGTAGATGAGCCTTTCTCCTGGCTCCTTTTATTTTGGTCTGCGCATAATACAAATCAGTCTCTGTGGCTTTGCCAGAAATTCTGTACAGTACTTAATGCTCCCTAATAAATCCCTTTCTGCTTAAACAAGCTGCATTTGATACTGTTTTCAGTTACTAAGAACCTTAGCCAATAATGTATGATCTATTACCATAAAAAGAAACAGCCCTTTCTGATTCATTTTTAGTATAAAGATATGTAAAATTTCAGAAATATTCATGTAAACATTAAACAAATGGGAAATCTAGGGATTAAACTGTTATACAGGTTGTGTGAAGTAAGAGAAGGAGGGGTATACATTTCTATTTCAGTCACAGTCTAGACCAGTCAGGAAGAATTCAAACCACTCAAGGCTGGAGCTGCCACCACCCCCAGGACTCATTGCTGTTTATGATAAACATTTTCTTTTGGTTTGTTACTTTGGGTTAGGATTTCCCATAATTGCAAAAATAAATTTTATGCATTTGTAACGGAAAGTTGTTGAGTGTATACCCATATTCAAAATCCTGGGAGATTATGTCAAATGCAACTAATCTAAATGCAACTCATATAAATATGACTTACCTATATTTAAGTTCCTGTTAACATCCTATAGGAATTCAAAGTTCATCTTGAAGTAAATGTCACAAATTTCATTAAAACATGGTGTATCTGTGCTAAAACGAAAAGATTCTTACTAGATTTTGTTGCTCTGGTTTTACATTTGTTACATTTGGTTATCTATGTTAGATTTGTTATCAATTTTTTGGTTAATGTAATCTGATATCTATTTATATGTACTTATGTATTTTTAAAGCCCTGAAAAACTATCATAGTCCCATGAAGTTAAACAAAATGTTACTGAATGGAACCCTCTCCTCATTGTCTCCCAAATGTAAGCCTGTAGTGGACAATTAATACTTTATTTGCTCATAATAATTTATGTTATCCTTACTGAGAAAATCCCCAGGAATGCAATGGCAGCTGCTGAGGTCTTACAAAACCTAGGAACTCCCATCCGCTTGGACTTTTTTTTCTTCCTGGTGGATGAGATTGCCCATGACTCACACTGGGCCTGGGAAGTTTTTAAGTTGGAACTAGAGAAAGCAGAGGTCAGTTCTCCCCCTGCTGATAAAGCTGTAAGGGTCTCACCAAGTTCATCATCAGTGCGAGACAAGGAGGCTGATGTTCAGAGAAGAGAAAGGATGATGAGCAGGAATTCTGGTGACATTTTTGGTTACTTGAACCTAATTTATTAACAAGCAATTGAAGTATGAGTTTCAGCCCCTTGCAACCAAAGGAGACTAAAGTAATGCAATGTACAGCATAGCCTTATTTTTATTGAGATGAGTTTGGCAGAAAACAAAACACTTACTCTGTTGGGTTTAGTAATAGACTAGCTGGCAACACTGAATTGGGGATGATATTGAGTGCTATTCGGAGGCAAGTTACCCACAGACTGATGAGAGGAGGGTCTGCACTCCAAGGAAAGTAAACACTTGAGTCCATGCAACCCAGTTTCACTGGACCCTAGGTAGAAGTTCTCTCCCCACTACCCTCCTGGGATTCTCAGATGCTACAGATTGTTACCCTCCTCCTTCACCGCTGCCCCCACCAATTCCCTCACACTCTCCCCCTTTCCCCCTTTCCCATTGTTATATGGTTTGGGCGAGCAGAAACCTTCTTGAAACATTAGGAACCGCATGACCATGAACAAGCAGCGTCATTCCATCCAGGACCAAGCTTCCTAATGTACAAAGTGGAAGAGGTTGGCAAGGCCACTTCAAATATTCCCTTTTACCTGAAAATATGATTCTAGGGATTATGAGATAGAAAGAATGATTTTAGAATGAGAGGTACTTTTCAAACAGTTATATTTTCATAAAACATGAATTTTAACCTATGCTTTGAAATAAAACAGAAACAAAGATTAGTGGAGTCAGGGCAATCTGGGGTTGTGAAAGAACTAATTAGCAAGAGTAGAAAGAAGATAAATGTGGTTGTAGTGATATGTATGGGCTGGGACTGTGAGCTATGAGAGGTGGTGGCAGCCTTCTCTGTCCTCAAATGGTTGTGACAGGGCCAAGGGATTTGTTACACAAAAGGAAAAAAAATTGCACATAAATAAAATACCCTCTTTATTAAAAGATCCTAATTACCCAACATTTGAAATTAGAATGTCTCCATGTGATAAACTACCGAATTATATAAGCTCTCAGTTATCCAGGGAAATTTGTATTTTGTGACAGTATTTGACCAATTTGCAAAATAACAGAAATAGCATTTTTTTTGTGAAATTATTTGAACAGTTTATAACAGAGAAAAATTAGAACTTCTTATTCATAAATAATCATTGTGAGACAAAATTTAAGTATACCGTAAAGAAATTTTGAATGAAGTTTATAAGACAAAATAAAAATCTATGAAATATCCATAAAGAACAATAGAAGGGGGTTATGTGAAAATATTATAAATTGAGTGGTAGTTTTTTAAAACTGCGTTATAATTATTTCAAATCCCTACATTATAATTATTTGAGAATAGTTATTAGTCATATATTTATCACTTGATTCACATTTTCTACCTGGTTAAAATACACTGAAATTTTCATACTTAATTTTTTTTTCTCCTCATTGGTTACAATAGTACAGAATATATATTTTTATGTAGGCACTGGGGAGTTAGCAATCTAGATAGGTGAAGGATATCCTGAAAAATTAAGAAGAGACGAAGCACAAAATTGAAAACTAATGTGTAGGAGACACTACTGATTGTCTGTACAACCACCTTTTACCCTGCTCTTCCCTATTAACAGATTCTGATTTTGTTCTAGAATTCAGGTGTGTGGCAGTGTGCCCAGGGTAGTGAATTTCTTCTCAGGCTCCATGAACTGAATTTTGGTTAGACTAAACAAGGCAGGATAGTCCTTTGCCAATGGTTGATTAGGGGTGGGGGTGGGCATGTGACCCAGTTCTGACTTATGATTTAGAAGACAATGTTTGCTGGGGTATTCTGGGAAACATTTTTGTTCCTGATAAAAATAGACACAGGTAAGATCACCCTCTCCATTTCTTTCTGCCTTTGGATGTTGTCATATGAAGAGATGATGTTTGACACTATGACAGCCATCTTATGATCATGAGGAAAGCCGAAACATCTCAGAGAATATAACCCAGAGCCCTATCACTGGAGAGCTCATGATTGAACTAACCATGGAAATGTGTAACTCCAGTTAACCCATCTCATGTAAGGTTTTTGTTGTTGTTGTTTTTATTTATAGGCAAGACCATACAAAAGTTACCTAATCTTGTTAATGTGCATTCACTATGGAATCAAATAATCCTGAATTTGAATCATGGCTTTATCAATTAGTGTTTGTATGACTTTTTACAGATCATAATTTACCTTCTGGAGTCTCAGCTTTCTTATCCCTAAACTGGGAATAATAATGGGGTCTGACTCATGGGATTATTGACGGGATTAAATGGTGTACTGAATTTAAAGCAGTTATTACAAGGTAAACACACAGTGAAGTTAGCTATTTTTAAATTAGAGTTTACTTTGATTATTATTATTGTTTTTAATGGCTGCACACATAGCATATGGCAGATCCTGGGCCAGGAATTGAATCTGAGCCACAGCCGTGACCTATGCCACAGTTGCAGCAACACAGGACCCTTACTTAACCTACTGCACCAGGCTGGGAATCAAACCTGAGTCTCTGCAGCCACCTGAGCCACTGCAGCTGGATTCTTAATCCACTGTGCTGTATTGAGAACTCCTCACTTTGACTATTATTAAGAGGCGTGTGACTGTAATGTATGTAGCTCTATCAAAGCGAGTTAGCAAAAAGTACTCTCTTCTGGCTTACTTGCCCCCCATCAGCACTATTCCATTCACAGAATGGCCCTTGAGTTCCCTCTTTAATTGCTACAGAAGATTCAAGAACAAAGAAAGGCTCAGACACAGTTGTTCACTGCAGGATGAATAGAGCCTGAATGCTGATTTTGTGGGAAATTGTGCACACTGGGATGAGTGATTAAAATGGAGGTTGTGGGTGTTTCTAGAGTTGAGCAAGATATGAAGGCATGTAGAGGTGAGCAGGAGATTAAGGCTTTGAGATTCAGATGACCAAAAATATTGCGTTAGAAGAGTTTTTCAGGAATTGACTGAAAACTAAAGGGATCAGAATAATATTTGGCAGTTGGGGAAAATACGAGAAGGCATGTCCATGTTATTTAACTTCCTGATTTGTCTCCGCCTCGCCTATTCAATTTAATTTTGCGTTTGGTCCAGAGTAAATAGTGGAGTGAAATGGTACAAGGAGGAGGGTTTGCAAACTGTTCTTTCTTTCATATCTCTGCCCTGAAACCTTTTTTTTTTTTCACCGATAAGCTCTTGAAATAATATTGATCCCAATATAGTGTCTTTGTTTGAATAGCTTATACTGCCATATATCCTCTAAGGAAGCCAGAAATGTGAGAAAGTGTGAGCGGAAGCTCTCCATCCTTTGCTTCAAAGTGGGATTTAGTCGATGACACTGAGGGGCAACAGGTGACCCCCTCAGTGCCTGCCTCCTCCCTACATCATTGCTTCTGCCCTCAAGGTTGTGTAGGAGCTAGAAGAATTAGCAGTTTGGCTGAATAATCTTTTGTAATCTTATTTCTATGTAAGAGTCCTCTGATTTTAGTACTTCACTATGAAGTCTAGCTTCAGGTTTCCCAGTCATCTTAGTCACCTTAAGTTTGCATAAGAATCACCTGAAATGCTTGTTTACAATGCAGATTCCAGAAACAGTCTGGTTCAGAGCATTTGTATGGGGCTCAGGAGTATCAATTTCCAGCAAGCATCCTCAGTGATTCTAACTGTAACTACATTAAAAAAACAAAAACAAAATACATGCTCAAGTACCAGGACTGCCTTCAAAATATCTTTCTCTTCCTTTCTTCTTCCCAACTCCCAAGATATGCAGCAAATAGTAGATGCTGCTTTTGAATAACTGCTGAGAAATTCTCTTTAAAAATTAAACTTAACTGGGCAATGTTCTGAAATTAGAGCTTTGCCTTGGGAAACTGGGCTGCTATCAGAAGGAACATGCCTCTTCTGGGAAAAGCTGAAAACATCCCTGAAACACTCAAGGACCAGCTAATGCTGCCTCTTTAACCCTAGTGCTCATTCAAGGGGAGAGCCCTCTTTGAAGTCAATGCAAGCTGTGCGGGAGGGCAGTGTGAATGTGGGAGGTGTGACCTGAGGGGATCAGAAACGTCACATTTAGGCATATCCAATGAATTGATTAATTGAGGAAATTTTGTAATAATTTTTTGAAAGACAAGCAAAACTTTAGTGACATGGTAAAGGAAGAGATCTGTGTTTTCCCTCTATTAGGAGGACCCAGTTGTAGCACTGAGATTGGAAACAGCGTGCAAGGGGGCTTCTGTTGGATTGGTACTCAGCAATATGTTCCTGAGAGTGGGGAAGGAGGGTAGGAGGGAGGGAGGAGAGGTTTCTGCTCTAAAGCATCATGACCATACATGTTTGCACAGAAAACTTTCTCCTACAGGAGTTCCCTTCGTGGCTCAGTGGTTAACGAATCCGAGTAAGAACCATGAGGTTGCGGGTTTGATCCCTGGTCTTGCTCAGTGGGTTAAGGATCCGGCGTTGCCGTGAGCTGTGGTGTAGGTTGCAGACACGGCTTGGATTCTGCGTGGCTGTGGCTGTGGCAAAGGCCGGCAGCTACAGCTCCTGTTAGATCCCTAGCCTGGGAACCTCCATATGCCGTGGGTGCAGCTCTACATAAAGGCAAAAAGACAAAAAAAAAAAAGAAAGAAAGCTTTCTCCTGCAGACTTCATCATACATGTGATCGCATGGTTAAATGGGTCCTAGAAGAGAGATTTTTCACCTTTTTTTTTTTAACATAGATTATTTTACTAAAGTTACAGATTCCCTCTTCAGGGAGAAAGTAAATAGGCATACACTTACATACCATGTAAGGATTTCCATACCATGTCAAGGTGTCATGGACCTCCTGAAACTCCTCTGTAGACCCCAAGGAAAGAATGTCTGCTCTAGAATAAATATGGCAGACTCTGGAGGTGGAAATCAAGGAAGGATAGGGTAATCCAATAAAAATTCAAGTTTGGTTGAGTAGAGTACTGACATCACTATAGCCTCTCTCTGGAGCCAGACTGTTTGGTTCAAATCCTGCCTCCATCCCAACTCTAACCCCAGCCAGACCCCCAGCTGCAGCACTTGAGGCATTCGCCTTCCCTCCCCTCCTCGTGGCACAGATCCACTTGCCTAAAATGGGGATGATGACACATACGGTTACTGCGAAGAATGAATGAATGAGTATGTTGAAAGTCCATAAGGGTTTGCTGGTACCATTATTTAATCCCCTATCTCAACGAATGGTGTCAACATCAACAACTTATCCATCCTGTCTTTCTCGGTGTTATCACTTAAATTCTTACTCTTCCATACGTGCTATATTTTGTTAAACAGAATAAATAGAACAAAGGCTCCATGAGGATTGATTTTTAACACTGCATTTTAGACACTGCATTTCATACAGAGTACATACTTAATAAAAATTGTTGAAATAAATAAATTTGTGGAATGAATTTTACTAGGCCTTTCTAAATGTTCTGCTAATCTTTCCCTTCCTTTACACCTTCACTGCTGTGGCTTTTATTTTTTTTAATGACTAAAGTCTGTTTATTCAAAATGCTCCAGGGTCTGCAGTTTAACACAACAATGGCATACAAGTAAACAGGTTGTTCACCTATAATAATAGAGGTTTGTATTTGGGATTATAAAACAAAACCAAAAAAAAAAAAAAAACTACCTCCACTGCTTTAATTCAGGACCTCTTCATTTCAAAACAGCCATTGCCTACTGAAGCATTTCTGACATCTGCGTATACATTAGAATAACTTGGAAAGATTTTTTTATTTTTACCACTTAAAAATTGAAATATGGTTAAAAAAATTGAAATATTTAAATTTAAAACATTGTGTTAGTTTCAGATGTAGAGCAAAGTGATTAGTTTATATATAAAATATATAGTAGGTCCTTGTTATCTGTTTTATATATAGTGCTGTGTGTATGTATATAAGTAATAATAATGCTCCAATCCTAATTTATCTTCCCTTCCACCCCCACTGTCCACTTCAGTAACTATGTTTGTTTTTATGTCTGTAAGTCTATTTCTGTTTTATAAATAGATTCATTAGTATCATTTTTTTAGATTCCACATATAAGTGATATCATGATATTTATATTTCTCTTTTTGACTTAATATGATAATCTCTAGGTCCATCCATGTTGCTGGAAATGCCACTGTTCACTCTTTTTTAGGGCTGAGTAATACTCCATTGTTTATATGTACCGCTTCTTCTTTATCCTTTCTCTGTTGATAGGCATTTAGGTTGCTTTCATGTCTCAGCTGTTGTATACAGGGCTGCTAAGAATATGGGGCGCATGTATCTTTTTTGTATCGTGTGTGTGTATGTGTGTGTGTATATGTATGTGTGTGTGTATATATATGTGTGTGTATATATATATATATATATATATATGATGTTATCTATGCAGAATACTACTCAGCCCTAAAAAATGGAATAATAGCATTTGTAGCAACACAAATGGACCTAGAGATTATTAAGTGAAGTAATTCATGTAACGACTAATACCATATAGAATCACTTATATATGGAGTCTAAAAAATGAACAAATGAACTGATTTACAAAACAGGAAGTGGACTCACAGACATAGAAAACTTATTATTATCAAAGGGAAAGGGAGGAGATGGATAAATTAGGAGTCTGGGATTAGCAGATACAAACTACTGTATTTAAAACAGATAAACAGGGAGTTCCCTTCATGGCTCAGTGATTAACGAATCCGACTAAGAACCATGAGGTTGCGGGTTCAATCCTTGGCCTTGCTCAGTGAGTTAAGGATCCCGCGTTGCCGTGAGCTGTGGTGTAGGTTGCAGATGCTGCTCAGATCCCGCGTTGCTGTGGCAAAGGCTGGCAGCTACAGCTCCTGTTAGACCCATAGCCTGGGAACCTCCATATGCCGTGGGTGCGGCTCTACATAAAAAGGCAAAAAGACAAAAAAAAAACACAAAAAACAGATAAACGAAGTCCTACTATACAGCACAGAAAAATACATTCAGTGTCTCATAATAAACTATAATGGAAAGGAAAAAATAGCTTAAATTCATTATCCTTTCATGAAAGACCCTTTAGCATTCACTCACTTCAATGTATTTCCTCGAGTGCTGCCTACATTCCCCATTTACATCCTGTACACACCATACAAAACACCTGCCCTGTTTCCCAGTGCTTCATTTTTTCATACATTTGCTTGGTGTGTTTCTAAACTTTGAATACAGAGGCCATTTTTTTTTTTTTTTTGGCTTTTAGGGTGGCACCCAGGGCATATGGGAAGTTCCTAAGCTAGAGGTCGAGTTGGAGCTACAGCTGCTGGCCTACACCACAGCCACAGCAATGTGGGATTTAAGCCCTGTTTGCGACTTACACCACAGCTCATGGCAACACTGGATCCCTGACCCAGATCCCTGAGAGAGGCCACTGAGCCACAATGGGAACTGCTTTTGTTTGTTTTGATTGAAGTCAGATATTAAAAAAATATATGTTTTTTCCAAGATCCGTACCCCTTCAGTAACTCCAACAAAGTCTCAGGTTTTGGTTTTAAATTGGGCTCTTTGGTAGAGCAAAGATGGTTTCATCCCCTGAACTGAGTGACTCATGTTTTCCAAGTTAGATATAATTCACATACCATAAAATCCATTCTATTAAAGTATAAAATTCCCTGATTTTTAGTGTATTCTCAAAATTTTAAGACCATTAGCATTATCTAACTCCATAGCATTTTTATCATTCCCCAATGAAACATTTTATACATTACAAATCACTCCCTATTCCTCATGTCTACCCTTAAATCCTCTGGCAAACACTAATCTCCTTTTTGTCTCTGTGGATTTGCTATTCTGACACTTCATACAAATGGAATTGTACAATATATGGCCTTTGTTTGTCTAGCCTTTTCACTTAGCATAACATTTTCAAGAGTCAACCATAATGTAGCATTATCAGTATTTCTTTTGCTTCAACTGGCAAATACTAATCAACTATGTGGAAACACCTCATTTTGTATATCCATTCTTCTATTGTTAGACATTTAGGTTATTTCTACCTTTGGCTATTATGAATCATTGTGTTATGAACATTGTGTACACATTTTTGTGTGGATTTATGTTTTTGGTTCTTTTGAGTACATGCTAGGAATGGAATTGTGCTATATGGTAACTCTATGTTTAAATTTCTGGGGAATTGCCAAACTATTTTCCCAAGCAGTCCTATCATTTTACATTTTCCCCAGCAGTGTATGAGGGCTCCAGTGTTTCCACATCCTATGAACACTTGTTATTTCTAGTTTTTTTTTTTTTTAATAGCCATCCTAGCAGATGTGAAGTGGTATCTCCTTGTTTTGATTTGCATTTCTCTAGTGACTAATGATATTGAGTATCTTTGTGTGCCTATTGGCCATTTGTAAATCTTCTTTGGAAAATATTCAAACCTTTGCTAAATTTTAAGTTTGGTTATAAAATTTGATTTTTTAATTATTGAGTCGAAAGAGTTGTATATTTTGAATACATATTGCTAATTAGATATATGGTTCACAAGTATATTCTCTGATTCTGTGGGCTTTTTACTTTTTCAGTAGTGTCTTTTGATGGACGAAATTTTAAAAGTTTGAGGAAGTCTAATATATTTTTATTTTGTTGTCTGTGCTTTTGGTGTCATATTTAATTGTCATCATCTAATCAGGGGCCCTGATGATTTTGCTTATGTTTTCTTCTAAGAGTTTTATGGTTTTATTTCCTACACTTAGGTCTATGATCAATTTTGAGTCAATTTTGCATACGTATGAGATAGGAGTTATTCATTCCTTTGCATGTGGCAGTGTACCAACACCATTTATAGAGAAGACCATAACTGCCCCATTGAATTGTCTTGTCATTCCTGTTGAAAGTCACTTGGTCATAAATATGAGAATTTATCTGAATACTAAGTTCCATTCCACTGATCTATGTCTAGTTTTATACTGGTACTAAAGTGTCCTGATATGACAGCTTTGTCGTAAGTTTTGAAACTTAGGTGTGAGTCTTCCAACTTTGTTCTTTCATTTCACAACTGTTTGGCTGTTCTGATCATTTTCTTTTCAATATGAATTTTAATATCTTTTTAATATCTGCAAAAAATGCAGTCAGAATTTTTGTAGAGATTG
This sequence comes from Catagonus wagneri, assembly GCA_004024745.2. Classification (NCBI taxonomy): domain Eukaryota; kingdom Metazoa; phylum Chordata; class Mammalia; order Artiodactyla; family Tayassuidae; genus Catagonus; species Catagonus wagneri. The sequence goes on along the minus strand of PVHT021183518.1, from coordinate 20,263,706 downwards.
CATTGGCTCTGCAGATAAATTTGACGTGTATTGCCCTCTTAATAATATTGTCTTCTCATGAATATGAAGTGTCTTTCCAGTCATTTAGGTCTTCTTCAATCAATTTCAATAATGTTTTTCAGTTTCCAGTATATAAAATTTGGTACTTTTTATGTTAAATTTATTCCTGAATATTTTATTCCTTTTGATGCTGCTATAAATGGAAGAGTTTTCTGAATTTCACTTTTGTTTTGTTTATTAGTAGTATATGGGAATACAGTTGATTTTTGTACATTGAGTTATCCTACAACATTGCTGAGTTCATTTATGAGTGAATTCCTTAGTATTTTCTATATACAAGATTATGCTTTATTATCTTAATCATACTAACTTTCATGAGAATAATTATCTTTGTCTGTATAATGACAATAATAATTCAAAAATCCATAGTTTCTATGAAGAATACACATGCTGACACTAGTCAAATAGCCATTATTTCAATTATTTAATACATGAATTGCAAGCTGGCTCTTTGTAGCTAAGAATAATTAAACCATTTTCCAAATAATTTTCTCGGTTCTCTTTACTTTGGGATATTTTAGTTGGACATGGAGCTGAGATAGGGTATATTAAGTAATGTGAAGCCTTTTAGGGTGATTAGAACAACTGGAAATGAAGCTTCAAAGTCAGATTGAAATTCTGTTTAAATACTTTACCAGATATGCTGAATATTATTCTATGGAAACAAAAAACTTTAATGGCTTTTCAATGGAGAATAATAAAATAAATCTAAAAGCATATTGAATGAGAAATTTGGAGTTGGGGAAAAGATAGAAAGCTGTTGCAAGAGATCAGAAGAGAAATGATGAAAACCTCAACTAAGGCAATGTATTGGAAGATGAGAGAGAAATAATATACTTTGGAAATATTTAGTATGTTTTGATTGCAGGATAATAATCGTAACTTCTAGGATTATGGCTTATAAACCATTAATGGAAAGAGAGCTTGCCAAAGGAAAACAATGTTTGAGGACAGTGATATTTCCTTTCTTGGAAATGTAGCCTAAGTACTAGTACCCAGGTAGATATGCTAGTATGGTAAGAGAGAATCAATTTGAAATTTATGAGAGTTGAAGATTCTAGATAAAAACTTTTAAAATTTGCTTTCTATGACAGGTTCTGGCTTTATTTCTGTCTTTCTTTCATGGATTTCATTGTTCATAATTATCATAACTTCCTTATAAAAAAAACCCCAAACTTCAACTCTCTCCTCTATCTCTACCTGTCACTTTCTTGCTAACTTCGTTGTCCAGGAAAACAAAACCCTTGCCTTGTAAAACATAAACTGTTCATTCCTCACATCTGTACCTCAGACCCTCTCCTATGATCATTTTTCTTCTGCTCAAGTCTGAACTGATTTGCTCTCCAGGACAACCATTGTCTTAGAACTTCTACCTGTTTTCTTCTTATTGGATCTCCTATTTCTTGAGTCATATGTATTCTTCTTTCTTGACTTAAAGTATCATGGAAAGTAAATTTTAAAATCTTTGTGTGAAAATGACTGTTTTACCCCCATGATATTTTCACTTGGTTTTATAGGTTGAAAATCAGTTTCCCTCAGAATTTTGAAGGCATTGAAGGCATTTTGGGATCTAGAGTTAGAGTTGAAAAACCTGATGTCATTCTTATACCTTTCTCACAGTTTTTGCCCTGTAGTTCTATGAAGGGCTGCTGAAGTTCATTTGAAGATCTAAGAATCTTCTCTTTATTCCTTGTCCTCTGAAATTTTACACTGATACATGGATCTTGTAAAATTTATTCTCTTGGGCATTCAATTGTCTTTTCAAACTGGAAACACATTTCCAACAGTTTTGGAAAATTATCCTGTATTATTTATTTGACAGTATATTTCATTCCATTTTTACACTTGTCTTTTCCTGAAACTCTAGTAAGAATTAGAATTTTATCTAATTCTTTTCTCTTTTTTCCTATTGACTTTTTATTATAATGTCTGAAAGATTATTTTGACTTTATCTTCATTTAATAATTTTTCCACATGATTAATTTTATATTTTCAAAAGATCTTTCATGTTTAAATTTTTTAAAATAACATCTTGTTCTTTTTATGGATGTATGACTTTTCTTATCTTCTCACTTAGGTTAATTAGATTTTTAAGTGAATATTTTTCTCTATATATCACCTATGACTTCCAGTTTCTTTCTTCTCCTTGTTAGTTTATCTCTGACATTCATATTGACTCTGACTCTCAGTTTTGTTTGACTTGCATGATAATTATAAAAGAGTAGATTTCACATTATTAAAAAAACAGTAATGTTGGCTTCTTTCAAAAAATGGAAAGATCTGTCCATAATGGAGCCATGTTTTTTTCTGGTGAGTAGAGACTCTTTATTTTAGATAGGATACATATTCTAATACTATCTTGTTTTATTCATTTATCCCTCAGGCCCTATAGGTGTTTAGGTAGACCACATCCTCTGTCATATGTCTCCAGTCTACTCAGAAGTTCTTTAACTTATATCGCTGAACACAGGGTTTACCTTTGAAGATAATATTTTCTATGTTCTTCTTTCATTAAATCCTCTCCTGTCACCAAATCCTTTTGGAATGTTATTGTTCTTTTAACAAGGCAGTGAGAACAAGTTTTATGACCATTGAAATCCACCAAAGACAAGTTATTATTTGATATGTTTCAAAGATGCTCATTAGTAGGGATAATTTAGAGTGTTCTGTCTTATAAAGCTACTCTTGGACAAATTAAATAAAATTTAAAGCTTTAAGTTTCTCATGTATTATGAAGTTTGAGTCAATTAATAGTCGCTAAAGATAGGGTTCTCTTTTTATATGTGGATATTGTGACTTAATTAAATGTTGACAACTTAGTGTTTATAATATGGTAAATAAATTTTTCTTTAATTTTTTAATGAAAGAATTAATATAATTCAGTAAATGTCCATCATGATTAATTAAAACAGTATGCCAGATCTTATGGGGAGAACACTTGACTGATCTCCTCACAGGAGCTAGATTTTTGTTCACTGACTCTTCATTCAACCACAAATATTTATTGAACACTTATTATGTGTCAAGCACTCCTCATGGTGCTGTAAGTGATCATCAACTTACATTTAAAGTCTCTGTTTTCAGGGACAATGTAGTGGGAAGAAAAATAGGTAATAAACTATGCAAGCAAATGTTTTTACTTCTATAAATTTAATGGCTTTAGGAAGAATCATTTTATATTTCAGAGATTCTCTGTATAAAATTAGAACGTTGAGCTTTAATTTTCTTTTATAACTATAAATTAATGCTCTGCTTTAAATTTTAATTTTTAAAAACTATCTAAGAGTCCTGACTAAGCATAAGGATAATATATAGTGGGAAAAACAACCTCTTGATATGATTTGTCTGAGAAGGTATCCTGAGAAACAGAAGGGTTTCATAACGGTTTGTTAAATGGCCGAAGACAGTCTGATGAAAATAGACTTATACTTCTCTAGGAATATTCTATATGTTTTAAAAATGTAAGAGACATAATATGTTCCTTTTAACATAACTGTGTGCCTTTCATTCAGCCATTCAATACATATATTTTAGCATCAATTACATGCTGAGCATTGGGAATAGGATTTAATAAGAGAAATATTTTGTCGTTATGCAACATACATTTTTAGATGGAAAGATTTTTTTCCATAAACATATACAATTAATATTTCAGCAAATTATAAATATTATGAAGAAAAACAAAATAAGGTAGGAAATTAGAGAGCAACAGAGGAAGAGAGGGGTTTATTTGACATAAATTACCAGGGAGACCTCTCTGGGGAGGTAAAAGTAAGGTTGTCAGATCAAATACAGGATGACTAATTACGTTTGAATTTCAGATAAATGACAAATAATTTTTTAGTGTAAGTACATCCTATGCAATATTTGGGACATAATTGAGTATAAAATTAATGGTTTACCTGAAACTCAAATTTAATTTGGGATCTTGTATTTTTATTTTCTAGTCTGGCAACCTTACATTTAAGACAAGACCTGAAAATAGTGAGGAAACTGTCTATATGTTGGGATCCAGAGGGATAGATTTCAAGATAAAAGAACTAGCAAGGACAAAGCCTTGTAGTAGGAATTAGCAAGACTGTTCAGGAAACAGCAGGAAAACCACCATGGTTGAGTGGGATTGAGGAGAAAGTGAATGGCTGGCTCTGTTGGAGGCAGAAGTCAGATCATAGAGGTCCTTTAAGCCATTGCAAATAGTATGGGTTTCACTTGGTGGAAACTTCTGGATGTGGAAGGATGACATCTAACTTAAGTTTAAAGAGACCATTTGACTGCTATATAAATAGATTATATAAGGGCAAGAGATGAAGCAGTAAACCTTGTTGGAAAGCTAATGAAACAAAACATGGCAGAGATAATGGTTTGGAACACAGCCTTAGCTGTGGGGATGGTGCACAGCCATCTAAATTGGGTTACATGTTAAAGGAAGACCCACAGGACTTGCTGGTGAGTTGTGGGATATATGAGAAAGATGAATCAGGGATGTTTTCATCATCTTGGGCCTGAACAACAGGATAACTGGTCATAAGTAAGATTTATGACAATTAAAAGGAAGTAAACTAAATTTGCTTAAATCGTTGTTTATTGAAATACATGTGAACACATCCTCACCCCCTTGCACATTCCCTGCCAGGCTATCAAATCAACTTTCTGTTTGAATGCATCATTATCATCATCATTTTCAGCACTTTCATGTGCATGTTATACCAGGCAATATTAGTATCCCATTTTATCTATTACTCAGTTAAGTATGATGTAGGTACTATTATTATAATCGTTCTCATATTAAGGATGAGGAAAATGAAGCCCACCGAGATTAAATAACTTGCCCCAAGGGATACAGCTAGGAAATGATGAAGTATGGCTCTGAAAACAATCTGGTAGTCTCCAGAACACTTTCAGTTAACAGCTGAGTTTTGCAAAAACAAAGAAAAGAAAAGAAAAATAAATAATATTTTGAGTCATTCTAAATATAGAAGGATTTATCCAACTTTCAGATTTCTATTCAAAGTTTCCCCAAAAAACCTTAAAATGTTAAACAATAAAAGTAAGGAATGCATATTAAAAATGAAACACCTTACTAAGTGATAGAACAGAAGATTTGGCAAATTAAGGATCATGTCCTCATTTTTGCATAGGAAGACTGAAATTATAAAGAAGTCAATTTTTCAAATTAATTTATAGTTCAGTTCCAATCAAAATAATATATAATATATGCACAACAACACTCATACACATATGTGTGTGTATATATATATATATATGTACACATACACACATGTGTAAAAAACATACGTTTTATTGGTGTTATTTCAATAAATCATGAAACAGATAAACCACAATCTAACTTTATCAGGAATAAGAAAAGAAAGCAAAAATATAAAATACTGTCAATAAATTAAAAAGTATTCTGAGAAATAGTTGAAATTATGAGAGACTAATTTTTCCTCAGATCTATTCACATATGTATGGAAATGCTGTTGATATAAATAGACTACCAAGATATGTGTTTACTGATGAAAGCAAGGTCAAGAACTAAGAAAATTATAGTTTTTGGTTTGTAAAAAGCAGAAAACAAACTTGTATATTCATATTTGCTTTTATCTGAATACTCTGAAATGATACTTTTATTTGAAATTCTGAGAGAATATACAGAACACTCATAAAAGTTATATTTGGGTGAGAGACAGAGATAGTAGAAGGTTTTCTAGTATACTGTCTTCATATTGAGCAATGTGAATGTATCACCAATTGAAAATTTTAAGAAATAATATTAACATGCTATATTTTGGAAACTGAAAGGCAATTACTTCTGTGGTGAAAGAGGCATGCTTTGAGCCTTGACCATACAAAATTTGCCTGGTTTTACTATAAAGCTTCCTTGGTTAGGAAGCATATGGTTTTGATAAAATAAATCTCTGGATGAATTTTATAAGTCTTTCATCACCTATTGATTCTGAATAAAAAAATCCTTTTGACATCATAGTCTATGTTTGGTCCAATTCCATATTACTAGCTTGATTTCCTTTCTCATAGTCTCTGAAGCAATTTTGCTTCCACGCCTGAGCAGAGTTTCAGTTCAGAGATAAAATAGAAAAATTATTAGCTAAATATGATGCATTATTTATTCTGTTCTGATTCTTATTCTCTGCATCTGTGGTTCCGTCTTTGATTTATTTTTTTAAAAAAGGAATATAAATATTTCTACTCTCAAAGCTTTGAACACTGAATTTGTGATGGTTTTGCAGGTTTAATCATATTTTCTACTCTGTAATGAGCTGCAAAATAGGTTTGAATAGGTTTTTAACAAACTTGATCATATTGTTTTCCTCCATATTATATTTTGCATAATTTTCTGTGTAATTTTGATATCACACTAGTATATACCATTTATTCAGGACAGTTTCCCTTTCATACATTTTTGTTAACAATGTATTTTTATCTTATACCCTTCTCATTATACTTTGTCAATACTTTATGTAGCAGAATTTGGGGATTATACAGTTTTTCTTATTTTTTTCACTTTTTTATTCAATGAAAGCTGATAGTTTGGGAGGTAATTATTATTTTTAATCACTTGCAACATTATAGCATCACCATTAGAGTTATTTCTTTTCTTGAATAACAGATAAATCGTTCTTTATTGTGTTCCAAACCTTTCTTTCTTATAGGGCTTCTTTTCCCTCAACTCCATTTCCAAGCTGGTAGCTCATAATCCTTCTAAATTTCATCTGGGTCTAACACACTCATTACTTCCTGAAATCTGAAAGCATTTATGAGACTTATGAAAGACTCTGAATAGTTGAATAAATGACACGGAGAACTATTCCTTTTAAGGAAGTAAGTTCTGCAGTTCATTTCAACTACCAATGGCATTATAAGTCTCCTCTGCTTAATATCAGAAATAACCCAAAATGTTTTTAGATATAACATGAAATGCCTTTTTAAGACCTCACTTTGCTGTGGAAAATATAGAATCCCTGTGGTTTTTATCTTGCTTAGATGCTGTGAGGATTATAATGAAATACGGCTTTACTATGATTTTCTGACAAATTTGTCCCTGTTGAAAGAAAATGTAGTGAGGCCATTTAAGAAATCCTCATAGTGTTTGGATTTGGACTCTATGGTTGCCATAAAAGAGACAGATATAAAGCATGGTGTGAGTATTGGAAGCATCTCTCCTGCACTGGAGAACGATGTCAGGGGAGGCTTTGCAGAGAATATGACCTGAATGGATCATAAAAAGAACTGGAGGAGTATGTCAACTGGAGAAAGTATGAAAGGACAGTGATGTATATACAAAGGAAAGCACTCTGCATAAAAACATGGATGCATGAAACACTCTAGTACTTTTCAGCAAGTGGATGGAATTATAATGAGTACTGGAAAGATAATTAAAGATGAATGAATTCAGCCACATAAGAGACAAATCGAAGAGGTCTTTTGTAATCCACTCTAAAGAATTTTAAAAATATTTATGTAATCCTTTTTTGATAAATAACAATAATAGTAAATCTTCATGAATTTTAACCTTAGATTGGGATTTATAGTGTCCTAGAGAAATAACCAACTCCGTAGAGTCTATGTTGCAGACTCTAGTAAAAGCATAGATAGATCAATTCAAAGTTATCTCCACTTGAGCGTCCAGTTTCTCACCTTCCATTTACTTCTCCAATTATAGTATAGCTCTGATTTCACTATATCATCACAAACATTTAGGTTACTGTTACAGACTAACTGCTCATGTCCCCCCAACTTCATATATTGAAATCCTAACTCAGTATTCTGGAATAATAATAATAATAATAATAATAATAATAATAATAATAATAATAATAAATACCATTGGGATGTAATTAGGTCATGAGGATGGAGCCCTCATGACTGAGATTAGTGATTTTATAAGAAAAGACATGAGAGGGTTTGCTTCCCCTCTCTGCTCTTCTCTATATGAAGAAGCAAGAAGATGGTCATCTATGAGCCAGGAGGAGGGCGCACATCAGAATCCATCCTTCCTAGCCTCCAGAACTCTGAAAAATATGTTTGGTAAAAAATACGCCAGTCTTTGGTAATTTGTTATGACAGCCTAAGCTGACTAAGAGAGTCACCGATGACCTTTATTTTTAAATTAGACACATATATTTCAGCTCTGTTCTTATTCAGTGATGTGGGAGCATTTACCATTATATGCCACTACCTTCTTTAAACTCTTCTTATTATGTCTTCCCAAATTCCTGATGACTTTCCTGGTTTTCCTTGTGTCTATGGTCCCTCATTTCAGTCTACTTTGAGAAGCCATATTCTATTGAGACTTTTAATTTTGATCTTCTTGGGGTTCTAGGTCTTTTTCTCTTTTAACCGTGTCTTGTCTATTGGGACACGTCTATTTATTTACATGATTTTTAATTACAGTTAGTACTTGAATGCAAATGATTTCCAAATCTTTATCTCCATCCAAAATTTCCCTCCTGAGGTTCAGATTATCATATTTTTCTCACCATTTCTACTTGGACATTCAGTACTGCAGGCTGAGCATGATCAAACGCAAAGTCATCATTTTCCTTCCTGTATCTATTGCTGTTTTTTTGGTGAATGTTGTGTTTCTCCACTCAGATGTTCAAGCCTAAAAACTGTATTTCATCTAAAATTCCTTTTCTTAGGCTCCACAGTTGTGCCTATTGATTGTACTTCCTAAATATTTATCTAATTTCTTTGTGTCTTTCCATTCCCACTTGGCTGTTAGCCAAGTCCAGACCACCAAAAATTCTAGCCTGGCTTCTTGCTGTAGCTTCTCCATCTCCATTAAGTGCCCAGTGATTTTATAAAAATGTGACCTAATCATGTCTCTCTCATGAGTAATTTCCTTCAACAGTTCCAGATTTTCTCTGTGATAATGTCCATTCTTCACCCTAAAAGTACTTTTCAAACACATTTTAATTGCCTGTTTCATTGGGTATTTTTTCCACTAGACTATAAATTATTGTTTATGGAGTAAAAACAAAATAAGATAGTGTTCTGTGTACAATGGTAGTGATGGATATAGTCCAGTTTACCAGTCAATGCGTGTATATTCAAACTGATATATTTTCTCAACTGCAATGGTTTTTGTAGATAGAAGACTAGAGCCTGTAGTCTTTACCCTCTCTAATTTTATTGTCTGGTGGGGAGCAAGGCAACTAGTAAAGTGTGAATTAAACAAAAACCTTTCAGGGATAAATTAAGTAGCATAGCTTATAAACTGAGATTAAGAGAGAGTAATCCAAGCTAAGATATTTGAGGAAATTTTACCAGAGATAGAATTGGTGTTAGGTCTTAGAAAATAAGACCTTTCATGTTTGAGTACATGAAAGAAGAATAGAACCTAATTCACAAAAGGAGAATAATATATAAATATTAAAAACCAAAATATTAAAATAAATCCTTTTTTAAGCTAAATAAGCATATCAATGAACTTGTAGAACTTTAACCTTGATTGGGGTTTCAGCTGCCTTAGAGAAACAGCATAAGGTTTATTGGTAAATATTTCCCCTGGTAACTATTATTTAACTTGGTTGCTAGTGGTGATTAGGGGAAGCTAATGAAACCAGTGTCTAGGTTTTGACCTCTGTGTAGACTGCATAAGGTTAGTTCATTGGGCCAAGACTGTGCCTGCCTCATACTCAGCCTGCTCTATTGTGAAGACATGTCTTTCCTCAGAGGTGAGGTGCTGGTTGAAAAGACAAGGGCAAATACATGGGTTGAATCTTTGTTTCTTCTGATTCTGTAGAGGATCTCACTGGTTCTGTCCTGTTAATCACTTAGGGCCCTATGGTTTAAGCCTTCTGTTGTCAACTACTGCAAGTCAGACATAGACGTACTTACTTTTCCTTGAGAAATGTCGTGTGCTAATAGGTGATTGTATAGACTGATTGTATCCTTTTCCACCCTAAATCATATCTTGAATCTGGTACTCCAGCGTGTTGACTATATTTGGAGACAAGTTCTTTAAATAGGTAAGGTGAATATGAAGTCATTAGAGGGAACCCTAATCCAGTATGACTGGTATCTTTATAGAAAGAGGAAATTTGATAGGTAAAGAAGGAAGACCATGTGAAGACACAGGGAGAACACAGCCATGTTCAAGCCAGGGAAAGAGGGCTCAGAAAAAAAATCAGTCCTGCTAACACTCTGACTGCAGGTTTCTAGCCTGCGCAATTGTGAGAAATACATTTCTATTTTTTATGCCACCCGGTCTGTGGTGTTTTATTATGGCAGTCCTAGAAAACTCATAGCAGTGATGAAGAATGGAGGTTTATCTTTAAGCAAATCTCTAACCAATAGTTATGATAATGCTCCTGCTATACATCTTTGGGATAATAACCTTAAAATAACTCTAAATTGAGTAATATTAATTTTAAGGGTCAATAAAATAAAAATGTGATTTTTAATACTAATTTATAGTGTCACATGAACTTTCAGATGCTGCTTTGCTGAAGGACTATTAATAGAGTAAAATACATCCTAATATAAGTAATGTAATATGGTCTTATGTGTTTATATATGTTATTACATATTCTGATATAATCTTGAATTAATTTTTTCAAAAAGGGATCAGAAAAATGCTGTTTGAAATAGATATAATCCATAGGTGATAAAGTTCTTTATGTTACCCACAGATGTTAAATGGATTGTACAGTAATGTGAAAGTGCCAATCCTTTATTTAGGTTGAAAGGCATTTCCATTTAAAGATCCTATTTTCTCTTCCTCATATATTTTTTTTAAAATCCCATTTGCTGAATTCTCATGCTTCATCTCGATTTCAGCCACATATTGTGAAGTTACACAAAAATTCATTTGGCCAATCCTGAGACATCCAAATATGAAAGGCCATTTTTTTGGTTAAAGGGAGTTTTTTGCAATAGATTAATTTTAAGATTTTGATAATTCAAAATGAGTTTGGCCTTTAATAAATTCTTTAACTTGAAATAATTTGGATTGGAAAGAGCAAATATGTGGCCTTTGGAAAGAGATTCCCTTATTATGAGGATGGGACTGGCTCATGTGTGGTGCTGTTCCAGTGGCCTCTCCAGTATTCCTCCTGTGGAGACATGCACCAGCAACCGTGAAACACTGTCCGTGGGGAATGGCAACTCAGATGCTCTTTCTGTGGCCAAGTTACCCAAAGCAGTTCAGTTCTTCCCCCTGTAGCCTATTCAGAGTTTTCTGACTTTTAGCCAGTTTTCTCCAGCATCACCTCTGGCAAGAGTTCTCACTACAATTTCCATTTTACTACACAAGACAGTTTGGTTGAGTTATCTCGTGGAAATGAAGGCATGTAGACTCACATACTACACAATATATGGAGTCATCAGGGTGCCTAGGTGAAAAGTTACAGTATAAGCATTGCCCTGTGAACCCAGGAACAAATACCTAGGGACTGATTGGACAAAATTGGGATGAGGGGAGAGAAACACTTCTCAAATAGTTTCCAGGTGACAGTAGCCCAAGAGGAACTTGGCACTGATCTTGACACAATTTGCATATTTACATTTGTTAGTATTAATGTAGGTTTTTTTTTCTTTCCTTCAATCAATCTCTTCTTTCTCCAAAAATGTAGTAGGTACTCATAATAGTAAGTAATTATGAAGACACAGAGTATAGGGTAGAAAATACACTGATTTCTACATATCTATGCCTATCTTTTTGTCTTGCTAAATCTATCATCTATAATCAATTTATATTATAATTTGCCTCAAACTAAATATATCTAGTTTTATTTTATTTTATTTTTTTAAGGGCAGCACCCATGGCATATGGAGGTTCTCAGTCTAGGGGCTGAATCTGAGCTACAGCTGCCAGCCTACGCCACAGCCATAGCAACGCAGGATCCCAGCCACATCCGTAACCTATACCACAGCTCACAGCAATGCTGGATCTCCTACCCAATGAGTGAGGCCAGGGATCGAACCTGCAACCTCGTGGTTCCTAGTTGGATTTGTTTCCACCGTGCCATGACAGGAACTCCATATCTAGTTTTATACTATGATGTCTAAAATGTATTATAAGCATTTGACATTTTATTAAATCTTTAGGAATTAGATAATTATCAAGTATTATTTTTATGATTTGATCACTTTTTACTATGAAATAATTAAGTTTAATTTTGCTTTGTTTTGCTATTATAATTAACTCTGAATAATGTACCTGTTGTAACAACATCATGAGTGCTTGAAAAATCCAGTTCTTGAACAATGACTGGCAGATGTCCAGATATGACTGCACAGGAACCTTAGTGGTACAACTCTGAGGTATGATAACAACACCAGAATTTCCCTGAGGGATTAACTGAATCTTACCTTAAGCTTTACCTACAATGGCACTCCTGCTTTGCTTCCTCTCTTTTTTGGTTCTTGTTTCTCCCACTCTTTTTCTGCTCCTGTTTCTTCCACTTGCTGACCATTTTCCCTTGGGAACATTTCCTTAATCAATCACTTGCAATAAATCCTTGTCTTGTGGTCTGCTTATGAAGAACTTGAGCTAAGACATCTTTTCATAAATCTTTGATTACTCTCACAAGATAATTCCCTAGAAATTTTCATTTGCAGGGTGTATACCTTTTTAAAGTGTTTGACAGATACCACTAAATTATCATCTAGAAAAGCTGTATAGAATTAAGTTGCAACCATCAATGCATGCATGCTCTTTTCAGTGCACCCTCTGGAGTATTTGATAATTGCTATTTGAATAAATCTTTGTCTTGTTGTAAGTGAAGAATATTTCGTTGACGTAATTATTTGGGATCTCTTTGGTGAACAGTTTATGAAAAGAATTTTGTCACCTCCTTTGTACTTGCATATGGCTACAGTATCACTCTTCTGACTGTTCCTCAGAGCATTAGGAACTGGGCCAGCTCTCTTTCTCACAAATTTTACCCTCTGTGGAGGTAGAGGTGGACCTCTAGTGGCCATATTTGTGCTTTGTAAAGACCCTGATCCCTACCACAGATGATGGAACCTGGAGTAGGTACAAGTGACTTGGGCCCATCAGATTCTCTGTTTTCTGAATATAAAACTGGGATTTAAAGCCAGAAATTCTAAAAATCCAAGGGAAAAAAATCTCAATGGATACTTCAGAAATACAAAAGAGAGTACTCTGAACAATTATATGTCAATAAATTTGACAACCTAGAAGGAACAGACAACTTTCTAGAGACTCACAGCCCACGCAAACTGAATCAAGAAGAAATCAATCAACTGAACAGACCAATCACTAGAAATTAACACTCCATACAAACAAAAGTCCAGTACCAGATGGCTTCACAGATACATTCTACCAAACATACAAAGAAGAACTTATACCCATTCTTCTTAAACTTTTCCGAAAGGTTGGAGAAGAAGAAATACTCCCAAAGACATTCTATGGTGCCTCCATCACCCTAATGCCAAAATAAGACAAAGACCACCAAAAAAGAAAACTGTAGATCAATATCTTTGATAAATATAGATGCAAAAACTCTCAGCAAAATTTTAGCCAACTGAATCCAACAACGTATACAAAAGATCATACATCACTACCAAGTGGGATTCATCCTAGTTTCACAAGGATGGTTCAACATACACGGATCAATCAGCATCATACACCACATCAAGAAAAGAAAAGTCAGGAATCACAAGATCATCTCAATAGATGCAGAAAAAGCATTTGACAAAGTCCAACCTCCATTCATGATCAAAACTCTTACCAAAGTGGTTATAGAGGGAAGATACCTTAACATAATGAAAGGTATTTATGACAAACCCACAGCAAATATAGTACTCAATGGAGAAAAGCTAAAAGCCTTCCTGCTAAAATCTGGAACAAGACAAAGATGCCCACTGTCACCACTTTTATTCATCATAGTATTGGAAATCCTAGCCACAGCAATCCAACAAACAAAAGAAATAAAAGGAATCCAAATTGGAAGAGAAAAGGTAAAATTGTCATTGTATGCAGATGACATGATACTGTGTATAGAAAACCCTAAGGACTCCATGCAAAAACTACTGGAACTGATCAACAAATTCAGCCAGATAGGCAGGATACAAGAGTAACATGCAGAAATCGGTTGCATTGCTGTATAATGACAGTGAAATGTTAGAAAAGGAATACAAAAATAATCTTTGACAAAGGAGGCAAGAATATAAAATGGGAAAAAAGACAGTCTTTTCAGCAAGTGGTGCTGGGAAAACTGGGTACCACATGTGAATGAATGAAATTGGAACACACCCTCACACCATGCACGAAAATAAACTCAAAATGGCTTAAAGGCTTAAAGTAAGACAAGACACCATCAAACTCCTAGAAGAGAATATAGGCAAACATTCTCTGACATCAACCTTACAAATGTTTTCTTAGGTCAGTCTCTCAAGGCAACCAAAATAAAAGCAAAAATAAACCAATGTAACCTAATCAAACTGACAAACTTTTGCAAAGTGAGGGAAACCATAAAAAACAAAACAAAGCAAAAAGACAACCTACGGAATGGGAGAAAATAGTTTCAAACGATGCAACTGACAAGGGCTTAATCTCTAAAATACACAAACAACGTATGCAACTCAACAGCAAAAAAGCCAACAACCCAATGGAAAAATGGGCAAAAGACCTGAATAGACATTTCTTCATAGAAGATATACAGATGGCAAATAAGCGCATGGAAAATTGCTCAACATCCTTAATTATTAAAGAAATGCAAATCAAAAATGCTATGAGGTACCACCTCAAGCTATCAGAATGGCAATCATTAATAAGTCCACAAATAACAAATGCTGGAGAGGGTGTGGAGAAATGAGTACCTTCCTACAATGTTGGTAGGAATGTAAATTGGTACAACCAGTATGGAAAACAGTATGGAGATAGCTCAGAAAACTAAATAAAGAACTACCATATGACCCAACAATACCAGTCCTGGGCATATTTCTGAACCAAACTTTCCCTAAAAAAGATACATGCACCCTGATGTTCATTGCAGCACTATTTGCAATAGCCAACACATGGAAACAACCTAAATGTCTATCAACAGCTGGGTGGATTAAGAAGATGTAGTATGGGAGTTCCTGTCATGGCTCAGTGGTTAACGAATCCGACTAGGAACCATGAGGTTGTGGGTTCGATCCCTGGCCTTGCTCAGTGGGTTAACGATCCAGCATTGCCATGAGCTGTGGTGTAGGTCGCAGATGCGGCTCGGACCCCATGTTGCTGTGGTTGTGGCGAAGGCTGGCAGCTACAGCTCCTGTTAGACCCCTAGCCTGGGAACCTCCATATGTCGCGGGTGTGGCCGTAGATAAGGGAAAAAGACAAAAAAAAGAAAAAGATACAGTATGTATACACAATGGAATACTACTCAGCCATAAAAAGGAACAAAATAATGCCCTTTGCAGCAACATGGATGGAACTAGAGACTATCATAGTAGGTGAAGTAAGTCCAAAAGAGAAAGACAAATGCCATATGATATCACTTATATCTGGAATATAATATATGGCACAAATGAACCTTTCCACAGAAAAGAAACTCGTGGACTTGTGGTTGCCAAGTGGGAGGGGGAGGGTATGGGTTAGACTGGGAATCCGAGGTTAATAGATGGAAACTATTGCATTCGAAGTGGATAAGAAATGAGATCCTGCTGTATAGCACAGGGAACTGTATCTAGTCATCTGTGATGGAGCATGCTGGAGGATAGTGTGAGAAAAGGAATACATATATATGTATGACTGGGTCACTTTTCTGTACAGTAGAAATTAAGAGTACACTGTAAACCAACTATAATAGAAAGAATAAAATAATTAAAAAATAACACATAAAATAATCTCATTAGTAGTGGGATTGTGGTTATAGCAGCACCCTGCAAAGGCGGTCCATTATCTCAAAGAGAACAGTGAAACAAAAAATTGGCCTTAAAAGTTGACTCATCCTTGTATATGGAAATCTTGTAGTTAAAGAAGTTGGTGTTGCAGAACAGAGAAGTAAAGGAAGAACCACTCAATAAACGAAGCTGGAAAACTGTTTATCTACAAGCGAAAATGAAAGAGTTTCCTTGTGGTACAGTGATTTAAGGATCTGGCATTATCACTATGGTGCCTGGGGTCACTGCTGTGGCGAGGGTTCTATCCTTGGCCTGGGAATTTTCACATGCTACAGGTGAGGTCAAAAAAAAAGGAAAGTGGATCTCTACATCATATAGTATATAAAAAACAAATCCAGTTGGAACAAGGACCTGCATGTGAAAGGTAAATTATGAAAAATTTTAGAAAAGAAGGAATTTACACTCTTGAGGTACAGAAGGATTTTAACGCAAGACATTAATAGTTTTTACTACAAAAAAGTTGAGTAAAAACAGAAATTTCATTATATTCAAATTAATAACTTATGTTCTTCAAAAGCAACTATTAAGAAGAGAAAAAGAAAAGCTACAAAATAAGAGAAGCTTTTTGATAAGCATCATAATAGATTATTAGTATCCATACTGTCTAAAAATGTCTATAAATCAACAAGAAGAAGTTAGTATAACAGAAAAAATTAAGCAATAGATATGTAGAGGCATTTTGCAGTAGAGGAAATATGCTCATAAACATGAAATAATGCTCAACCTAATTTGTAATCAGGAAAAGGAAAATTAAGCATAACGAAATAACATTTCACTCACCAGAATGGCTATAATTTATGTCTGGTTGTACTAAATATTGATAAGCATATTGAGCAATGATGACTTTCATGGGCTGCATTTTAGAGTGTATATTGTAACAAATTCTTCAGAAAACTACTTGAAATTATCTTTAATATTTTAACATTTCCACCCAAAAATCTCAGAAATTCTGCTGTGTATATATACCTTACAGAAACTTGCATATGTGCATACATGAAATCATGCATATAATCATCCTGAGCAGTTTTGTAATAGCAAAGCAATGTGAGCAGCCCAAATGCTCATTAGCAGTAAGATGGGTAATTATATTCTAGTATATTCATATGTTGGTATATTATTGGAATTAAAATCATAGATACTTGCATTACCATGCATGAATCTCAAAAGTAGTACTTAGTTGAAAAAGAAAAATCACAGGTTACATACAATAAATGTCAGTTCAAAGTTAGAAAAATACATGTATATATTCATGCACACATAAAACTAGAAAAAATAATAATTAAAATTAAAAATTAAAATGGTAGTTAAATCTACCTAGGGGAAGAAGAAGATGATGAAATCAAGAAGGACACACAGGATTCCTCAAATTTAATGGTAATATATAGTATGTTCATAAATTTAGTTTTATTATTTTTGTAGCTATATAAAATACTGTATACACTAGTACACATATACATATTCATAAGTATGATATATTTGATAATAAACATTAAAATTTGGGATGTGGCAAACAATGGATGATATAAACAGACACTACAGAGACACTGCTACTACTCAGGGCACTAAATAGAGGTAATAGTTGTGAGCTGAGGTTTACTCCTTTAGAGATCCTTGCTTTAAAATTATAGAAACAGTTTTAAAACTTATTATTTTAAAAATCCATTTTCCTGAGAATATGTAAATTTAGATCATGGCATTTGTTTACTTATTCATTGAACAATGAACTTTTTTTAGAACCTCATGTATTAATTACTATGCTAGATGCACTATATATTACAGGAAACTCTACCCAATATTCTGTGATAATCTATACGGGAAAAGAATCTGAGAAAGAATGGATGCACTTATATGCATAACTGAATCACTTTATTGTATAGCAGAAATTTTCACAACATTGTAAATCAACCATACTTCAATAAAACTTAAATAAAAAAGATGGGATGGGTAAAGACAGTAAAGTAAGCAAAAAAACCTAACAGATATATGTCAAGAGCTGACAGCTATTATGAAAAAAATTAGCAAGCTTGCCTTCTGAGTAAATAACTATAAAATTGAACAAAACGTGTGAAGTAACTGTTTCCAGTCATTGAGCAAATGGCAGTATAGGACTATGTCCTTCAGATAGGATAAGTCCACATAATCCCAGTGATTGACCAAAATTTCTCTGGATTTCTGCCTATTGTTGAGTAGGAAGATGGAGCCCACATAAAAGAGTGTGCTGAGGAGTTCCCTTCGTGGCTCAGAGGTTAACGAATCTGACTAAGAACCATGAGGTTGCGGGTTTGATCCCTGGCCTTGCTCAGTGGGTTAAGGATCCGGCATTGCCGTGAACTGTGGTGAAGGTTGCAGACGCGGCTCGGATCCTGCGTTGCTGTGGCTGTGGCGAAGGCCGGCAGCTACAGCTCCTGTTAGACCCGTGGCCTGGGAACCTCCTTATGCCACGGGCGTGGCTCTACATAAAAAAAAGGCAAAAAGACAAAAAAAAAAAAAAAAGAGTGTGCTGAACTTCTGGGTTGAGGGTGTAGTGGATCAAAGTTCCAAGCTGCTGAAACGGTTGCAATTTGTGGGGCAGTATGTCTAACAAGAGGCACCTGAAGAGAGGGATAATCCAGAAGTCTGTGTGGGAGTTTCTCACATATAAATGGCCAAGCATTGATGTGCATGTACTCTTGCTGAATAGCTGAGTGATAAAGAGGTCAGCTGATTTTAGAGGTCCTGCAGTTCTGGAAGATATTGGAGTTCCAGCCCAGTAACAGTGGAGAGACCATGCTAAGCAGCTGTAGCTTTCAGACCTTAGAATGTACGTAGTTTATGGAAATTTTCAAACTTGTAGTAAAGGGGACCCCACAGTTCTACATTCAAAACCAAAAGAAATATGCTATGATAAATAATAGAAGCAAATCTTATAGAACCAAAATATAATCATTCGAGTTGCTTGCCAGAAAAAAAATGTCAACACCGTTTACAGGATGAAGTTGTAATTTATGCACCCTAACATCACTTATCCATAGTAGCATGTATACAATAAAAATTACTAGGCTTTAGAAAAAACAGGAGTGTATCACTCATAGTCAAGAAAAGTAGACAATCAAAACTAAATACGTGAATTTGCAGACGAAGATTTTAAAGTACTATTATGTATATATTTAAGGATTTGAAAGAAAATATGGTTGTAATGAATGAACAGCTAGGGAATCTCAAAAGAGAATAAAAACTTTTAAAAAGTGAAAACTTTAGAGCTGTAAGTACAGTATCAGAAAAGAAAAAAAGTTGCATAGGAAATCATCAGTGAACTTCAAAATTTATCACTAGGATTTATCCAATATGAAGAAGAGAAAGATGATTAAGATAATGAACAGGACTTCAGTGACCTATGGGGTATACTGAATAGTCAAATATATATGTAACTGGAAAAGTGAGAGGAAATAGATAATAGAGCAGAAAACACATAAAGAAACAATGGACAAAAATTTCCCCAATAAGGTGAAAATGATAAAGTTAGGCAATCAAGAAGCTCAACAACCTCAGAATAAGACAAAGAAAATGACATTTAGAAATATGATATTTAAACTACTAGAAACCAAAGGTGAAAGGGAAATCTTGAAAATAGCCAGAGAGAAAATTACCCATTACTTACAAAATGATGGCGAACTTCTCATCACCTAGACTAAAAGTCAGAAACAATGGGGTGAACTTTTAAAGTATTGAAGAAAAACCCTGTCAACTAAAACACTATACCCATGAAAAATATTCTTCAAGAATGAAAGAAAATATATTTTCAGTTAAGTAAAACATACACAGTTCATTTCCAGCTGAACTGCACTATAAGAAATGCTACAGCAAGTTCTCTACACTTAAGGAAAATGTTACCAAGAGGAAACTTCAATCTATAGCAAGTAATGAAGAGTTATTAAACATGGTAAACATGTGAATAAATATATAATACTGTTAAATTTCTCTTATTTTTTAATTTCTTAAAAACATGATAGTTTTAAGCAAAAATTATATCATGTGGGATTTATAGTATCCATAGATATATATATATGTAGTATTTATAACAAGCATAAAGGTAAGGAGTGAAAGGGACCACGATGTTGGAAATGTATCATATTTTATATGAAGTCAAACAATATTAATTCAAAGTAGATTATGGTAAATAAGTGATAAATATTGTAAATCCTAGAACAATCACAGAAAAAGAGAAGAAAAAGAAAAAAGAAAGAAAATACAAAGAAGTATAGCTCAAAAGCCAGTAAAGGAATCTAAATACTAATAATATTTGGTTACATACAAAGAAAATAGGAAAAAAGAAATGGAGTGACAAAACCCACCAGGATGAAAACATAAATAGTAAAATGATAGATCAAAATTCAATCATATCAACAGTAATATTAAATGATAAGCATTTTTTTCATGGGCTTGTTGACCACCTGTGTATCTTCTTTGGAGAAATGTCTATTCAGGTCTTTTGCCCATTTTTCAGTTGGGTTATTGGTTTTTTTGCTATTGAGTTGCATACGTCGTTTGTATATTTTAGAGATTAAGCCCTTGTCAGTTGCATCATTTGAAATTATTTTCTCCCATTCTGTAAGTTGTCTTTTTGTTTTTTTTTTGGTTTGCTTTGCTGTGCAAAAAGCTTGTCGGTTTGATTAGGTCACACTGGTTTATTTTTGCTTTTATTTCTGTTGCCTTGGGGGACAGACCTGAGAAAACATTTGTAAGGTTGATGTCGGAGAATGTTTTGCCTATGTTCTCTTCTAGGAGTTTGATGGTGTCTTGTCTTACGTTTAAATCCTTAAGCCATTTTTAGTGTATTTTCGTGCATGGTATGAGGGTGTGTTTCAGTTTCACTGATTTACATGCAGTTGTCCAGTTTTCCCAGCATCACTTGCTGAAAAGACTGTCTTTTTTCCCATTTTATATTCTTGCCTCCTTTGTCAAAGATTAATTGACCATCAGTGTCTGGGTTTATTCCCAGGTTCTCTGTTTTGTTCCATTGGTCTGTAATGACAAATGCTGAAGAGGATATGGAGAAAAGGGAACCCTCCTGCACTGTTGGTGGGAATGTAAATTGGCACAACCACTATGGAAAACGGTATGGAGGTAACTTAGAAAACTATATATAGAACTACCATATGATCCAGCAATCCCACTCTTGGGCATATATTTATACAAAACTTTCTTTGAAGAAGACATCCACCCATATGTTCATTGCAGCACTGTTCACAATAGCCAACACATTAAAGCAACCTAAATGTCCATCGACAGATGACTGGATTAAGAAGATTTGGTATAGGAGTTCCCGTTGTGGCTCAGTGGTTAACGAATCTGATTAGGAACCATGAGGTTGCGGGTTCGATCCCTGGCCTTGCTCAGTGGGTTAAGGATCCGGCGTTGCATGAGCTATGGTGTAGGTTGCAGATGCAGCTCTGATCCCGCGTTGCTGTGGCTGTGGCAAAGGCCGGCAGCTACAGCTCCTGTTAGACCCCTAGCCTGGGAACCTCCACATGCTGCAGGTGTGGCTCTAGATAAAGGCAAAAAGACAAAAAAAAAAAAAAAAGGTGTGGTATGTATACACAATGGAATACTACTCAGCCATAAAAAAGAACAAAATAATACCCTTTGCAGCAACATGGATGGGACTAGAGACTGTCATACTAAGTGAAGTAAGTCAGAAAGAGAAAGACAAATGTCATATGATATCACATATCTGGAATCTAATATATGGCACAAATGAACTTTTCCATAGAAAAGAAAATCATGGACATGGAGAACAGACTTGTGGTTGCCAAGGGGGAGGAGCAGGGAGTGGGTTGGACTGGGAATTTGGGGTTAATAGATGAAAACTATTGCATTTGGAGTGGATAAGCAATGAGATCGTGCTGTATAGCACTGGGAACTATATCTAGTCAGTTATGCTGGAGCAAGATAATGTCAGAAAAAGGAATGTATACGTCTACGTGTGACTGGGTCATCTTGCTGTATAGTAGAAAATTGAGAGAACATTGTAAACCAGCTATAATGGAAAAGATAAAAATCTTTGTACAAAAATAAAAGAAACTGATGAAATAAATGAAGGAAAATGGAAAAAAAAACCCAGTAACATTAAATGAAAATGGACTAAACCTCCAATTTAAAAACACAAATTGTCAGACTGGGTTAAACCCAGGAACTATGCCTGTGCTTTCTAGAAGAGAGATATTTGTTTAAACTGGCAACTCAAATAGAATTATTCTGTTGTTCAGTCTCTGCTTTCAAGATGCTGCCTTAAAGTTTAAATCATCTTTACCCTTGGCTGTACTAATGATGATTTCAAAAGTTATTTCTCTAACTCCGTCTTCTTTTTGTGCTATACTTCTAAATACTCACTTCTGTTTAAGTCTCTTGTCACTTCAGAAGGAATGTTCCTAAGTCATTCTACCTCCAAAACAATTTGTCTCCATTTTCCCTTCTCTACTAATGAAATTTTTTTTTTAGTTTTTACTAGTTTTGCTAATTGCCTAGGCCCCAAAACCTTGAAGTCAACTTATTCTATCATCTTTTAATAACTAAATCACACTACATTTTTTTTTTCAAAATACCTCTTTCCCCTGACATGTCATCTAGGTCATCATCATCTGAGATATTTTGTAGAGTGACTACAGAGTGTTTCAGCAGAGAAGGTAGATGTCGTCTGTAAGTGCTTCTCTAATTTCTGCACACATTTCAATTTTTACAATTTTATTCATGTTCTTCTTTATTTCTTTTCTGTATTAATGGATGGAAGTCATTAAAACAGCCCCTGATAGTTAATTGACTTAATTGATTTCTGTTGCATTTCAAACTTAGGGACTAATTTTTTGATGAACTTCCTTAAAAATGTTATTTACTGTGGAAAAACATTTTATTTTTAATTTTTTTTCTTAATGGATTTTATTTCAATTATAGGTGTACATAAATCATCACAAGTCAATTTTATAGATTTTGTATCCCAAACCCACAGTGCATCTCCCCACCCCCCAGATTGTCTTATTTGAAAAACCAAGGTTTTCCAAAGTCTGTGAGTCATTCTCTGTTCTGCAAAGAAGTTCATTGTATCTTTTTAGTTTCCACATGTAAGCGGTAGCATTGGGGTGTTGCTGTCTAATTGTTTGACTGGTTTCACTTCGTATGATAATTTCTAGGTCCATCCATGTTGCTATAAATGTTGGTAATTCTTTCCTTTTAATTAATGGCTGAGTAATATTGCATTGTGTATGTACCGTATCTTCCCTATCCACTCCTCTGTCGATGGGCATTTAGGTTGTTTCCATGACCTGGCTATTGCATAGAGTGCTGAAATGAACACTGGAGTCCATGTGTCTTTTCGAGTTATGGTTTCCTCTGGATAAATGCCCAGGCATGGGAGTGCTGGATCAAATGGTAATTCTATTTTGAGTTTTCTGAGGAATCTCCATACTGTGGAAAAACATTTTAATATCATTAAAAGAAACACAAATGTATCTACCCACTGTACCTAAAAAACTACATTGTTTAAATTATAAACTTTTAGAGATACATTTTTGTACTCTGCTTTTAGTATTAACATTTTTCTTTTCTGTTGAAAAGTCTTAAAATTGGGAGGAATGATCCTAGCAAAATGGTTGCATAGGAATTTCTAATTCTTATTACTCATCAGGAACATCCGTTTAAACAACTATCCATGCACAAAGACACCTTCCCAAGAGCCAGGGATTCCAGGTGAGGTATTATAGCACCTGGAAGCACAAAATAAGAAGATGCATGGAGGAGAGTAAGAATAATAGACTCGCATACACCCATCATCCATCACCCCTGAAGTGGGCACCCAGCCCCCACCAGAGACATACACCGCCCTGGTGAAGAAAGAGAACGAATGAGCCTCGGCTTCACCTCAGACTGTATGGCTAACTAGCTCGCTCCTGCACCAGGCTGATTTCCACTGCCCGAGGAGGCTCCTATAGGCTCCTACAAACAGAGACCCCTAGTTCACCTGGTGCCTGTCAGATCCAGTGGCCTCAGGCAGCTCCTACAGCTCCAGTTATCTTCCTTGTTGCTGTGCTGCCGGTAGGCTTCTGCAAACACAGGCCCTGGCTCACACTGGTGACTGCTGGCTCCAGGCCCTGAGTGGATCCCCTAGCCCTCAGGCTCCCAGTGAGCCCTCAGGAACCCAGGTTCCTGGCTGGGCACCACAAAGGAAACTGAGATTATGCAGAATGAATAGATTTGGTAAGTATTTTCTTACGGAAGTATCCGTATCATCTTAGATTTAAATTATTTATAGGGAATAAAGTAGTCTCCAGTTATTCTTTTAAAACAGTTAAAACCTATTATTTAAAATTAATAGTATATATTGTATTTAATAATCTATGTTTTTCAAATCTTTTGTTTCTGGAAACTCATGAAATTCTTAATCATAGGTGGGTGAAAGCAGTTATCCTGGACCTGATTTGTTCTGGGTTTTTTTTTTTTTTTTTTTACTTTTTATCTGAGCTCAAGGTGTGCTTTATCTATTTACTTATCTGAACATATCTACAGGGGTACATTAAGGGAATTCTCAGCAATTGGTCTGCAATTGCAGAGTTTCTAGGCTCTGAAAGAGAATCCTTATCCACTATTAATCCTGGGTTTTATTGTGAAGAATCTATCTTTGTACAAAACATTTTGCAAACGTTTGCCACATTCTTTCTCCTTCCACTTTCCTCTTCCTCCTCTTTTTCATTTTTCTTCTTCTTCTTTGTAATTAAAATAATGCAGTGTAAGGACTAGTTTTGGCTGCTCTTTATCTGGCTAGAAAATGAAAAAAGTTGCACTGTTGCTGTTGAAATCTTTGAGCTTACTTATCATTTCTGTCCAGTACAGCAAACATAGCCCTTGAATTAAGACTCAAGAGTTTTACATCTCAGCTCTGGTATAAGCCACACCCATCACATGAGGGGAGGATAAGTACCTTCTGACAAATTTGGTATCTAGGATATTCCAACAATCTGGAACAATGGAAATTTGTAAATGCGTGCTGTATGTTTTCCTGAATGATTTTCTTGTTGGATTTCCCTAATATATAGGAGAGTTATGTGTGACAAAAAGCCAGCCTGTTATGGTTATGATAAGAGGAACTAGTGAAAGGGACTTGGTGTGAGTCGGCTCTAGTGTTTTAACCAGTGGGTAGCCCTTTTCTGGAGGGTTCCACAAAGCCAACGAGAGCCTGAATGAGAATGAAGGACTCTGGATGCAGAGTCAAGGTCTAGTGTGCTTTTCAGTTTTCAACTAAAGGCAGAGCGTGGTTCATGTAAAGAGAGTCCTTATAGGGCCATGTCTCAAAAATATATATCTGAGAATATCTTTCCCCTTTCTATACAAGTTCCAGGTCTCTAATGCACATTTTTGATTTTTATAGGACTCCTACAGACAGGCTTCCAGTTAGATTTAAATTGTAAGAGACAACTTTCCAGTGCAAAATAGCAGAGTTATAGACTGGAGCTAGAGCTAGAGATTAAAGTGGGAGAAGAGGGCTTGGAGAGAAAACAAGGGGAAGAGTTAAGATTAAAAAATGAGCATCCTGTGCAGAAAAGGAAAGAACCCAGAGCCAAGAGCCTAAGTCTCAGTTCCCTTCACTTCTCTATCACACCACCAGGCTAATTCTTTCTTCCAGCTGCTGAGAGTTCCTTATGGCTGAGCTGCTCTTTCTGCGGAGAAATCTTTTGCATTTAAGAATGAGTCTTTGAACAATAATATATGCACTTTTTGAATTATGTTATTGCTTTTATGTAATGGGGAACTGAGTGCCATTAATTCACTACTGGATAGGAGAGTTATTAATATCGAATGCGATTCTGTTTTTTTATTTATGACCACGTCTCTTTTAACTCTACACTAGAATGAACTCAGTGCTGCATTTCAGGTATTGATTTGGAATCTGAAAGTTTAATTTATTATCTTAATCGGAGTCTAGAGTATTTAGACAGCACTTGGCTTTCCCCTGTGGAATGTCACCGTGTGGCTGTCCTCCAGCATCTCTCTTCTTTTCTTTCCTTGCCTTTCTTTGGGTGTTTAACAGCTCCCTCAGGGCACTGCCAATTATTTATGACATACTTCTCCTTGTAAGATCTAGTTGGAAAACCTGTTCCTATGGAAACTGCTGTTTTCAAACAGGATGGTTCCAACTTCAAAACAATATCCTCAAATATGCAACAGCACATAGATCTTTTAATGGCAAGTGTATTCTAATGATTTGTACAACCAAATCTGTACAAACCAAAGAAGAGGACAAAATGTGTGGAAAGCCCATCTGATTGAGTGGGACAGGAGGTGATTATCTGAAGAAAACTTCTGGGAATTAGTTTGACTAGACCCATTTAGGGAAGTCTGGTAAGAAGAGCTACGTTTTGCATTTCTGTTTAGCATAGACCTGTGACCTTTGTGAACTGCATTTAATAGAGATGATCTAAACCTAGGTTTTAACATTTTTCCGTTTTTAGTACAGTCTTTAATGTTAAACCCCTACTGAAATCTATTCATTCAAAGCACTGCTCACTGTCACCAAACACTACATTTTCTATCCAAAGTATTTATTAGCTTATTACCCAGCCAGAGTTTGTTTTCTTTGTCCCGCTGTTCATTCATTTCAATGCTCAGGAAATGAAGGACACTGTTACCACTGAGCGGTACTCCTTACAGAGAGCTTTGTTTATCAGGTCACTAAGGCAAATCACTCTACCTATATCCTTGACTGATACTTTTTCTTTTGTTTGTTAAGAGACAGCCATTTTCTCTCACTGAATTCAAATCCAAATTTTGCTGGTTACCATGGCAATATTTTTGAAGTCTGTATCACTCAGATGTTCCACCGTGACCTATTATGATATAGTTTGGATTTGTTTTAGATTTCATTTGTCCATCAATCATACTGGAGAAATCTGAGGGGGAGTGGATAGAGGGAGGAAAGATGGAGAGGAGAATTATAATATTGCATAAGAATGTGAAAACAAGCCTATATAACTTCACAGTAGCATGTTGTGTTGAAAGGAACAAGTTATTCTTTTAATCCTTATTCAGTTGTAATGCAATATAAATCAGGCACAAATTATTAAGCCCATTATCGGGACTATGCTTGTTCCTTGATTTTAAGCCAAGATACTACCCAAGATGTGCATAAATACTTAGGAAAAAAAAATCACGTTCAGATTAAAGATGTGCTGTTAACGTCCCTGCTGATAAGTTCACATTTAAAGTCTTTGGTGGGCTCACTCCAGGACCTGATGCATAATTTTCTCCTTTAAAGTGCATCATTTCTGACTGAGGACTAGAAACATATGAATCTCTGGGAGATAGATGGCACAAAATGGAAAGCAACACCATGAGAATATTTCTACCTATACCCTGATTCATGGTCAGAATGCCAATGTCCAGGTTTAGATTAGAAGGAGTCTAATTTATATGTGGTCAGAGTAAGTTTCGTCTTTATTTTGATGCTTTAATTTTTGCTGTCAACTCTCTTGAACTTCACACAGCTCTGCACTTCCCTGAATACTAAAGCATCATTTGTACTAATTTGTTAAACTCACAGCTGGATGAACATCAACCATATAGCATAATGACTTTGAATGAGAGTAATTTTGGTTCTTGGAAGGTGAAAATAAAATCTTAATCTTTTTGTGTATAGATATGCATATATTAGGTCAACAAATATAGAGTAAACATGTGGTAAAATCTTATGGGAAAGTGATAAAAAAAAGGCCAAAAATAACTCTTTAGGAAAACGATCAAGACAAAAGGCTGAGAAACACTGATTCCGTGCAAGACCCAGATAGCTTAATTGACCTCACCAATTTCCACAGCTAGTTAATGCATCTACCGCTCTTGTTCTCAAATCTCTAGATTTTCTCACAAAATATCTAAATGTATTCAGCAAACATCTGGCATGTGTCGGAGATGTGTTACAAACTGTATTGAAATTTGAGGCACAAAACCAAAAATGTCATAGTCCCTAACTTCAAGGAGATGCTGAAAAGTTTCTGGTGATTATAGAACAATGTGGTAAGAGCTGTGATGGCAGTAAAGCAGCATACAGACCCCTTGCTCTCTCTAGTATTATGGGAGAACCAATTAAATTCATATGTTGATTTAATATGTCCAGATTTCTATAAGCCTGACATTGGTTTCTAATGTGAAATTGTTTCTTGGGAAATAAACTATGTACTTTGTTAGGGTATAACAGAAAGAACATTAGACTTTGAATTAGGCAATTTGGACTTGGTTTTTGTCTTTAGTAATTATCCAGATAGTTTTTGGTTGACTGTGAATGTGCTCATGTATTTGAAATTTTCAGTTTTCTCATCTATTGGTGTCACAAGTCTTCTTTGAGAATTAAATCTAATGAAAAATGTCTACTCAAACCTAAGGAGGCACTTGGGTATTCCTCTGGCAACTAAAATAGGGACCTAAATCAGGTGTGTTGTCATAAACCTTAGGGCCTGACTTTCAGTAGGAAGGCGATGGATTGTTGTGTTTCATCAGCTAAATTTCTACCTGCTTGTACTCTGATGCCCAGGGCCTACTCCTTGGAGATATGTTTTTGATCTCAAGGGCATCCGTCAGTAGGACTTCAAAATGAGCTTTGCTGATTGGGATGGTGAAGAAAATCTTGCATGTTAATCACCAGCTTCAGGTGAGATCCCCTGGGAAGGAATGTGACCCTGTTGAGTGCAGTCAGGTCAATGAAAGCTGGAAAAACAAGATGGAACTAAGGGCTCACACTTGAGTGATCTGTTTAGTAACTGGGGCTCTAGATTTTGCAGAAGACTTACTGCATAAGAATAAATGAAGACCCTTTAAATGAGAACAGGCAGATGCTATTGCCTCAGAGCTTACTATTTCGAGGGAGTCACTTGGTTTGGCAGAAACTCAAAGACAGGCTGGGGGATAGAAAAGCATTATAGTAAAAGAGGCAAAGGGGACTTTAGTTTTGTCTGATTAGAGGTTCTTGGCATAGGAAGTGGGCAAATTAGAAGCATGTCATCTATATGGTTGGTTTAGAGATGCTATTTGGCTTTGATTGGTTCTGATTTGGGGCGGAGGAAAAATTTGGGAAAATGGCAGTCATTGACTAAGTCCTGACCTTTTGGGTCCAAGGATTATTACAGAAGTCATTGTGGCTTCCTGAACTGGTTACTGTAGAAGTTGTGAGTCAGATTTTTGTTGTCGTATACAGTCTGGCCACTGTTCATTTATTTGTTTGGTCTCTCGGTTGGTATGCACATTCCTCTGCTACAGGTAACATATTAAGCTGTTATCAGTCACTTAAAAAAATATGTGACTAAAACCTCCTTGGAACACTTTTAAGAAATGAGTTGGCCAGGAGAAATAAAAGAAAGGCCTAGCCTGAGTGTTTCAATAAATCTGGGAATAACTATGACATGAACTTCCTGAGTTATCTGGAACTTGTACAGTTTCCTCACGTCTATTTCCCCCAAGGTGATTAGAACTAAAAGTTTAAAATGAAAAGATCTCATGTACTTACTTCCCCCAACATCCAGTAAAAGAGCAGTTGGGAGGGCTGTGTCATTATTTACAGCAGCCCTGGGAAGCAGGGAAGTAGATAGAGAAACTCATGGGAGATATTTAAAAGCTGGCTGAATCAAAAGGTATGAAAAGGAACCTTTATACACTGCTGGTAGGAAGGTAAATTGGTGGAGCTACTATGAACAGCAGTATGGGGGATCCTCAAAAATTAAAAATGGAACCACCATATGATTCACCAATTCCACTTCTGGGTATACATTTGAGGGAAATGAAGTCACTCTTTTGAAGAGATATCTGTACCACCATATTCGATGTAGCATTATTTACAATAGCCAAGTCATGGGAACAATTTGAGTGACTATCAGCAGATGAATGGATAAAGAAAATGTGGTGTACACATACAGTGGAAGATTATTCAACCCTAAAAGGAAGAAAATCCTGGTACTTATGGCACCATGTATGAAACTTGAGGGAATTATGCTGAATAAAATAAGTCAGACAGAGAAAGACAAATGCTGAATAATCTCATTTACATGTGGAACCAAAAAAAATGAACTCATAGAAACAGAGAGTTGAATGGTGGTTGCCAGGGGCAGGTGTGGTGAAGTGGGAAATAGGTGACAGTGGTCAAAGAGTGATATCAAATGTAAAATACAAAAAATTAAATAAAATCGGTTGAATCCTTGGAGCCAAGGTAAAGAAACTAGGGAAGAGGGAAGGAAAATTAGTATTTGTTGAAGACTTGTTTTGAGTTAGATATTATGTCAGAACTTAACAAATATCTCCTACAGTCTTCACAAACCGACTGAAAAATAAATAGTATCCCAATTTTACAGAATGGTAAAAATGAGACGTGGAAAGTAAATGAGTCATAGAGGGTAAATGAGTTGCCAGACTATAGAAATTATAAATGTAAGATCTAGTTTTATTACTGTCAATATCAATAAGACTTTACCATTCCAGGAGATTCTTTCCCAAGGATATAAAAGTTGTAAGTAACTTTATTACTCATTCCAGAAATTTCCTTAAAAGTTCATTAACTCTTCAATAGAAATTATCAGTGGACTATTAACTCCCAAACACGCTTGGAACCCTCTTCTCAGAACCTTCACCTTGCTCTTCCTACCTCTCCCAAATTATTATATCAGGAGCTTTACTCAGTCCTAATCAAGTCTCCTTCACCCCTGTCCAAGCACCCGTTGAAAGACCTACCTTAAACCAGACTTCAGAATCTCAGTGAATCCCACCTTGCTTCTTTTCAAGACTCTTAGTAGAGTTAGCAGACTCTTACTACAATAATGTACAAATTCCACTTTATCTTACCTGGTTGATTTCTTCATCAATATTCACTCACCATATATGTGGAGCTAAATTATATAAATCCTCCCCTTCCATGATTAATTGATGCATCCTTTATTGATACACTTTCTTTGTTTACCTCTACCTTCTTCATCATGTGAATTCACTTAGATGTGCCCACAATGACACACAGACACATAGTCAGACAAACAGGCACATACATACACAGAGTCAAAATCCTCATCTGCATCTCAGTATAACTTCATTTATGAAAGTCCCATGTCATTTCTCTCTGTTTTTCCTGGTTAATGTGGGTGAAGTCAAACAGCGGTGGACCCTCTGTTTTATAATAATCCATCTGAGAGGAGATTATTATTATAAAATACGTATAATCTCTTTTTTATCTGTGAGAGAACAAAACGTTATGACATAGTGACATCCAAGTTGCAGAGGTTTAACACACATCTATTCTTATTATTCTTTCTGAGGAAAAAATAAGTGTGTATACTGAGGTTAACAGTGGAGGGGGGTGAAGAAAGTAGTAAGTCTTAATGAGCAAGTATTAGTTGAATTTAAAAGGGCTTTTCAACTTAGTCCATGAATGACTTGAAGACCAGATCAGGTCAGGCAGAATGGGAACAAAAAGCAGCAGAGGAAGAAAAAAGTGACATGATTATTATGCTAATTTTGATGTTTTATAAAATACAGCCCCTGTTCTGTTGTCTGGAACCCATATTTCCAATTATAAAGAGTGGGAAATAGATTGGAAGATTTGTGAGAAGTTAGAAACTATAGTCAAATGTTGGATTAGAACCATGAAAATTATTGTGTGGTGAAAGGTTTTAGAAAACTAGAGGTGATTTTTGAGGAAATTGAAGGTGTAAACCAAAGTAAAATTTCTATATTTCAATAAAACCTACAGTGCTACAGGCTGCATATCTTCATAAAGTCAGAAAAATTAGTCATAGCCTTCAGGCAACAGTGGGTTACTATTTACATGAAAGAAATAGGATATTTGCCTCTCTGGGGGCAGCCTTAAAGAGCCGTGGTGAAGAAGAACAATTGAATCTGAGTTATAGCAAATTCCACAGTGTGCAAGTAGATGTGAGTATTGGATGGTCTGTTTATACTAAGAAATTAAGGATATAAAATTGTATTTTTGGTAGAAGGAAATCAGTAGTAAATATCAGGTAATGAGATTCTAATATCACAACATTTCAAGGTTGTTTGGAAATCCATTATGTGCAATGCATAATCCAAACAGGAAGGCAAGAAATTCGGTGTTAGAAGGCAGGGCACTTCCCTTTGAGGCATGTAGTTGAGATGGGGGAGTAGTCTTCTGTTTGTAGTTGGAGAGTGTTGTTTCCTTAAAGTGATGAAAAAGGGAACTGAGTAGTAAATGACAATGCAAATGTCAAACAGAATTGCACAGCTTTGAATCCCTTGTATTTTAATCCTTAAAAACTGCAGGATTCTGAACTCAGAGTAAGTCATGGCATTAAACTCTCATCTATTCAATTTCTGCTTTCAGCATGAAATTATGCAGTTTGTTTTGAAAATTAGAGTACTTTTTCCTTTCCATTTTCAACCTCTTATGCACAAACAATATTGAATATTTTTATCCTAGGATAACATAAGCATTTTTAATACTGTTGTACACTGTTTATACTGTTTTTTTAATTGCAATTTGTAGGCAAATTTGTAGCTCTGCATCCTTTTCCCTTATTTCAGCCCCTTCCCTTTTAAAATCAGTATTTCATGGGAAAGATAGATCAGTAGGCTAAAATATGCCTGATAATAGCCAAACAGGAATGATATTTGACAAACTGATTTCATGATGCAATTGGTGTTTTAATAAGTAAAATAACTTAGGAATACGTGCCTAATTTATATTAAAAATATTCCAGTCAGATGTATGATTTATTCATGGCAGAAATATGAATGTTATATCATTTCAAGTACTTTTTGCTTTATTCTCAGTTTAAATAATGATAATTATATCATTAGCAACCCAAGAAATCTTCCAAACTAAAATTTACAGACACAATTTGGTTATGCCACGAAATATGGATTTTCTATAGTACTACAAAAAAGGAAGCTGAGTTCCCTTTGTGGTTCAGCAGAAATGAACCTGACTGTTTCCACGAGTATGCGGGTTCAATCCCAGGCCTCACTCAGGGTATGGGTTAAGGATCTGGTGTTGCCACGAACTGTGGTATAGGTCACAAACATGATTTGGATCCTGCGTTGCTGTGGCTGTGATATAAGCTGGCAGCTGCAACTCTGATTAGATGCCTAGCCTGGGAACTTCCATACGCTTCATGTGCAGCCCGCAAAAAAAAAAAAAAAAAAGAGAGAGAGAATATACTTTTAAAACTTGACACATATTTGTAAAGTTTCTGTGAAAAAAATGAGAAAATCTTACTGATTTTGTAATTATAGAATTTTCAGTCTTATTTTTTTTTTCTAAGAATACAACATGATGTCCTCCCTTGTAGGAATTTCTGCAGTGTTTTTAAGGCCTTTGGTTGACTTGGGCACATAAACAAGAGGTGGTGATTATAAATCTAGTGTCACATCCCATAATTTTCTTCAGCAAAGTTGTAGTGGAAGAAAGCTGGAAAATCTTTGCTTGACACCCAAGAGATTTCTAGTGTATTCAGCATCTCCATTCCCAGAGGAAAGGGAAGAGGAAGTTAAAAGGAGAGAATGCAACACTTCAACTCAGCAGTTCTATGTGTAATTATTGAGCTGAATTCAATTCAAAGCATTGTGCAAAGAATGAAAATGAGTGAGTTTGGTCAGTGCCCTCAAGAAATCACTCCTCCTTTCTCCTTGATAAGACAGAGATTTTCCTTCTGGGATGCCACCCCCCTCCCCCCCCCGCAAATAATGTAGCAGCCAAATGCTTTGGGACTGATCCTAAACCCAATTTCAAGTATCCCTCTAAGAGGGTCTGAATTGGGATTAGCAACCTTTTTTTTTTTTTTTTAAAGGTCCAGAGTGTAAATATTTTAGGCTTTGTGAACCATTTTAGGCTCTGTCACAACTATTCACCTTTGCCCTTGTAGTGGCCACCATGAAAGTGTGAACACATGGGTGTGTCTGTATTTCAATAAAATTTTATTTACAAAAACAGGCTGTGGGCCCAGTTTGTCCCCTATGCTACAGAGTGTGGCAGTGCCGACCCCTGGTCTAATCCAAACTCTGGTGCTACTACTATTGATTTAGGCATCGACCAGTTAATGTATGATATGTCCTTAGTTAAAGGGATTCTTGGGAAATGGGGTCAATCAGCAGGAATGCGGTATTTCTTTTTTCAGTTATTATGGGATATTGTATCTGCTGTCTGCCACATGTGAAGGAGAAAGTTGTGGTTGCTGCCAGCAGCCAGCTTACCTGCTATGAAGGAAGCCAGCTCTGAGGATGTAATCAACACATGGAGGAGGTGAGCGTGAAAAAACTGAAGAGTCATGGATATTTGGCCCTCAAGGTCTTCTTTAACCATGCTGGAAGTCTGTCCACTTCATGACTTCTCAGTTAAATATTTTGTTGTCATAGCCAGTTTGAGTTCTATGTTCTCTGTAACTGAAAGATCCCAACTGATACAGGTCCATGTGTCCATGGGATAAAACATTATGAGTGCTACAAAAGAACAGCCAGAGGAGTTCCCTTCGTGGCTCAGTGGTTAAAGAATCCAACTAAGAACCGTGAGGTTGCGGGTTCGATCCCTGGCCTTGCTCAGTGGGCTGAGGATCCGGCGTTGCCGTAAGCTGTGGTATAGGTTGCAGATGCGGCTTGGATCCCGCGTTGCTGTGGCTGTGGCAAAGGCTGGCAGCTACAGCTCCTGTTAGACGCCAAGCCTGGGAACCTCCATATGCCACGGGTGCAGCTCTAGATAAAGACAAAAAAAAGAAAAAAAAAAAAAACAGCCAGATATCATAGAGTCTCAGAGAAGAGTCATAATTGGTTCTGAAAAACATTTATTAAATGATGGCATTTGAGGCAAACTTCTTAGATTATAGTTTTGTAGGAGAAGTGGGAGATAAGAAACAGCATGAGAAAGTGTCCATGGGTGGCAAATAGTGGGATGAATGTCTGGATAGTCAAATACTATGGTATGATAGAAGCATAGGGTCTTCAAGGAAGAAAAATGGGGGATTCTTCTGGAGTTAGTGTGAGAAATATGAGTAAAGCCTCAGGTTGGAAAACTTGAAGGTTAATAGAAGGCATGGCAATACAATTGGAATTTCCAGTCAGAACTGGAAAATGTCTGAGATTCATTGTGATGATACTGATCAGGAAAACAAGGTGGATTCAGAGGTGTGCCAGCAATAGGGTACCAACCAATGCAGGGCACATGTAAATCTCTGGGGAACTCTGGAAAGCTAAGACAGGCATCCAGTTTTATCTCCCATAGTGCCTTTGGGGGAAAATACAAGTGCAAGTACTGAGGTATGGTGCAGGTGACACTGCTAGCAAAAGTTTAAATGATGACAGATTACCACTGAAATTACTTTGAGTAGGATGGATTAGCCAACTGAAGGGCTTTTATTTGCAAATGCTATATGCAAATTTGATTCCAGAGCCCATTTGTTCATCTATTGGAAGAAAACCAGATCACTACCAGGGTTCTTCTCTGTCCTGACCTTTCCCAGTAGACCTTCTGGCCTCACCTCTAAAAAGTGGCCAGCTACATTTAAAGTGAATATTCAGTTTACAGGGCACCAGATTATTACCCTGGCCCGTGTACCTATGTCCACCCAGCTTTGCCTGGAGGTCCTTACTTAAGTGGTCTTGGTTTTCAGGAGGAAACCCCCCTAGAATCTAGATCCATTGGATAAACCCAGACAAAGAGAAGTTTATCCTGACATTTCAATCCTATATGTTAGTTCTTCTGAACCCACTCTGTGCAGACTTGGGCTATGTTAGGTGATGGAAGTTCAGAGATGAACAAGATATAGTCTCTGCTCTCAGGAGCTGGGGTACTTCCCTCTTGCTGATTCCCACCCACCTCCTTCCACCCCTCACTCTGTTCCATTCTTCTCAGCCTCTGTAATCTGTCACTTTATCAATTAACACCCAACTGTGATCTCAGAAAAATACAGTAAGACAAAGCCTAGGGTTAAATCTCCATTTCAGCTGCATTGTTTAGTCACTAATTACATGTTTTGTTAGAAAATCACCCTTAATAATCAGCTAGATTACATTAATTATCTGATCCTTGGATCTTCTAGAACACTTGTTCTCACCCTTGGCTGCATATTACAATTATCTGAATGGATTTAATAACACTCAGGCCAACCCCCAGCCTCAGAGATTCTGATTTAATTAGTTTGGAGGGAGCTTGAGTATGGCTATGGTTTGAAAGCTCCCCTGGGTGATTCTAATATGCGGCCATGTGCAGAGGGACTCTTCCATAGTTTTCAGGAAGTCTCTTGGACCCAGGTTGCTTTTCTCTAGTGCTTCTCTGAGAATGTCTTTATCATTATGTGCCAGGATGATTTGAATTTAGCCAATCCCCTTGGCTTATGGCTTTACCCATGACACTCTGGTTTCTGCACCAAGTTTCTTGAATGAAGGGTTGCTAGGTGAGCTGGCATGCCACTGAAGAGGGAAGTGGAAAAACTGAAGGAATTCCCTGTATGGTTTTCCTCCTGTGGTATTACTTAGAGTTCCTCTCAAGGCCAGAGGCCAAAGGAAAAGGTGAATGAAATAATACCTAGCATATGAACAGAAATGAAAATTGCTGAAAAGTTATTTTTTATCCTATTATTCGTGAAATGTGTGGGGAGATGGAGGGATAAAAAATAATAACTTTTGTTATAAGTGCATTAGGTTTTAAATTTTATGACAACAACCTCCTCTGGATTCCAAGGGCCATATATTTTGAGGGGTATGACTATTTCCCATGTTTTATTTATTTTTTAATAGTCATGTCAAAGATTAAAATTGCTGCTGAACTTCCTAAAATTATAAGTTCATCCTTCAGAGAAAAAAATTCCTTGCTGGCAGAAAGTCTCTGTGGTCTGGCTTCCTAGTTCCACTTGTCTCAGGCTTTGTTCTTTCCATATACTAAACCCTAGGCTTAATTTGATAGGCCTCCTCATTTTCCCAGAGCTTCTTCCTTCTCTTCTCTGCCTCATTCCCTGCTTGTACCATAAGTACAGATTCTCATTATGCTAATATTCTCAGTAGCTGATTATAAAAAGAAAATCAAAGTGGTCATTTTATAACCACTTTTGATACCTTATGAATTAAACTAAACCCAACTAACCCAAGATTTTGTTCCAGTTGGCATATTTTTTTTCTATTACTCTCAACTCTCTCCTAGTTGAAAGCAGTCATTTATGGAACTTTGCACTTTAATAGATTCCCTTATGGAACACTTTTATAAAAACCATAGAATGTGAAAATTTGGCACAAGTGTGTACTAAAGATCTAACAACTTTGACATCTGAGTTCTTTATGTAGTCAGGTCAAGTGACATGGCATATAATAAATTCATATTCCTTGTATGAAATACTCCTCTGCCGTTACTACTCTCCCAGACAGATACGTTTAAAATTTTTTGTTTTATTTTTTCTATTTATTCCCTTTATCTGTGATTCTCTTCACCTTTCCTAACAGAAGGAAGTTTTGAATGTTATATATATATATATACATACACATATATATACATACATATATGTATTTGTTTGTTATGTGTTCTTGCAAAATGTCTTTGTCTTTGACATATGTACTCAATATATTTCTAACATGGAAGTAACTAAATATCCATATATATATGCAAGGGAATGTTACTAGCCATAGAAATGGATATAATGCCATTTGTAGCAACATGGATGGATGGAGCTAGAGATTATCATACTAAGTGAAGTAAGTCAGACACGGAACGACAAATATATGATATCACTTATATGTGGAATCTAAAAAATAATACAAATGAACTTATTTATAAAACAAAACATACAGACATAGAAAACAAACTTATGGTCACCAAAGGGGAAAGAATTCAGGGAGGGATAAATTAGGAGTTTGGGATTAATAGATACAAACTACTATATAGAAAACAGAAAATAGCAAGGTATATATAGCACAGGGAACTATATTAAATATCTTGTAATAAACTATAATGGAAAAGAATCTGAAAAATAGTATCTATGTATGTATATGTGTGTATGTATACATATATATGAATCATTTTTTTGTGCACTAGACACTAGCAACAATGTAAATCGACTACAATACAATTTTTTTAAATCTCTAAAATTAATATACTTTTATGTGTTCTTATGCAAAAATACCGTGTTGCTTTTTTT
This sequence comes from Catagonus wagneri, assembly GCA_004024745.2. Taxonomy (NCBI): domain Eukaryota; kingdom Metazoa; phylum Chordata; class Mammalia; order Artiodactyla; family Tayassuidae; genus Catagonus; species Catagonus wagneri. The sequence goes on along the minus strand of PVHT021183518.1, from coordinate 20,225,628 downwards.
CCTGAACTGAGACTTTTAAGAATCCTAAAAGGAAGGGGAGACTCAGTCTTTTACTTACCTTTCCTAGGAATTCAACACATCCACATTTTCTCAAGAACAGAAAAAGCGTTTGCTGAGAAAGCCATCCTCAAGGGACTGCATCACTTTTAGGCTTATGTTTCCAGCATCTGGGAATGGTATCACCTGAGCACAGTGGTGAAGGATACTTTGCAGGCAGCAGATGCCCAGAGACTGGTAATCTTGGTGGCAGCAGTCAATCTCTGTATTAGGTTATTTCCAGGAAGTATCCAGAGAACATTCCATTCCATGTCTGAAATATCAGCCAGAATTGCAGAGATGTGCCATTCCCCGAAAAGAGCCAAATTTTAAGGGCATGATTTCCTGGTCAAAGAGATAATAGTCTTGAAGACATCCCTGTGCTCTCATTGTCTTGTTGTTCTCATCTGTCTTTTTGCTCTTTCTCACACATATCCAGGTTCCATTCTGTTCTCCAGTCGCCTTGTTTAATTTTCTTCCTGAACAGGTAACCTGAGTGTAGCCTTGGATCTACAGACATATGGGTTCACATCGTAGAATAGCACTGACATGGGTCTGGAAACCTGGACTTGACCTCTGTTCTCCCACTGACTTCTACTGTGAACTTGGCCCAAACAGTTTACCTTTAAGACTCAATTTTATCTTTTATGGAGTGTAAATGTCTTATATGTCTCTGAGGTCTCTTCCACTTCCATGATTCTGGTATTTTTGTTTCAGGTCTCTGTGAGTGTGATCTTTCACAGTGGGTGTGTATGTCAATAGTAGCCTCTGAGACCAAGAAAGTTAAAAGTGCTGTGGGCTGATGTTTGAACTCTGCCAGCACTCTCTTTTTGTCACTTCATTCAGTTTTACGTTCTGATTATCAACACTTACTCAAACTTTGTTAAAAATGGTACCAAACTTAATTTTAACAGAAGAAACATCTCTTATAAGCTATCAAACAGTAGCTTTGATTATAATAAGCTTCTTTGTTATGAGAAGCAATCACTTATTAATAACCTGTCTTATGACTTGTACTATGATTAAATGTTTTTTGATAGACCCTTGCTACACTGGAATTCACTGGGAGTAAGAAATGTGATAAAGAATTTAATTTGCTGAATGGGGTGAGGGCCAGCATTAAAGGGAAAACCTTTACATTCCAAATCTGCCAATGCCAGGTTATTCCTTAGGCTACTAGAGGCTTCCAAAACTTTGAATTTCTAACTATATAATAAGCATGCAAGATTAAACCTGATACACTCTTAAATTCTCTGTTATTTTAAACTGAGAGCACAAGAGCATTAACATCTAACAAGAGGGGCAAACTAGGAAAATTTCTGGGACATGTTTCTAAAACCAAAATTTCTGATAAATTATTCAAATAAATGAGTAATAACAGTTGTAATGCCTTAAGTTTTTATAGCATTTTGTATCTTTCAAAGGGCATGGTATATAGTATTTTATTTGTTCTTCCCATATACTGCAGCATATAGGCAAAGAAAGCATTATTTTTATAAATCTAAAAGTGTTTAAAGGGAGTTCCCTTCATGGCTCAGCGGTTAACGAACCCAATTAGGATCCATGAGGATGAGGGTTCAATCCCTGGCCTTGCTCAGTGGGTTAAAGATCTGGTGTTGCTGTGAGCTGTGGCTTAGGCTGCAGACATGGCTGGGATCCTGCATTGCTGTGGCTGTGGTATAGGCAGGCAGCTATAGCTCCAATTAGACCCCTAGCCTGGGAACTACCCCATGCCTCTGGTGTGGCCCTAAAAAGGTAGGTAAATAAACAAACAAACAAACAAACAAAGAAGCAAGCAAGCTTTAAAAATAGTTTTTAAAAAATAATAATAACAAAAAGTTTACTATTGCAGTAGAGGCATGTCAACAGAGGAAAAAATTACAGAGAGAGAGGGAGGGAGAGGGAGAGAGGAGAAACAGTGAGACAGAGAGAGAGGGGGGAAGAGAGAAGAATGGTAGGGATAAGGGTGAAGAGTATTCAGATATTGATTGCATTAGTCTTTCCACTTTCTGTCAGTATGAAACACTTCAAAAAAGAATCTGGGAATAAAATATCCAGAGGAAGATGTAATGAAGAAGGCATTTGATGAGCTGCATTGGCCCAAACTGTTGACTGACACACAGGCTGAGTGAATCCAGTTCAGAACTGCTCGGTAGGAGTTGGGTGATTAAAGCTTGCAAACACATTGCTTTGTACTACGATGACTGGAAGAGGGTTCCTAGGATGTCAAAGAAATGGTCTTAGTCTGACCTGGAGTGAATGCCTCACTCCCTTTCCACCACTTCTTGCTTACCTTCACAACTGGAGTTTAGAAAGCTAGAGATACTTACACTCTCATTCATTTTAACAGAATGAGAGTCCCGAGTAAGGACTCACACTCGACTTTGAAGAGTGGGTACTTTCTCACCAGCATCTCTTGGACAAATAGCACCAGTTTCTTTCCTCCATCCCATTTCATGCTTTTTTTTTTTAACCTCTCTGTTTTCATTTCCTTCTTTTTCACTTCCTACTCTGGCTCTGCCTCAAAGATTGCAGGAAGTTCCTTAAAAAAGACCTAAGTTTATCAGGCAGTAAGACTTCTCAAACTATTTTTTAAGGTTTGTAGTGTTTAGTATTTATATCAGGCTCTATCCCATAGGTGCTGTTTGGCTGATTTTTTGCCCCCGTTTCAGTGGGAGACCAACCATGCTTAAATTAATCATTCATATTACTCAGAGAAATATCAGGAGTAGATAGGGTACAAAATATGAGATTTGGGTCTTCTACAAAGTATTGACATAGCAAACTCCTAATCCATTTGAATTGTGGAAGATAGCTATTCTTCACTAGAAGAGGCTTTAGAAAGTAAAATGTAGGTTTATTCATCTAGGCCTTCTACACTACCCTGAGTTATGTTAATGGAACACAACTCTTTCAAGGAGTAATAGACACAATACTGTTTTAAGTGACTAGTGGAAGATGATGCTAAAGATACAATCATTTAGATCTAGAAATCAGCTCTAAGAATTAAGACTTTAAAGGATAGGGAAATCATTTAAAAAATGGAATCATCCACTTTGGGACTTTAACATAACATGACTTAGACTGGTTAAAATATGGAAACAAGTTTTCTATCTACACAAAATTTATTTCGGTTTTGGAATAAGCTTCACTCATCATTTTTCATTTGAAGGAAAATATAGGAGAACGCATTTATAACAGAGAAAGAAATTGACATCAATTTTGTGTGCTTTCTGTTGATTGTTGTATGTGGGTATTCTTGTGAGCATGCTGCCTAAGGCATTTTTATTATGTATTTTATATAATGTTTCTTAGGATTTAATTTGACCAGTAATACATTCAAAATACAATGTCAGATTATGGTCATTTAAGATTCTAGTGAGTCATGGCATATGTTTATAAAAATAGAACTCCATCTACTTAGTTCCTAGTTTGATACCCTGGAAAAGAGAAGAATCTTACTTTCCTACATGCCAAAATAGCAAGATAGTAATATAAATGCTTTACTCTCTTTATAGGTAACTGTACATTGATTATTTTTCACTGCAAATATTGAGTGCTATTTTTACCCAATTAAATTAGACAACCACATTTGAAAGCAGCTATGGGAAAGACTATGTGTGGGTTTATGTTTTATGTTGGTTTATATTTTCAGAAATAAATAAGACCTAAGTTGAAATGTCAAATAACTTTCAGTCTTGTACAAGGCACAAGGTGAACATCTTCTACCAGGCTGTGAACCCAAGCTGGGGTGTCTTTGCAAAATGCTAATTTCTGTAGACTAGCATTAGGCAGTGATTTAGATAGAATGGCACTTAGAAGACATTATAAATGTTTGTTGAATCAGTAAAGATGCATAAATAAATACAGTGCATTACTATATAGAACTATAAACCAAGTGCTACTGAAAACACTAATAGAGGAAAGAAGATTATACCTGGTTGAGGATAAAAGGAAAAGCTTCAAGGAAGAGGTACTACTTGAACTGGATATTGAAAAAAGAGTAGATTTAAAATAGGTAGGGATGCTATAGTGAGGTGGGGACATTGCCTATGGAAATGCAAACATGCACAATGGCTAGTGGCAAAAGGAATAGTTCAGAATGTATTTGGTTGTGTAAGCTATAAGTGGTGTACTTACACGAGATGAGTATGCAGTGAATGTCTGTTGAATAGTACACACATGTCTACTATGATCATGCCACCACATCAAAATTCAGCTTGTTTAGGTAGAAATGATGATCTTCCAAAAGAGTTTTCTGTACACCACATGGTCTCATGAAATCGTTTTACTGAGATGTTTGAGATTAAGCTGGTCTTATGTATCTCTCCAGTATTATTTCATACTTCTTTGCTTTTGTTTGTAGGGAATGTATAAGTAGGTTTTAATTTCCAATTGATGGGTTCCTGAGGGTGTCCAAGTGCCTGTAAGAAGTGCCTCTTGATCTGAAAGTTACCTGAGTACATGTAATGTTTCAGAGAAATATGATTTGTGGTGTTTCCCAAGAACAGACTGATCTTTGATTTAGAAGTGAGAAATGCTAGGGAACCAGATTAAGGAATCGCCGGAACATGGAATCGACTTCTTTATGGTTGCCTGGTCTGTTGTAGGAAACAGAGGTTTTTAAAAAGTCAGGCAGTCCTGGCTTCAAGCCTTGATTCTGATTCCCACAAACAATGCTATTTTGAGACAGTTGTTTAAACACTCTGAGTTTCATTTCTCTCTCTTTTGTAAAAATGGCACAATTGTTCCTGCCTCTCTAGACTGTTGTGAGGATTTAAATGAGGTAATGTTTATATGAAGCATCTGACCCCTGGTGAGTGCTCAGTACTCCCTAGTGGAAAAAACTCTGAACCAATTATGTCATAACATTTCCCTTAAAAAATGGTATACAAATACACTGAATTCTTTCCATGTTGCAATTCTGTCAGTTTATTCTTGTATACAATATTTCTTAGAGATGTTTATAATTTATCTGTCTCTCCAGAGTCTTATTCAAGGTTCTGTACCCAGGAGGAACCTAATAAGTACTTCTTAAAATAATTTCCATCAACACATCATTTTCAGCTCACTTTGATTCCAAGCAACCCTGAACCATATCAATATTACTGACAAGTTTTATCTGCATCTTGAATTACCGATTTGGATTGATTATATGTCAACCCTGAAAATGTTATCCCTAACAGCCTTATTAAGTAAGAAAATGCCAATGATGTGGTTTGTTGTTTTTAAAAAAGTATAAAAAATATCTCCTATCATGTCACTGATTTTGGTAATTGCAGTTTTCGTGTGTTATTTGGGTTGTAATCATAAATTTCCCAAATCACTGGGAAGCAATCAAGTGTCTTTAGGACACTGAGTCTCACTTAAACTTGCAACTGACCTACTTGCTGTTAGATCACAATGTTCTCCTTTTCCATTATATTTAATTACTTCAATCACTTATTTTAAATGTGCTTCTTTCTTTTGTGCTCTTTGGATATCTTTACAGAGCAGAAAACCAGTATTGGATTTAGTTTAGTTAAGCAGAAGCCAGTACATTGGAAACAGGAGCAACATTTTTCTTTATGCTAAACAAAAGGAAGCCTCTGGACTTGCAAGCCCTGAAGTGAAATTACTGGAATCTACTCTTTAATATATGCTAGGTAGCTGGTACCAAAAGCATTGTTCTCCCAGAGGGTGAGTGAGTCAAGGACATTTTGTTCCATCCATAGGACAATATGCTGCTTTTCCATTGTAAGACAGGATCCTCATTTCAAAAAGTTGAATAGAATGCTGCTTACAATGGAAAAACAAACATTTTCAGCTGGTTAAATTTGAGATGTTGAGTGAAGTTCATTACAATGCCTCTAGCACTTTTATTTGATCTCGGATTGGAGAGGTTTTCATATTCTCAAAGCTTTCGTTTCTCAAGGCTTTTTTGAGATATTCAAACAAATATTTAAAACTCTATTTGAGACAGTACACTAAGATATTCTTGTCCTTAAATATTAATTTCAACTGTGTTTCTAGTTGAACATAACCTTGTATTTGTTTATATTTAGATTAATTATGTGAGGAATAAGAATGTAAGTATCATTCTATAATTTGAGGAAGCTATTTGGGGACTTGGGATAGAAAGGAAGATATATCTGCAAGAAAGACCTCAAAGTTGCTGTTGGAGTGAGAGGAAATTAATATAGACGCAAATAAAGTCAAGCCTGAGGGAAGCTAGTACAGTGGTAAATGCATGGCTTCCCAAGGTAAAGATAGGGTTATACCTGGGTTATGCAGGTGGTTTGTCCTGATTTCCTTCCCTATTTTTTGCAACTTTTTCCTGTCTCATATCTTATATTTTTGGAAACAATTTTAAATAAAAAAATAAGGCAGAGATAAAAATGCATAGTTAAAAATCAGTTCCTATTGTGTATCAAAGAAAGGTAATTAACAGAATAAAATTAAATTTTTTCCTATTTGTACTTTGAAAGCTTTTTCAACATGAGTCTTTTAGAAGGCACCTTGAAACACATAAATAATGTCCTCAATTGTCCTTTTCAAGAAAAAGAAAAGTGTGGTATTTACTTTGACTTTGGAAAAAAGCTAAGGGCAAAATATTAAGTTATATTGTTGTAGAGTCAATTTCACTTTACTGTGCCACTTGAATAGAGCCTTCTAGTGAAATGATTGGATAGATGGGTAAAATCTTGTGAATCATGATGAATGAAAGTTAATATTTCTCTAAGAGTAGTAGTTCTCAAAGTGTCATCCCTATGTTAGCAGCATCAGTACCATCTAAGAACATGTGAAAAATGTGAAATTTTCTGTTCTGCCCCAGAACTACAGAATCATGGACATTCAGATGATTCTGATATACACTCAAGCTGTGAATCACCTTCTTAGACTAGTTCTTATAGGAATAACCTCAGGTGGGCTTTTACCTCTACCCTACTTTTTTTAATCATTTAAAAAATAATACAAATTTAAGAAAAACTTGGAAATTATAAAGTGTTAGAGGATGAAGGGGAAGATGCTGGCATCATCTTACATACCTACACAAAGTCAAGAATTTTGACTATTTGTGACTTTTCTTTGGAATTTTTTTATGCTTAGGATTTCTTTTTTCATAATATTGATTGTAATATGTCTATATATTATAACCTGCATTTTAAAATGTAACACCATTTCATGGTATTGCCTGGATGTGGAAATACCATTTTGGCGGAGTTCCCTTCATGGCTCAGCAGTTAACAAACCTGACTAGGACCCATGAGGATGCAGGTTCGATCCCTGCCCTCACTCATTGGGTTAAGGATCCGGCATTGCTATAAGCTGTGATGTAAGTCACAGACGCAGCTCAGATCCTCCATTGCTGTGGCTGTGGTGTAGGCCTGCAGTTGCAGCTCCGATTCGACCCCTAGCCTGAGAACTTCCATATGCCATGGGTGCAACCCCCCCCCCCAGCAAAATTCTCATTTTTGGGTCTTCAAAAAATATCATTCGTTTAACTGTTTACCTTTGGTTAGATATTTGAGTTTCACAATTATAGATAATCCTCTGGTAAATGTATGTATGTGTAAGATATTTTGTCCATTTTAAAATGTATCTATAATAGCTAATCCTATAAGTAGACTTCCTGGGTCAAAGTAGATGATTATACAGCAAAATGCTATTATTGGTTAGATTTTGAACATTGTCTTGACTCTCTAAGAAAAACTTATTTCTGAGGCATAGAGCTCTAACTCGGGAGGCAGTATCCTATGTTAACGTTCAGTGCTTTCCTTTTTTACTTTTATTTTCTTTCATTTTTAACTTGTTTATATTTCTACTAAAGTTTGCAGAAAATCTTCCTAAATTTTGTCCCCAGATTAGTCTTACTTTAAGTTTCTAGTACTGCCAGCAGCATCCCCCATTTGCAGGTCTTCAAAAACATATTTCGAAAGGAAGCTGGGTACAGGCCAGAACCTCAGTAGCTTTTATGTGTAATTACTCTTGGATCTAAGTCTTCAGACTTCTTTCCAAGTCTCCCCTAAACAGTGTTTATTTTACATTTCCCTTTTTTTTCGCCATCAATTTACTTCCATGTTACAACATCCACAGCCTTATTTCAACACCTGGTAGCCTTTCTTCAGGTACAATGAAGCTTTGCTTACCATCTTCTTATTACTCTCTTTGCCTTCTTTTCAAGATCTCGTATGACATTTTCCTTTCCCTTCTTTAAATCTGTTTGCAGAAGAAGTATATTTATAATTATAGGAGACTATTCTTCTAACCTGGATTTAATATTTTTGCCTACCTAATCAATGGCGGACTTGCAATTAACCTGGAAGTCCACTAATAGTCTTGTTTCCTTGTATTTTACCAACTTTCTCATAACCACTCTGTGTCCCTATTTTTCAGCTTCTTCCTGCTCTGTCTAGGCATCACTTCATTGCTGATGTGTTACACAGGAAAAAAAAGGGATAAAGATAGGTAAAGAGCATCATGCTCCATGCCATCAAATCCTTCTTAAAATTCTTTACCCAGGCTTGCCTTCTCTAGAGCTGTATGACTGCAGGTTAGAAATCTGGAGCCAGAGGGAGGTATTCAGCAGACAAAGCCCTCTGCTTATTGTTTCTGCAGATGGATTCAGAATGGTTGTCAAATCAATACATTTTTTTAAAAGTCATCTTTCCTTTACTTGAAAGAAACTACAATCAGTCTTTCAGTCTAGTGGAGAAGTACAGTTAAATGAATTTGCTTCCACAGAAGCCCAAGAAAGTGAATGTAGCCTTGAAAGTGTTTAATTTGCAACCAGGGAATACTTTGCATGCCTGGAGAAACACTATCAAGATCCAACAGGAATTTAGGAAATTGACTCAAAGCTGAGCTAATATTATTATAATCCAACCAGTGTTTTTGTACCCTATATCCATAGGCTTACAATGTCCTCAATACATTACTTGCTTTGTACCACATATCCTCAGATTGTACCCTAGAAAGAGCAGAGTTTCAAATGTAACTATACAGGTCATTTCATTTTTTCCCCTCCTTAATATGGACTAAGACAGCCAGTAGGTAAACAGAATTAGAGAGATGGATTCCTTAATAAAAGACTGATCAGTTAAGTAACTTCCTATCCAACAATTATTAAAAGTAGAAATCAATCAATTAGTTAACCCAATTTAGTACCAAATAAAGGGAAAAACGTCTATGGGGTCCAAAGTTTAGAAGAGGCATGGAAGTGTTCTCAGAGCAAAAACACATCTAAGTTACAGAAACCTCATTCAAAAATCAGTGAATTCATTGTTTCAAAGAGCAGTTTTATGTAAATCTAGTTTAGATAGAGTTCTATGAACGATGAGAACACTTACCTAGGCCTTTCTAATGTCCAACCACTCTTGTGAGCCTTATTTTTCTAATTCCTTTACAATTTGTGATGCTCTTACCTTGGGGCCTCATATTCTTTCTTGCCATGACCTTGCATGCCTATCCTGTTTTGTCAGACGTGTCCGTATAAGGCTTTAGCTTAATTAAATAGCATAGGGTTTTAGTTTTTCTCACTGAGCTTCTAGGCCTCAGGAAAATAAAAGATGGTAGCTAAATATCAGTTTCTGTGTCTGGACATTTCAAATGTGATTAGGTTGGCTTTGTATATCCAGAGTACATGGAAGCCGCTGACTGTGGAAAGGCTGTGGAAGGCAAAGAACAACAACTGCACAAACTTGATATGACAGTCTCACATTAACCCAAAGAATACATTGAGTTACATATAGATGTCACCGTATCATATTATAAGCCTCCTTTTGGTTAATGTTTGTCAGTTTTTTCTCCTTTCCTCATACGAGTGAAAGCTGGGAGAGATGGTAGCAGAGTTCCCACATTGTCATTCTACTAATTTTTATGAGAAGTGTGAAGAATGACATTGTTGCTACAATAAATGGACTATGAGCAGTCTAGCATATGCTTTCTTGTTGGTTGGCGGGACTGGGTGAGAGGAGAAAAGAGTCAAAGAGGGAGAGAGACAGATTTTTGTCTTTGGATCTGTAAGACTCTACAGTAAAAGAAAAAAAAAAGGTATGTATGTTCTAGTGGTAGTGATGAGGGTTATTAAATGAGACATTGTTCATTAGGATTGAAGAGAAGAAAAAAGAAGGATGGAGCAGAAAAAAAGGAGCAGAGAGATTAAGAATGAACGGCTGGGTTGATGCATTGAAAGCCTTTCTATCATTAAGCTGCTGATTCATTCATTTAATAGTGCATTCAGATTCAGTGTGGTTAAGGAACACTGGAGGGTTCACTTATGAGCTTCTGTATCATGTATCACTAGACATTTTATCAATCTCACTCATTTCTTTACATGCCTCTTCCTGAAACTTTGAAGAATAGACCCTCACTCTTTCCCTAGGTAGGCTATTACTGTGCCGTTGTTTTTATTGTTTGGCTGTTCCTCATAGCAGTAATTTACAAACCTTAGCTCTGAACGTAGACAAATAATTTGTTCTATCAGTTTTATCCACTAGGTTCAGTTAGGTAGTTTTTCTAAAGGAATATGTGTTTAACAAATCTTGACATTTGGGTTTAGCGCATGAATTAGCCATTCTGGCCACAGCTTTGATCTACATAGATGCTAGCTCAGCACTGAAAGGCTGTGCAGAATGTGATTCACCAGGGCAGTTGTGGGCAGAGCCAATGACCTGGAAAACTCATTCTTGACCTGTCTGGCTGTGGGTATCCTCTTGTCTTATAATAGTTATAACCACAGTAATCAGTGCTTAATAATTCTTCAAATATATGTTAGAATACCCAAATCCTCATCGTCTCCAGACTGACTCTAAATATTAGCAGGCAGTTTCCCAAAAAGTAACCAAAAAAAAGAAAAACCTGAACTGGCAATTTAATAAATATCAATTCAAGCCTACAAAGTGGCAAAATAATACCTCTTTTCAAAGAGGTTAAAAAAATGTGCACAACCTTCATAGAGTGAGAAAGCTTTTCTAGATCTGATGTAAAAAAATGTAGAGGCTTTAATGCATGTTTGTTAAGAGCCGTTGAGTCAAGGTGTTAAGAGTATGGCATCTTGAGTCAGATATACTTGCGTTCAGAGGCTAAGCCTTATTTTCCTCATCAGTAAGGTGGGACTCCCTTAGTAATAAAAATCATTTTGAAGATTAAATCAGAATGTGTGTGAGGCATTTAAGAGAGTGCCTTCTTCTACACAGACATAACAGAGCAGCATCAGCATCATTATAAATATACTGTTTATACTCTATGATGTTCTGTCATCTGGACTGCAGCACTCAATGGTTTGATACACATCCTCTCTATAAACTCAACTTCATAATGAATTTCTGCAGCAGGAAAGAATTAAAAATGAAACCACAGTGTATAGCTTTGCATGGAAACCATGGGTCTGGGAGAACAGTCTTTTAGCTAAGGCTCTATCAGATCATAGAGTTACAGCCTATGTACTGTTCACACCTGTTCCATGCCTGACCAAAGATTCAATATCAATAAAACTTTATACTCTTCTTAATGTACCAGTGATGAATGCTATGAATATTAAAGGCATTTTTTTAGGGTCGCACCCATGGCATATGAAGGTTCCCAGTCTAGGGGTCCAGTCAGAGCTACACCTGCCGGCCTAGGCCACAGCCACAGCAGCGCCAGATCTGAGCCACATCTGCAACCTACACCACAGCCCACAGCAACATCAGATCCTTAATCCACTGAGTGAGGCCAGGGATCGAACCTGCAACTCCATGGTTCCTAGTCAGATTCGTTTCCTCTGAGCCATAATGGGAACTCCTAAAGACATTTTTATACCTTTTATTCTCTCAAACCAGTAAACAGTTATATATTTTTTTCTTAGGGATCAAGCCTTACCTTATATTAGAGGGGTTATAAAGGCAGTGGGAATAGAGTCCTGGCCTCCCATGATTGTAAAGCATTGCATGATTCTTCTTTTTCCAAATATAATTATATTTTCTAAATGATAACATTTGTTCTAATAGAGAAATATCCTTTTATGCCATGCACACAGATCTCTTCTTTGAATAAGTCAGAGTGACAATGGATATGCGGAAGATAAATCCTCACTTACGCTTACACTAGTTCCTTCCATTGCTGAATAGAAAAGAAACACACGCCAATGGGAAAACAGCTGCTACCACGTAGGCAGTAAATAGCATAGCTGTCTCATCATGCTGAGGCAGCTTAGCTTTGATTCTACACTGTTTTGATAATTAGGCAGTCAAACCCATTATTAATAATGGTAGCCCTTAGGTGCTAAAGTTCTAAGTTCTTTCTTGAGAAAAAAAGGTAAATGAGCCTAAAAAATATTCAAGATATCAAAGATGGTCATGGTGATTTTAAACATAACTCTCTTCCTGTGACCTAAGGTTGCATACTGTAATAAACATGGCAAGTTCCATTTTGGTATAGATTAGAGTAACTTCAATTCATTTCTTTGACCCTGAAGCAGTCATTCTAAAGTGGACTGGAAATTTGCACCATCAACACATCCTCTTATTGAACTCACGTATTGTGTTTAGTGACATTCCAAGACAATGGTGTAATTTTTCTTTCCAAAGAATGAAGCTGTATTGATCTCATTTTGAGGGACCAGAGGAACCGAGTGATACCACAGTGAATCTATTCCTGTCACTAGTGCTTGTCTCCATCTGCACAGGAATCAAAGCATGAGAGAATGAGGTTTGAAATGACACTGGGAAATCCTGGCTGTCTGAAAATGTCTGCACATAGGAGATGACTGGATTTACCCATGACATACAAGTTTTCCAAGTAGAGTGATAAAAAACCTTTTTTTTGTGTCAAAGCACATGAAGAAAATGATAGTATTTCCTGTTGTAAATCAGAGAAAGTTTGGGAGTAATTATTATAAGGCATGGTGATGAAGATAATTACATCTCTTTATAAAGCAAAATGTTAGGAAAAAAATACTAGATCTTTAACTGGAAGAATACATCCATGTAATATCTTGAAATTTCAAATAAGAAACTTGAGTTTGCTTCAGTGAACATAATTGTAAGCTTTATTAGACTTTTAGACGTTAAATGACCACAGATAATGTCTGATTAAGACTTTAAATGATAATATCTTCAAATTTTTGATAGTCTTGGTCAACAAAAACTTCATTCCCACAAATAGGTAATAAAGGATTTAAAATCATTGTTATAGCAATTCAAAAATTTGTAATGGTTGAAAGTAGATTGACAAACGCAATGCTGAAATTTGTTTTAATGAAAAATGATCTCAGAGTTCTCTGTGGCACAGCATGTTAAGGATCTGACATTGTCACTGCAGCAGACTGGGTCACTGCTGTGGCGCAGGTTCAGTCCCTGCCCCAGGAACTTCCAAATGCCACACGCGTGGCCAAAAAAAAAAGAAAAAGAAAAAACCCCTCTCAAATCTAAGTATTTAAAAATAATAATGGCTCTCTGATTTGCAGAATGTACATGCATTGTTAGGGCAGCCCTCCTATGTGAGCCTGGATATCAGTAGAAAGTCATAATTAGCCAGAAGTATCTGGACTGTAAGATTTCAGCTATTAGCCACTTCATGGAACTGCATTTATAAAAAGTTCTTCCACTTGGCTGTAGGTTGGATTGCTGTTGCCTCTAGCAGTCAACATCTCCCTATTGTCCAGGTTACCCCTCAGCTTTGCACAAGAGTACTATGGCACAACAGTGAGCCCTGGTTGTAGCTCAGAGTGCTCACCACCTGAAGAGATCATGGGGAATATTGTCATACACCACTCCTCTTGGGCTGCTCTTGGAGGAAGCCCAGAAGAGCAATATAATGACCAGATGCAGTTTGTTTTGAGACTCTGACCAGCCCTACATTCTTCTCAAAGGCTACCCAAGTCCAGAGGGGATCCATCTCTCACAGTACTCCTATAACTGTTTTGTGAAGGTTTGCTCTAGGGTCTGGAATAACTGATTGAATATCTATATAGACTAAACACAGGACGGCAGTGAAGTGCCCTTCATTCCCTAAGAACTGGGAGATGATTATGGAGGAGGGCATAACATATTTATCTTATTAGTTATTGTATTTTCAGTTACTAATGCATAGCAGGAACTCAATAAATGTATTTTTAAACAGTGAGTGAATAACCAAAGAAATGAGTTTCCTTACTTGGTTAATGCTGGCCAAAGTAATGCACCTGAGAAGATAATGAAACTCTAGGGCCATGAAGAATACTTTTGGAATAGTATCTTAACTTATTTACTCAACAAATAATGATTGAATTCTTACTTTGTGCTGCTCTGAGTGTTAGGGGTCTGGTAGTAAACACAAGAGTCACACATGCCTCTTAGAGGGCACGGAAATATATAATATAAAGTTCAATATATGTATATTGGATAGTTATGAGAGAACTGAAAAAATAAGGCATTGAAGAGGAATAGGGAAGGCTAGAGATTTTGATTTTACGAAGGGGGGAATTGTGGGAAATGGCCTTTGAAAAAGAACCTAAAAGAAGTGAGGGAAAAAGCCCTACAGATATCTGGGGGAAGCGTATGCCTGGTAGAGGGAACTGCAGATGTAAAGGCCCTGAGCGTACTGTTATTTGAGAGATCGTAAGGAGACCAGTCTGGCTGGAATGGAGTGACTGAAAACGGCAGTAACAGGAGACAGTCATGGTCAGTCATTTAGAACCCTGAAAGTTTATTAAGGTCATTTCCTTTTAATCTGAGTGAGTTGAGAGGCCACGACTGAGGCAGAGTTGATGAGCAAAGGAAAGACATGACCAAGGTATAATAGGACACCTCAGGCTGCTCTGTTGAGAATAAACCAAAAGAGCAAAAATCTAGAAGTAACTATAGCAATAAGGAGGCTTTTGTAATCACTCAGATGAGAGGATGGTGTAACTTTGAAAATGATGTTACAGACACTTTAGAGTCAGGCCCCAACGAAGTCTTTCTGTGTTGTGCCCTTCAAGGCAATAACACGAGACCGAGTTCCTTTCAGAAGCAAAGGAAAGTTTTATTCTTTGATCAAAGAATGGAGAGATGCGAGCTCCCTCTGCAGCAGTTGCTCTCCTCAGAATCAGAAGGCGGGGCTGCTTTATAGGGATCTCTGCAGTGGGGTGTGGGGGCAGAGTTCTCTGGTCTGTGCAGTGGCACTGCTCAGGCTCCAGATCACTGTGTGGCCGGTAAGTCTCTGCACCTGGCCTGCAGCCTCCAAGTCTATGGAACTGAGGTGCCTTGTGCAGCGGTTCTGCACACGGCCACCCAGCTTAAGTTCTCAGTACCCAGCTCAGCCATTTCTCACTAAGAACTCTGGTCTGAAGTGCTGGGCGTGAGGCCTCTGCATGCAGCATCCTGTGAACAACTGAAACTAGACAGACTAAGCACAAAGGAAAAAATGTTTAGACTTTATTACCTCGATTCTGATTTTATTTCCTGGAAATTGTTAGTGGGCTTTGCCAGTGACAAAGATAGCTGCCCTGTGTGTGATGAGGAGGAGTCAGATTTAGGATTATGTCAAAAGCAGAGCCAAGAAGATTTAGGGATGGAGTCAATGTGGGATATGAAAGAAGAGAAGGAGTTAAGGATGGTATCTAGCTTCCTGTCCTGAGTAACTGAAAGAATTATGCTGCTGTGAAAAACGCCTTGCACTTAATCAGTATAAACCTACCTAACCAAATTCTTTATCAAAATTGAACTCAGAGAAACAGCTCTGTTTGTCTCTAGCAGTGTCTTCTTTTAAAAATATATTTTGTGAAGAATGACATATACAAAAGAATAGAAAGTAATGAAATGGGTTAACGTCAGTAATGATCAATGTTTTGCCAGTTTTGACTCTTCTATTCCCTATCTACACGTTTAAAATTTTTCTGTAATGTTTTAAGACAAGTTAACCATCATGTTACGATAAAGGAGGTTATTGAGAAGTTATGACCACGGGTTGACCAGCTGGAGGCTCCTCATGTCCTGCCCTACCCTCAGAATGTATGTTCTGTCCACTCACCCACACTACGAGGACTGAAAATGTGACTAAAGCCAGTTATGTCCTCTATATGTACCTTTAAGGTTCTGGTGGTGGGTGTGGAGATCTACTCATCTCCAGGTCACCCAAGAAAAGCCTCTTGTGTAAGTTCTCTTGCTTTGTAAATCCACCACCTACCAATCTAGAGTGGCCTGCCTCATTCTTTTATCTTTTCTTAATGACTGTGTGCTAGGTTCAGTTTTGTATTTCACGCAAGAAACTCCTCAAGTTGTGACCCAACAGTTATTTCCCTCCTAAATCATTGTTTGCTTTACTAATTGACGATGAATGTTTATCTACCCATCATGATGAAATTACTCCTGGAAAAGTGATCAACTGTTTATTAACACTAATACACAAACCATTTTCAAGTTTCCCTAGTTATCTCAAAATTATCTAACAATTGGTTTGTTCAAATCAATATGTAAACGAAAGCCTTCCATCACTTTTGATTGTTAAGCCTTTTAATTCTTTTTAATGTAATAATAGTCCCTTTCCTTATTTTTTTTTTGTTTCTGATGTTTAATTTTTTTCCAGAAACTGGGTCATTTGTGCTGTATAATGACCCACAACATAAATTTGAAAGATTATCTTTTCCTGAGAGGCCTTTTAAAATCCGTCTTTACCTTACTACTTTTTATAAGGGAATTTTTTTTTGACCTTATTTAACTTAACTTCAATATTTTTGTTCAAAATATATATAGGTGGTGCTTATTTTTTCCTATTGCACCATTAGGTTTTTGAATCCTGTGATGAATATTGCTTAAATTCATTATTAATAACATTGGCATTACAAAATGGTGATTTTTTAATTTTATCACTTTTCCTGTACTTTTATCAGGCAGTCTATAGAAAAAAAACTTAATCTTATCAAATATTGGGTAACCTTGAAATAAAGTTTTAGAGGAAAAACAGGGTAACTATTTAATATTTTTCCTTTATTTGTTAGTTGGCAGAATATTAAATTGTTCAATTATGGTAAATAATGACTTTAAAAATCATCATGAATTACTAAGTTCTTATATATTTGCTGTGTTGCAATCCATTTTAATTACTTTTCACTTTTTTAAAAAAGTTATTCATCTATCCTAAGGCCAGTGGAAGTCCCTTTAGTTTGGCTCCTCTGTCCATTTGGCATGAGTTCATTAGTGTTTGATAGTTTTCTGGCTTTCTGGCACAAGACAGTCAATGTTAATCTTGTTCATTTCCTGTGCCAGACATGAACTCAGCTGTTTTTCTTAGGACTCCTAGTTTCTGTTAATATAAAATGATATTCAGAGACCACAGGCTATGTGCTAGGGGTCTTCATTCTGTCCATTGTCATTGCCTCTCAGGCCAGCATTATAAAGGAAAAAAGACGCTGATCTTGGTATTTATGCATTCTGACAGGCCTCTCTGCAGACTCAGTATTTATTAGTATTTCATTCAGGACAGACCTAAGTGTTTTTCATTGAACAGTGTTCTAAGTCTTGGTCATTGAGCCCCACCAATACCTCACAAACACTGTCAGTCACTGTTAGGTTTTAACTACTTTCAGAAGGAGTTATTGTCTTTGGTTGAGAACTGTTGAAGTTTATGTCATCTATTGGCTTCATTTCCATGTTCTCAAAAAAAAAAAAAGGTAGTATTTTGATTCTATAGTTATGTTAGTATTGGGAAAGAGATGCCCTGAGCAGAGAACTTGGCCATCTGGAAATTAGATGACTGGAGAATTGGTATTAGGTTTCTTATATTAGCCTTATGTGGATTTGTTTGATGCTGATGCTCATTGAAAGACTGATTATTTTGGGATAGACCAACACATTTTTTTTTCGTTTTCTAAAAATTCAAGACTGAAAACTAGAACCTGGATTTTGTTGAATTTAACAAGTAATTTCACTTTTGAAGACAATATATTTTCACTAATGACTTTCATTTAACTTGCCTAGTATATATTTTTATTCACTTCACTCCTAGTGAAGAGGTACTAGTGATACATAAACATACCAGAAAAGATAAAAAGAACAACATGATGTATGGAGTTTCCCATTTGTCTGTTTGTAATGAAGAGCTAATTCTCCATCACTTGCACATTGGATCAATGGCAGTTTCCCTCAGGTTTCAGTCAGCATTCATTTGACTGATAGCCAAAAAATTTAACTGAGCTGGCCTACAGAGAAAGGGGAATTTATTGGGTCAAGTAACTGACAGTCTATGATTAAGAAGAACTTTTGACATGGCTTCATTTAGATGCTTAAAGTTATTAGAATCAAATTCTCTGAGTCCACTATCTCCACTTTCTTCAGTGAATTGCTGGCATTTTTTAGGTCAGTTCAATTTGACATTGCAAGAAGAATGCAGTTGGACTGAATCTTACCTCTTACTAAGCCTGGTTTCAGAGGAGAAAAAAATTCTGGAACCTGAGCAAATAGGCCTGTGTATCTCATTGGCCCTGACTGGGTTACCTACCATTCTTAAACTAATCACTTTGGCCAAAGGGACTGGTTCCCATGATTTATTTAAATCTATCAGAGCCTATTTGTTCATGGAAAAAATCACAAGGTGGCCTAGGGAAAAAGGAATGGGCAAGGGGGTGGTTTTGGTAGATAGATGGTTACCATTTCTAGGGGGATGAATGCTGGACACAAATAGTAGTTAACCACTTCTTAAATATGATTTTTTAAAGCCTTGAGAATAAAAACTAAAACAATCCAACTAGACAAAAATGAAAACAATGAACTCTTGTGTTTGAAAAAGTCAGCTTACTTCAGTCTCAAAATTAAGAACATCTGTGGCCTATAGGGTCAAAGATTTTAATAAGAATTTGATATTTTTATTCAAATGGAATAAGAACTACTTTTTCATATTGCCAACAGTGGATATTAGAAATCTATAAATCAATAGCATATATTAATGTTCATCCTTAACCATGCAGTAAACTAAGATGTAGTCATGCATTAAACTGTGAAAGGTTTCTTTAGGTTGAAATTATTTAATTTTTAATTCAAGTCTTTAAAGTGTTTTCATTATATATTTTTATTTTTATTTTTACTTACTTACCACACCAGAATAATTGCATAATAAATGAACTGTTCTGATGATGTTAAGTAAGCAAGTATAAAAAGAAACAATGGCTTTTTATTCTTACAATAAATCAGAATTAATGAGGATGAGAAAATAATGCTGTATGGTACTTTAATATTTGCTTACAAAGGATATGGAACACAAACCTTGATCTTTAACTGGTAAACTGGAATTTCTTTTTTCTTGGTGAGCATAAAACTTAAAAGAAAAAAAGTGGGGCACAGTTTAACCTGCTAGAATATTAGACTATTCCAAAGACATTATTATTTTCACAACCATAGAGACCATTTTATTTTTAGAAAAGAAAAATGACAATGAAAAATTGTCCATGTTGACTATAAAATAAGTCAGACAGGGTCTCAATGGACACTAACTATATTATTGACAACTTAAAAGTAATTTGCAAGAGTAACTTAAAGTTGTTAATTGTACTGTCATGTTATAACAGACATCTTATAACAGAAATTTGGCAAACTAATTATTTGAACTAATGAAATATTTTTTCTCATGATAATGTTGTCTTTTTACAATAATCGACATATAAATCTCAATGTTTATCTCCATTTACTCCTTCCATCCTGGATTTTAGGTAAAGTTTCTGATCAGTCATGATTACTTTTGTTATCAATCTCACATTTTGGGGGCTTTCACAAAAGGATATGGAGGTGTAAGAAAACTGGGTGAACAAGGTGCTAGTATGGATCCTAACATGGAAAAGACATTGATGTACACTAAGGCAGAAAGAACAGATATTCTATAAAGGATGATATAGGCAAGAATTAAAAGGCTCAGATCCTTAGGTATTATAGGATGCATATAATAATTAATGCCAAGACAATCCACCAGATGTTCCATATGAGACTGTGCTATTGATCAGAGCAATTGGAATGTGCTGTGAAAGGGGTGGCATCATCACTAAAGCTGTTAAGTGCTGGCTCTTCTCCGTAGTCAAGACTGAAAGTAGGAAATGCTTTTGGAGAACTGGCATCACTGATAACACGGGGGGTGATCAGACAGCTAAACAAATGAATAGAGGCAATTAGTTGAATCATTTTGGGAAGAAGATGCCATGTGGAGTTTACAACTTGCCTCAATGGGAGAACCGCTATACAGACCCATACACTGTGTCATATACTGTATAATAGTACATGCCTTTTGGAAAACAGCTTCTGGTTTGTCCCTGCATCCCAATAGAGGCAGTGCAACTGATCATGGGATATCAAATAACTCTGTAGAGGAGTTCCCATCGTGGCACAGCAGAAACGAATCTGACTAGGAACCATGAGGTTGCAGGTTCAATTCCTGACCTTGCTCATTGGGTTAAGGATCCGGCATTGCCGTGAGCTGTGGTGTAGGTTGCAGACCTGGCTAGGATCCCGCTTTGCTGTGGCTGTGCTGTAGGCCAGCAGCTGTAGCTCCAATTAGCCCCATAGCCTGGAGACCTCCACATGCTGCGGCTGTGGCCCTAAAATGACAAAAGAAAAAAAAAAAAAAACTCTGTAGACATAACATCATAAACTTGATTTTCTTTGACACACCAAGTAATGATGTTGAGTGGCCAAGCAACAACCCATTTTATAATGGAAGTGGTAATTCCGGGGTCAAGTATAATTGTAGAGAAACAACTTAGATGAACAGAGGTCCATATTATTCAACACAGTTCCACCAGTGTCTCTCCTTCAGTTCCTATTGCTGTATAAGTGATCCTTGACCACAGTCTTACAGGGGCAGAGAAAAAAGTGAGCATGGTTCACAAATGGGACATTTTGAGAGTGAAAACCAAAAATGCATGGAGTCCTCACTAAAGCCTCATTCAGGTTTAGACTCAAATGAAAGTGATGAGAACAAATCCTCAAATGAGCAGAACTTTTGTTGGTCCATCTTGTCTTTAGTCTTGTGTGGAAAGAAAACAGTCCAAACTTAGAGTATAATGGTAAGCAGAGTTCTCATCCTGGCTCGGTGATTACTGAATCCGACTGGGAACCATGAGGTTGCAGGTTCAATCCCTGGCCTTGCTCAGTGGGTTAAGGATACGGTGTTGCCGTGAGCTGTGGTGTAGGTTGCAGACGCTGCTCGGATCCTGCGTTGCTGTGGCTGTGGTGAAGGCCTACAGCTCCTGTTAGACCCCTAGCCTGGGAACCTCCATATGCCACGGGTGCGGCCCTAGATAAGGCAAAAAGACATAAAAAAAAGAAAAAAGATCCTGTAAGAGGAAGGTCAGGATTAAAGGCATGTGAATGAATAGCCAGGGTTGAACAGTGGGTTTGAAGATCATTATATCTGGTGTTAATACACAATAGAGTACCTTTTGACCAAGATCTCATTTCCCCCAGCTCTGGTCTCTGGCAACCACTATTCTATTATCTGTTGCTATGAGTTTGGCTTTTTTAGATTCTGCATATAGGTGAGATCATACAGTATTTGTCTTTCTGTCTGACTTATTTCACCTAGCATAATGCCCTCAAAGAAGTCCATACATATTGTTGCAAATGGCATATTTCCTTCATTTTTATGGTTGAATTTTCTCTCTCTCCATATATGTATTTGTGTGTGTGTGTGTGTGTGTGTATGAACATGGGGGTACATATATCTTTCTGAGATAGTAATTTCATTTCCTTAAGATATATACCAAGAAATGTAATTGCTGGATCATAGGGTATTTATGTTTATAACTTTTTTAGGAACCACCATACTGTTTTCCTACAGTACTTGACATTTTCACCAACAGTTCCTTTTTTCTCCAGGAAACATCCTTGCTATTACTTGTTGTTCTTTTAGTAATAGCCATCCTAATAGGTGTGAAATGATATCTCACTTTGCTTTTGATTTGCATTTTCCTAATAATTAGTGATTATAGACATCTTCTCATATACCTGTTAGCTGTTTGTATGTATTCTTTGGAAAAACATCTATTCAGTTTCTCTGCCCATATTTAATTGCATCATCATCATCATTATTATTTTGCTGAGTTGTATGAATTTCTTGAATATTTTGGATATTAACCCCATATCAGTTACATAGTTTACAAATATTTTCTCCCAGTAAGTTGCCTTTTCATTTTGTTCATTTCTCATTTACTATGTAGAAACTTTTTAGTTTGACATTGTTCCACTTGTTTAAACACTTTTTCTTTTGCTGCTTTTGCTTTTGATTTACATCCAACAAAATCATCACTAAGATAAATATCAAATAACTTTTTCCTAATGTTTTCTTCAAGGAGTTTTATAGTTTCATATTTTTAACCCATTTCAAAATAACTTTTGTGGGTGGTGAAAAATAGAGGTCCAATTTCATTCTTTTGCATGTGATATCCAGTTTTATAACAGTACTTATTGAAGAAACTCTTTTTTTTCTATTTTGTAATTTTGGAACCCATTGTCAAAGATTTCTTAACTACATATGTACGGGTTTATTTCTGGGCTCTCAATTCTGTCCCATTTGTCTATGTGTTTATTTTTATGAACGTTCTATATTGTTTGATTATTGTAGTTTTGTAATATACTTTGAGGTCAAGAAGTGTGATGCCTCCAGCTTTTCCTTTTTCTTTCTCAATATTTCATTAGCTATTGGGTTCTTTTGCATGTCCATCTGAATTTTAGGACTGTTTTTATCTATTTCTGTGAAAAATTCCATTGGAATTTTGATAGGAGTTGCATTGAATCTATGCTTTGGGTGTGGACATATTAACAGTATTAATCCTTCTGAACCATGAATACAGAGTATGCTTTCATTGGTGTCTTCTTCAGTTTCTTTGCCAATGTCTTATAATTTTCAATGTACAGATCTTTTCTCTCCTTGGTTAAATACTTATTTCTAAGTATTTTAAAAGACTTTTGGGTAGACCAATATGTAGAATACATAGACTCACAGATACCTATTACCATCTCTCCCAGTGACCCAGTTAAGGACTTTGTACTTCCCTTCCTTAAATTCTAGACTATAAGGGTATATATATGTAGGTTCCCAGAACAGGGAGAAAGTCTGCCAGGGGATACAGTAAAAGTTCCATTCAGTTGTAAGCTAGGGTTTCTGCCTAGGCACATTGGGTTTCTACTACTAAGGGAGTAGCAAACAAGACTAGAGTGACCATGCTGGTAGGAGTGAATGACTTAATCGCATCGCAGGGAGATAAGTCTGCTGTTAATGAATGGTTTCAAGGAAGAACCTCTGGCACTCAAGCGATCACTTGGGCATCTCTTGTATTACTTTAACTGACTCTGATAGTAAAAGAACAAATGCAGCAAACCAGCCCTGAGAAAAGCATGATGAAATGGGACTTCGAGCACAGGGATGTATATCCAGGTCACACCACTAGATAACTCAATGAGATTAGCATTAGTCTGAGTTAAGGGTGAGGGTACTCTAAATGGAAAAGAAGAGAAGCAATGATATTAGCTGTAGCCCCAACACACAACTACAGTGACAGAGGCTGCAGTTCATCCCACTAATTTTCCCCTGCTACATTTCCCCCAGGAAGAGAAGACCATTGAAATCCTAAAGGATCTGCTCTTAGAACATGTACAAAGAAAGGGCACAAGGTGAGAACTTTTGTGATTGTTAGGGTATGCTGCCTTTTGTGATTGTTAGGGTATGCTAATTCTCATTTATGAATTAAGAATATGCCACCAGCCCTTGAGAGCTGCTGAAAAGATGGTTATTAATTATCATCAGTCTTTGAGAATTTCTTTTGGAAGTTTAGGTGAGAAAGAACACTGTTTCACCCAAGGTCCTTCTGAGAGCATACTGCATCCTGGAGGTGGACTATCCCTGCACTGGAGTTTACCGTGGGGTTGGCTGACATTTTGTTGGGATGGCGTTTTAGCTCCGCTTCCCCTCTGCCCAATCCTAATCCAGTTTTTTTCCCCTTAATCTTTACATCTTGCAAAATCATTCTCTAGTTAGTAGGTAACATCTTCTTAAACTTCTCACCATGTTTTTGAATTTCTTTGCACAGAATCAGAAAATTGATATCTTAATATGACTCAGTAAAATCAGAGAGTAAGCATGAGACTATTTTGTTTTATCTTGTGAGAGGGGTTGAGGCAATCCTGTGTCTGTGTGTTAAGATAGGCTCAGAATATGCATGAATCTAAGTTATATGAAATTTCTTAGATCCCGTCATGCTGGCCAGTGCTCACTCTTGGTAAAGATAATCCAGTTTGTGGAATTTTTAGGAACATCCTCCATTGTAAATGTACACTTTGGGGGCATTATAAAACCCAGCTTCTTATAATGCCAAACAAAATGCTTTGTGCTTAATAGGCCCCTTGAAAACATTGTCTAAATGTATCTATGCATAATTATAAGCAAATAATTAAACTGATAAATTATCTGTGTTAAAATCAGTGGCAGAATATACTTCCTGCATTGAAGAATGGTCATGTTAATTGAATAAGAAAATGATTAATTTTGTTTAATTCAATTTAGTAACTTGTTTCTCAAGAATTTATTATCCAGGTTTTAGCAATTCTACTTATTAGTTTTATAATATTGGTCACATTTCTTCAACTCCCTAAGTTTTACCCTTATCAAGTGAATCAAAATAACAACAGAACCTACCTTATCAGCCTGAGAGCTGAATGTGACAAAGCATGTAAAGCCACCAGCACAGTGCCTTTTATAAAAGTCTTTTGTCATAGAGGAGTGCCAGGGAAAGTGACACATAGCTCAGTGTGCTCAAAGTCTTTGCATTATTCCCAGGGGATTAGGTTAGTTTGGATTATTTGGATGAATAGCAATTCAGATACTTTTTCAAAGGAGGTGGCACAAGCAGAACAGAATTATGCTGGAGTCCAAATTATGAGTTCAAATTATGGATTGACTTAAGATACTTTGTATGAGGTCTTTGCTTTCATGTTTATATCTTCACAATTTTGTACATGTAAGGGAGTTACTTTTACTGTATCGATTTAACAACAACAAGAAAAGGAAATAAAGTTTCAGGGAACAGTTAGTATTACTCTTACCAGTATTATTACAGCTATACTTTAAAGTGTAAACCATTTAATCAGGATTATCTGTAAGGATTAAATGTGAGTATAGGGATTGTTGGGCATATTTTATATTTTAAGCCTGATATTTACCAACTTTTTGGCACTTATTTAATCCTCAGTACCTTCCAAGGTAAATCTTAATGTCGGCTTTATTATATAGACAAGAAAACTGAAGCACCAAGAGGTTAAGGAATTTGCATGAGTTTCCACAACTAGTTGCTCTAAGTGGTGAAGCCAAACTTCAAAGCCAGCTGCCCTGACTTCTCATTAGTCGATAGACTATTTCCACAATCGCTTCTAATCCTCAGCAGCAAGGTAGGGTTGCTTACAGACCTCACACCACATTTTGAGAAGCAAAATTTGAAATAAAGAAGAGAAAATAAGGATATGAAAAAGAAAAGGAAGGAAACAAAAGAAAAACTAGAAAAGAAAAAACATTAAAAAAAACTTTAATCTTGTTGGCACAGTAGCTTTTCATGCAGCCTTTCTTTTCCTGGCAATATAACATAGAGAAGAGGTTTCAAACAAAAAGAAAATAAACTTATCTTAGAATACATGCACCATGAGGGTAGGAATTTGTTTTTTTCCTTGTTTATCCTTAGTGCTATAAATTGCCTGACACAGTAACTCTTAGGTGAGTAAGTGAATGAAGCTGAGTAACATGTGTCCCTGCTGAAACAGGTCCCTAGGAGCTGGGGACTATTTCTGTGGTATTTCTCACAGAAATGTTGCAACTACAGGTGCATTAAAATACAACTACTGAAGTCCCAGACTGCTGTGTCGAGTTGCAGAGGAAGTAGCTTGAGCCAATCTTCCACTATACTAGAAACGTAAGATCCGTTATCCTCCTTAAATTTAACAAAATTGGAGCAGTTCCCATCGTGGCTCAGCGGAAATGAATCTGACTAGCATCCATGAGGACGCAGGTTTGATCCCTGCCCTCGCTCAGTGGGTTAAGGATCTGGCATTGCTGTGAGCTGTGGTATAGGTCATAGACACAGCTCGGATCTGGTGTTGCTGTGGCTGTGGTGTAGGCCAGCGACTGTAGCTCAGATTCGACCCTTAGCCTGGGACCCTCCATATTATGCCATGAGTGCGGCCCTAAAGAGCAAAAAAAAAAAAAAAAGTGGGAATTAGAATATTGGAGAAGTCATTTTTTTTTCAGGAAAATTTATTTTGTTGCAGAGTTTTATATAATATAAATATATATCTCCATATTTGTGCTTATAGTTTCTAAATTTTTTCAAGTAATTTTTGCTTGCCAACTGATTTATGGTCTATCCTCACTCCCTGCTCCCAGATGGAAAGTTGAGATGCCTAAGATTCATCAGAAATGTTTTAGTTCAGGGGAAGAATGGAAAGAATGGAAAGAGCTATCAGAGAGGCTGTTATTTTGCCTTACTCCCTGTCCATTTAAGGAGGTGTCATTTCAACTTTCCCTAACTGGCATGGTTCTGTTTTTACAAGCCTACAACAGCACATCTCATGATCTGCGTTGTCAGTTGGCCCCTAGTTGGAGGAGTGACAGTGAGTATCACTGCCTGTTATATGTATCTGGGTTCTGAGATAGTTTCTGAAATTCTTCCACTTGTTCAATTTGCTAGTTTTCTAAGCATCTCCAGGGGTGTTTCTTCTCTTCTGGCTTATGCTAGTTTTAGAGAAGTCCTTTCTAGGGGTCTGTTGGAAAGTCCATCCACTTATTTCTCATGTATGTCCCCTCTTCACATCTCTTTTGTTTATTGCTTTTCATAGTCTGATCTTACCTTTACTGTATCTTAAAGAAATCCTTTAAAGCTTTTATCTTAAGGATAAATATCTTTCTGTTTTTTAGCTCTAATAAAGATTTTAAATTCAATTTCCATTGTCATTTTGGACATTTTAAAAAATATGGGGCTGTAAAAGAATTGGTTGTCCTTCAGTGGCTATCCTTAAACATATATACTTCAGTACATTTCCACAGAGTTAATTCATTTAGTGCTCGGACAACCTCATGAAAGAGATTTTTTTTTTTTTTAATCTTCATATTGCTTATAATGGAAACAAGCTTCAGAAAGACGAAGTGGCTGTCTCAGTGTCACATGACTTGTAAATTGTCCCAGCTTCCATGTCTTACACTCTGTCCTCACCCATAGATTTATGCAGAGTTGAAATAGGCCACTCACCTGATGTGATTAGAAGGGATGTCAGGAATGTCCCCTACCTGAAACATCAATCACACAACCTTCCCTTCTACCATTACTATAATGCTGCTGGATAAGACAATCCAGTGCTTAGAATTCAGTGAGAACATTAATTTTCTTTACTGTAACCAACTTAAGAAAATTGATCCAGACTACGTTGGGATGTGCACCTTCTGATCTGTAGATATCTGACTTTTATCCATTTGATCCGCTTACAGCTAAATGCATCCTGTTTCCACAACTTGGAGTTTAAAAGGCAAATGATTTGTATCCATCAGCTCAATATTTGACGACAGGGCTGAATCCATCATTTGGTATTACTTGGTCTTCTCGTACAAGCTGCCAAATGCCTTCCAAAGCCACTGAAATTGATGGTGACAGTTTTCCTCATTCTTCATTTGTGGTTTACACTGTGACTCTCTTCAACTTCAATCTCTCTAGGGACTAAATTCCGTCTGTTTTATGTTAGATTTTGCAGTTATAACCTTTCATCTTTTGAAGATGCACATTGAAAGCACCTTTTCTTACATCTGTGAATTGGCCAAACCGGTTAGTAGTAAGGCTTCCTCTTTAGGTTTGGTTGCCTTTTTATTGTGTGCTTTAAACTGATCAGGAGGAGTACATTATAATTTTGGTAGTGTGAAATGCTTCTCATATTTTTCTTTGATCTGATCATCTCCCTGTTTTGTTGGGCTTTATTTTGCAATGACTTGTACTTTCAATAAGGTTCTACATGTAAACTCAATTCTTGGTCAGCTTCACTCTGTTGGACTGGTTATTTTGAAGCATGGCTAACTGAAGGCCATTAAGGAGTACCTTAATTATTAATAGGAGTTGTTTGGGCACAAAGAGAAAAAGAAGAAATGCTTGGGTAACAGAAACTAAGGATAATTTTAAGGCTGCAGAACAATGCAGACAGCTATTGTCCATGGCATTAAAGAGAGATGGGGCTGTTACTTTTCAGCAAAATCCTAACACAATTAATGAAACAATGACGGAGAACTCCAAAAAGACTGAGCTTAAGACTATCAACCAGAAACATAGTCTTAGTGTGAGGAACCCTTTGTTCACTTATTCAGTAGCATTTGGAACAGAACTTTCGTTTTTTTTAACCTCTACACACTGAATTGGCCTTGAAGTTCCATCACTGTATAGGGAAAATATTTAAAACTTTGCTATTGTTTTTGCATAAGATTTTGATTGCTTTTGGATTTATTTTGTAAGTTTGTTTAATAACTGGGATTTAAAAATCTGTAAAATATATGGGGCTTTCCCTACTTTATTTTCTTCTTTTAAGCCCCATTTCTGTGATTGTGTACTGAGTTGATTAAAGGTGTCTCAACCGGTAAAATTATGGTTGTCAAATTCAAACAACATTAACTAGAATTTTTAGTATCTGTGCCATTATTATAAATCATACATCTTTTATATATAGATAGCTGCTTTGAGATCAAGGTGGCACCAAGGTAAATAAAATCTGTGCCCTGTGAAGGATAGTTCTTCCTGAAGGGTGTATCTGGCACATTATATTTGAATGAATCGAAGCATTAAAGCTAGTGTTTTATAATCAATGTTTTAACTTGAATGTGTACTTTAGAAAAATTGATACAAACATGAGGAAAGAAAATAGGCAATAACTGAATTATTGTCAAGAGAATGAACTTCACTCAACTATATAAACAAGTAAGCATGTTAAGCATTTTTCATATTCATTAAAGTGGAGATAGTGTTCAAAAATGAGTGTACTCATCTATAAGCCATATCATCACTTACTCCATGACGAGCCTTCTATTCTTTTTAGCAGTTTCATTTTAGCTGTTTCCAATTCCTGCTTATGAGCTTAATTGTGGGCGCACATCCCTTGGAGAAATGATTGAGGAATGGTTTTCAGCTTACAGAGGACCCTATATCTATTGCTATTGGTGCTTCATCCTTGCTCTAGTGAAAATTTCTTATGAATTTCATCACAGTTCCTTGGGAAGCTTCATTGAGAGGTTGATTTTGAAACCACTTTTTCACTGGCTATAGTTTTGTTAGTGTACATTTGAAGATATCTGCCACAAATAAAACGTTTGAGAGTACTAGAGTAGGAAGCTTTTTTCCACCACATAATCATTCCTAACCCTAACTTTGTGTTTGTAATTTTTTCATACAGTTTTTTTATTGTCTTATTTTTGTATCAGGATTTTTTTCTTTAATACTTTTCATTCATCAGTGAGGTGTCATATCTTGGAGTGGCTTATCCCATTATGGATCCTTATGCAATCACATTCACTTTGGATTACTATAAATTAAATAATCTCTTAGCTGCATCTGTGGAAGGAGAAGCAATTCTAAATTTAAAAATATATGGATTCCAAAATTGAAACCCTGTGTGATCAATGGAAGTGGGATGGCCACAAAGAGAGCATGCAGAAAATTCTTAATAAGAACTCACCAAGGACAAATTTCAAGCCATGAACCAAAATATTGACAGATATTCATGCCAGGGCCCTGGGTAGACTCTTTTAATGTCTCCATCTACCTTATCAAATAAAGGTAAAGCATTTTATTATGCTGTGCATGAAAGACGTCTGTAATCCAGCTCTGGGCATCTCTTCTGTCACCACTTTTGAGAATTAATTCCCTACACACCGGTCTGTTTCATATTTCTTTTCTTCTCTTTATGCTATCTCTTTACCTGGGAATGGACCCATCTTCTCATATTTTTCAGGCTAAACTCTACATCCATCATACCTACTTAGGTATGACCTTAGAAAGTTTTCCTAGACATCCTGTACCTACTTCTTAAATGAATAGCATGCGCTGCAAAATATTGTATTTGATAGTTTGCATGTTCTGTTTCCATTTCTTTTGTGTTCTTGGGAACCATCCCAGTGCATATCAAAAAGTGGGTTTAGATACTGTTTGTTGCAACGTCAGAAACAGAACAATAAACACGTGAAAAAATAGATAAATGTCAGTCTAATATGAAAAAGTATAAGGAGTTCCCATCGTGGCTCAGTGGTTAATGAATCCGACTAGGAACCATGAGGTTGCAGGTTCAATCCCTGGCCTTGCTCAGTGGGTTAAGGATCTGGCATTGCCGTTAGCTGTGGTGTAGGTTGCAGACGTGGCTTGGATCCCGTGTTGCTATGGCTGTGGCGAAGGCTGGAGGCTACAGCTCCTGTTAGATCCCTAGCCTGGGAACCTCCATATGTCGTGGGTGTGGCCCTAGATAAGGCAAAAAGACAAAAAAAAAAGAAAAAGTATAAGAAATAGAAATTCACTACAACTTCACTGTAAACAAAAATTCTGTCATGCCTAATATGACACTTCTCTTCCCTACACATGAACTTTGGTTATGTTTCTCCTCAAAAGTTGAATTTCTATAGTGTTCTTTGCCAACCGGGCAAAATCCAAATGTGTTATGTAGGCATGAAAAAAATCTGAATTCTAGCCCCTAATTTCCTTGTCACATTTTCTTCCATTAATTGTTCTGTGCTTACAAGCTTTACCATTTGCTAGCCATATTATTTTGAGGTTAATTATTTCTCTTGGTACCTTAATTTTCTTACCTGAAAAATTGAAATAATAGGCACTTTATTAATATTAATTAAATAATTATATAGACTACCTAGTCTAGAACCTTTGATCAAAATGTTATTTAATATTAATATTGAGATATCTATTATGACTCCCAAATATTTACTCCATCCAAATATATTTACAAAATGTCTTGAGTATATTTGTGCTTTTATACCACTTTGGTTTTATTATTATTTCTATTTTGCTGTTCAAATCATAATTATAATTCAAGATTCAGGCTTCTGAACTTAATTCAGAATGTAACTGCCTTGTAAATCATTCTCTGACAATCCAACCTGATATAATCTCTTTATTTTTATAGAAATTATCATGCTTATAATACATATGTAAACTATTGAATTCATTCATGCAGTCATCCAATAAATATTTACTGGCCACTTACTGCGTGTTATCCATTGTGTTACTGGAGGCAGTTGGTAAATGAGATACACACTCTCACTGCTTCCAGTGAATTTTTTGTGTGATGTTTATAGGAAGATCTGGAGCCAGATTGTTTATATTTTGTTACCAATTTCCATCATTTTTATCCTACATGACCTAGAGCAAATTACTTAAACTTTTTGAGTATCACAAATAGGAATTTCTGAAAAGAATATTCCTAGCACAAAGTAAATACTAAATTAATGTTAATTATTATCAGTTCATTGTTATTATGTTTACAGATAATACATGCTAGTAAGCGTAAATTACCTAAAACAATAATATACTTAGTGTAAAACATTTTTATTTAATATTAAGAGACAAGTCAAGGAGTCTGAGAATATATATTAAGCCCCAATTTGAGATTCAAAAATACTCAAAGATGGGTGGAAACTTTTCACACCAGTGAAAGTTTTTGGAGACTCTAGGTAAAAATGGAAATGTCTAGTAGCTAAAGAAAATCTGCCTGAGAGACTTTGACTTCCAGAAATGGCTAACTAGATGGCCTAGTTATTCCAGTAATGATAATTAGAAGAACTGGCCAAAAATTTGTAAGATAGTAAGATATTATCAGACGAAGAAAAAAGGGAAGATAATAGCCAAAAAATTAAACCAGAGCTGCTTCTATCCAGAAACATTTTTCCAAAACAGATGAGAAGCAGGGCTCTGTGAAATACAGCTGAAAGAGAGGAATCAAAGTCCTCTGTCCACTGGGAGTCAAGTTTCAGAGAATTGTCTGTGGTCCCTCCTCTTCATTTGCCAATTTTAGGAAAGTCTGTATTAGACATGTAGAACTTTGAGGCAACCTTCTAGAACTGAAGGGAAAGATCAAATTTCAGTCCCCTCCAGAGACTGACTTTGTGTTAAATGGTCCCTATTCTGGTAAGAGACCCTAGAATGCTATAAAATAGGGATAGAAATAATATCCTGATCATCTAGGTATCACAGAAATTCCTGATGCCTTGGCCTTGGAGTATTAGCTTCCCAGGAACTTGGAAGAAAGATAACAACAAAAATAAAATTATTACTGGCCCAAGATAATAAAACCCTAGGTCTCAAGTTATTTCTTAAAAAGGCTTAAGAATAAAGTATTCAGCAAGCAATTAAAGTTTATGAGACACAGGAGGCAAATAAAATATAAACTAAAATCAGAAGAAACAATCACCCACTGAAACAAACTCATAAGAGCAAAAACATGGAAATTATCCAACATAAAATATAATAGCACTATGTTCATTATACCCTGAGAAGTAAAACCTAAATACAAAAAGTTTCCAAAAATATTGGAAACCACTAAAAGGGATTTTGCTGATTTGAAAAGTCTCCAGCTAGAGTTGATATAACTGAAAACTACAATAACTTATATTAAAATCTAACAGATGACCCTCACGGCAGATGAGATACAACTGAAGAGAGAATTAATGAATAGATTAATAGGACATAAGAAATTCAGAATGAAACAAAATTGGAAATATAGAAATACAGTTGTGAAAGTAACCAAGAGAAAGGATAAAATAATCTCTAGGGATTTCCCATTACGGTGTAGTGGTAACGAACTAGACTAGTATCCATGAGGATGTGGGTTCGATCCCTGGCCTTGTTCAGTGGGTTAAGGATCCAGCATTGCCCTGAGCTGTGGTGTAGGTTGCAGATGCAGCTTGGATCCTGCGTGGTTATGGCTGTGGTGTAGGCAAGCAGCTGCAGATCCTATTTGACCCCTAGTCTGGGAAATTCCATATGCTGTACCTATGGCCCTAAAAATAAAAACAAACAAAACAATTCTAAAATTCATTCATAAGTTAGAGTTCAGAAGAATGGAGAAAGAAAATGAGGATAAAGAAACATATGATGAGCTAATTACTGACAATTTTTTTTGTCTTTTTGCCTTTTATCTAGAGCCGCACCCACGGCATATGGAGGTTCCCAAGCTAGGGGTCTAGCAGGAGCTGTAGCTGCTGGCCTTCGCCCCAGCCAGAGCAACATGGGATCCGAGCCACATCTGCAGCCTACACCACAGCTCACGGCAACACCGGATCCTTAACCCACTGAGCAAGGCTAGGGATCTAACCCACAACCTCACGGTTCTTAGTCGGATTCATTTACCACTGAGCCACGAAGGGAACTCCCCTGACAATTTTTAAAAACTGATTAATAAGCCAAGAAATTATCAAATGGGATAATTAAAAGTAAATATACATTTGTACACATATAGCAAAAATTCAGAAAGCCAGTATTTATAACTTCCAAATTATGGAAAATATGGAATAATAAATCTAGTTGTGGTAGCTTTGCCATATGTCAGCTTGGCTAGGGTAAACTGAATTTCCCAAAATTCCTATTCTGTGAGTTTCTGGTTAGAGTGGACCACAGGAGAAATTCTAATGGGGAATTTAGAAGATGGGAGTGAAGCAGTAGCCTTTCTGTAATTATGTAGTTATAAATCTAGAGAAAACTATGCTGGAGTATATATCTCTGTAACATGTAGAAAACACATGACATATATATATATATATATATATATACACACACACACACACATATATATATATATATATATGAATTTACTATAGTTTTATTAAATCAGTTTTTAAAGTTTTTTTTCATATTTCACATTTAAATCTGGGAAGTTTTTTGGCATGTAAAATAGACAGCGAATTTCATTTTTACCACATGATGAGCCAGTTGTCTCAATAGCACTTATAAAATAGCCTATGCTTTCCTCAATGATTTGAAATAACTTTATCATATGTTAAATACCATGCATTTAATGATAACTTGGTCACATATTGAATACACCTATACTAAGAATATGGGTTTCTCTCTAGTTTTTCTACTTTGTTTCCTTTGAAACTGCTTCTTCTTTCCTTGGATCCTCCTTTAGCTTCTCTGACTCCTAAGCCAGTGGAATGTGTTACCAAAAGGACAAATGTCCTTGACTTCTGCAGGGTACCCATACCATCAATATTAAAGACAAAAACTGACACGTTTCAGTCTGTACCCGTGTACTCCAGCTCCTACTTATGGGTTTCAGTTTGTTCTTGCTCTCCTCTCCTTTACGTTCATATTTTATTCTCAATTACCTATCCTATGGATTTTAGGCTGTAACATCAGGTGTGAAAATGGAGCCTTACAGAGACCACTTAACTACCTCCTATAATTGTGTAAGGTCAAAATTCATGTAACAGATCTCTTTAAATCTGTCTTCATTTATCTATACTATAGACCTTCTTAGCAGTAATGTTTCTCTAGTTGAACTCTGACTGAAACACTAGTCATTTATGCTAAATGAATGCAAGAAAAGAGAGAAAAATAGACATAGTATAATCATTATATACAGAGGCCAAATGATATGGTTGATGGAATGAACTCAAATATACTCGTAATTATATACCATGTTAATAGCCTAAATACTCTCTATAAAAGACAAATATGGTTGAATTTGATTCAAAAACGCATGCAGGCTGTATGGTGTTCACAGAAAGCACAGATGAAATATATGAAAAGAAATAAGATTACCAAAATAAACTCATAGAAAATAGAAGGAAGGAAACCGTAAATAAAGTAGCACACCTTATCACAAATAATACGTTTGTATAACTGATTTGGAAAAGGACATTACTAGAAATGTTAAAGAAATTTTGAAAGATACATAAGGGTATTGTGGAAAACAATGATAATATGTATTAATATTTAGATGAAATGGACATATTCCAAGAAAAATGCAACTTAACTTCAACACTGAGAAATATTTCAAATCATATATTTTTAAAGAAACCCTGATTTAAAGTTCTTCACATACGTAAATATACACACAGGCACCAAGGCTTCACCAGCAAATTCTACCAGATATTTGAGGAAGATAATTCCAATTCTTATACAAATTTGTTCACAACAAAAAGGATAGAAATTTCTGAACTTGTATTTTAAGGACAGTATGATCTTGGTAAAACCTAAAAAATTTATAAAAAGACATCACAGGCAAATCTCTGTTCTAATCATAGATATTAAAATCCTAAATAAAATACTAGCAACCCAAATCTGCCTATAGATAAAAAGAATAATACTTGAGGGAGTGGATCAAGGTGGAAGAGGAGTAGGATATGGCACTCACCTTCTCCTACAAACACATAAAAAAAATCTACATGTAGAATGATTCACACAGAACATTTACTGAATGCTGGCATAAGACCTTAAGCCTCTAAAAAGGGATAGAAATCCTCCACATAAATGGGCAGAACAAAAGGAAAATAAAGAGAAAGAGAAAAGCAAAAAAGAAATCAGGAAGGGACCAGCACTACTGAGAGGGGGTTGTGAAAGGGGACAGGAACCTTCACACTGGAAGGCCACCTGACAGGAAGATCACCTGAGACAGAGGAACCTCAAGGCCTCGGAGAAAAGTGCAGCAGCTGGACTGAGGAGGGCAAATCAGAAAGAGAAATGCACAGACAATTGGTACTACCTCCCAGGACACTATCACCTGAAATGCTTGGGCGGAGGCTGGGTGCTGAGACTTAGGCTCCAGAGGTAAGTTCTGGGAAGAAGACTAAGGTTGGCTGTATGGAGACAGCCTGAGGGCCTAGGGAATGGTGTCCCATGGGCTGGGTGATCACAGTACCACAACTGAGGGAACCTGGGAGGAGGCTTAGTGCCTACAGGAGAAGCAAGGTGCCATTGTTGGGGGGGGCAGTGAGAGGAGTGGTGGGACTGCCACAGGAATATCATTCTCTGTGCATGCATATGCTCTCAGGTGGCAGGGCAACTCTTGTGCAGGCTGAGGGAAGTGGGGTGCCTCTTGCAAGGGCTAAAGAAACGGGGCAAATTGCCACAACCATCTCAGTCTCCAGAGGTGGGCATGGAGATAGTGAAAATACTGAAGGAATTAAGAATGAATATTGAAGGAATTAAAAGTGGATATGAACAGTAATGCAGATTACTTTAGAAATGAACTAGAAAATATAAGGAGGAGCCACAAAAAATTAGAAAATTCATTTGCATAGATTCAAACTGAGTTAAAGGCACTGAAAAGCAGAATGAATAATGCAGAGGAGGAATGAATTAGTGACTTGGAAGGCAGAATAATGGAAATCACCCAATCAGGACAGCATACAGAAAACCAAAAGAAAAAAAAATGAAAGTAGTATGAGTTCTATGAGATAATATAAAATGGGCCAATCTATGCATAAGAGGTATTGCAGAAGGAGAAGAAAAAGAAAAGAGGATTGAAAATATATTTGAAGAAATTAAGGCTGAAAACTTTCCAGATCTAAAGGAAACAGGACGCAATCCAAAAACAACCTGAACTGATCAACAAATTCAGCAAAGTAGCAGGATATAAGATTAACATTCAGAAATGAGTTGCATTTCTGTGTACTAACAACGAAATATTAGAAAAGGAATACAAAAATAAAATACCCTTTAAAATTGCACCCCAAAAAAATCAAATACCTGGGAATAAACCTAACCAAAGAGGAGAAACACTTATATGCTGAGAAGTATAAAACATTAATTGAGGAAACTAAAAAGGATGCAAAGAAATAGAAAGGTATTTCATGCTCCTGGGTTGGAAAAATTAATATTGTAAAAATGGCCATACTTCCCAAAGCAATCTACAGATTCAATGTAATCCTTATCAAATTACCCATGACATTTTTCACAGAACTAGAACAAACAATCAGAAAATTTATACGGAACAACAAAAGACCTAGAATTGCCAAAGCAATCCTGAGGAACAAAACCAAGCAGGAGGCATAACTATCCCAGACTTCAGGCAATATTACAAAGCTACAGTAATCAAGACAGTGTGGTACTGGCACTAAAACAGACATATAAACCAATGAAACATAACAGAGAACTCAGAAATAAACCCAGACACTGATGGTCAATTAATCTTCAATAAAGGAGGCAAGAATATAAAATGGGAAAATGTCTTTTCAGCAAGTGGTGCTGGGAAAACTGGACAGCTGCATGAAAATCAATGAAACTGGAACACATCCTCACACCATGCACAAAAATAAACTCAAAATGGCCTAAAGACTTAAACGTTAGACAAGTCACCATCAAACTCCTGGAAGAGAACATAGGCAAAACATTCTCTGACATCAACCTTACAAATGTTTTCTCAGGTCAGTCTCCCAAGGCAACAGAAATAAAAGTAAAAATAAACCAATGGGACATAATCAAACTGATAAGCTTTTGCACAGCAAAGGAAATCATTAAAAAAAAAAGAAAACCTGTGGAATGGGAGAAGATAGTTTCAAATAATGCAATTGACAGGGGTTTAATCTCTAAAATATACAAATAACTTACACAACTCTGCAGCAAAAAAGCAAACAACTCAATGGAAAAATGGGCAAAAGAATAGACATTTTTCCAAAGAAGATATACAGATGGTCAACAAGCACAAGAAAAAATGCTCAACATCACTGATTATTAGAGAAATGCAAATCAAAACTACTGTGAGGTACCACCTCAGACCAGTCAGAATGGCCGTCATTAATAAGTCCACAATAACAAGTGCCCAAGAGGTTGTGGAGAAAAGGGAACCCTCCTGCACTGTTGGTGGGAATGTAAATTGGTACAACCACTGTGGAAAACAGTTTGGAGGTACCTTAGAAAACTATATATAGAACTACCATATGACCCAACAATCCCACTCCTGGGCATATACCCTAACAAAACGTTCCTTGAAAAAGATGCGTGCATCCATATATTCATTGCAACAGTATCCACAATAGCCAAGACATGAAAACAACCTAAATGTCCATCGACAGATGACTGGATTAAAAAGATGTATATATGCACAATGGAATACCACTCAGCCATAAAAAAGAACAAAATAATGCCATTTGCAGCAAAATGGATGGAAGTAGAGACTCTTATACTAAGTGAAGTAGGTCAGAAAGAGAAAGACAAACACCATATAATATCACTTATATCTGGAATCTATTATATGGCACAAATGAACATTTCCACAGAAAAGAAAATCATGGATATGGAGAACAGACTTGTGGATGCCAAGTGGGAGGGGGAGGGAGTGGGATGGACTGGGAATTTGGGGTTAGTAGCTGTAAACTCTTGCCTTTGGAATGGATAAGTAGTGAGATCCTGCTGTGTATCACTGGGAACTCTATCTAGTTACTTATGATGGGCATGGTAATGTGAGGAAAAGGAATGCATATGTGTATGTGTGACTGGGTCACCTTGCTGTATAGTAGAAAGTTGACAGAACCCTGTAAGACAGCTCTAATGGAAAAAAAATAAACAAATATTAAAAATACAATAAAACAGAACAAATATAAAGAAACAGATATTAAGATACAAGAAGCACAGACGGCAAGGACCCCAAACAAGTTAAACCCAAAGAGGCCCACACCAAGACATATTATAATAAAAACAGAAGAAGGTAAAGACAAGAAGAGGGTTCTAAAGGCAGCAAGAGAAAAACAAAGAGTTAATTACCAGAGTTAATTACAAAGAACCCCCATAAGCCTATCAGCTGATTTCTCTACAGAAACACTATGGGCCAGAAGAGAGTGGCAAAATACATGTAAAGTTCTAAAACGGAAAATTTTGCAGCCTAGGATACTCTACCTAGCAAGAATATCATTAGAAATAGAAGGAGAAATAAAGAGTATTTCCAACAAACAAAAACTAAAAGAATACAGCAATTCTAAACCTATTCTAAAAGAAATACTGAGAAGTTTCCTATAAATAGTTAAGAAGTAAGAAGATGTAGGATGGAGGAAATCACAATTGGAAAGTAATCACTGAAATAATCCAGTACACAGATCTAAAAGGGGGAAAAAAAAACTTGTACAAGTGACTACTTGTACAAGGAATAGCAAAATGATAAAATTGAAGATGTTAAAAAAGTACATCAAAATCGTAAAACATGAGGAAGAAAATCTAGCCTCCCCCACTTTTTTTGTAGAATGTGTTTGAGTCTATATGACTGCTAGGCTAAAGCAAGCAGATATAGGGAAAACTTAATATGCTTGAAAATCAGAGTGGCCACAAATCAAAACCAAGCAATATATTCACAAAAACGTAAGAGGACACAAACATAAAAGGAAATCACCCAACAAAAAAAGGAAAGGAACAAAGGGAGTTCCCATTGTGGCTCAGTGATTAGCAAACCTGACTAGTATCCATGAGGACACAGGTTCAATCCATGGCCTTGCTCAGTGGGTTAAAGATACGGCATTACCATGTGCTGTAGTGTAGGTTGCAGATGTGGATTCTATCCTGCATTGCTGAGGCAAAAAGACCAAAAAAAAAAAAAGGGGAAAAGAAAAGAATAAAGGAGAAACACAGAATTAACTGGAAAACAAGGTTCAAAATGGCAATAAATACATATTTATCTAAAATTAGCTTATATGTAAATGGACTGAATGCTCCAATTGCAAGAGTGGCAACCTGGATAAAAACACAAGAGCCTACAGTAAACTGCCTACAAGAGACTCACCTTAGGTCAAAGGACACATTTAAAATGAAAGAGGCCATGGTAAAAAGGTATTTTATGTGAATGGAAAAGATAGGAAAGCGAGAGTTGCAGTACTCATTTTAGGCAAAATAGACTTTAAAACCAAAGTCATAGAGAAAGAGGGACACTATTTAATAATAAAAGGATAGATTCAAGAAGAGGATATTACAATTGTCAATATATATACTCCTAATACAGGAGCATCAAAACACATACAACAAGTACTAACAGACATAAAAGGAGAAATTGATGGTAATACAATAATAGTAGGAGATTTTAATACCCCTCTCAAATCAATGGACAGATCCTCTAGAAAGAAAATCAGTAAGGAAACAGAGAACCTAAATGACAGAACAGTTAGACCTAATGGGTATTTTCAGGACATTATGTCCAAAAAAATAAATAAATAAGAATAGTATAGGTTCTTTTCAAGTGCACATGGACCTTTCTCAAGGATTGACTACATACTGGGACACAAAACTGACCTCAACAAAGTTAAGAGTATAGAAGTTATTTCAAGCATATTCTCTGACCACAATGGTGTGAAACTAGAAGTCAACCACAGGAAAAAAAAATGAGAAAAAAAAAACAGATTAAATGGAAACTAAACAACATGCCACTAAAAAAACCAAAAGGCCAATGAGAAAATTAAAAGGGAAGTTAAAAAGTACCTTTAGGTAAATGATAATGAAAACACAGCTATTCAAAATCTATGGGATGCTGCAAAAGTGGTGTTTGGGGGAAGCTCATAGCAATACAGACCTTCATCAAAAGAGAAGGAAAATCTCCAATCAACAACTTAACCTAGCACCTAAAAGAATTAGAAAAAGAAGAACAAACAAAACCTAAAGTCAGCAGAAGGAAGGAAATAATAAAAAAAACAATAGAAAAAAATCAAAACCAGGATCTGGTTCTTTGAAAGGGTAAACAAAATTGACATACTTCTCAGACTCACCAAGAAGAATAGAGACTCAAGAATCAAAATAAATGAGAATTGAAATAGGTGAAATCCCAACAGATACTGCCAAAATACAAAAAGACCATGAGAGAATACTATGAACAATT
This sequence comes from Catagonus wagneri, assembly GCA_004024745.2. NCBI lineage: Eukaryota > Metazoa > Chordata > Mammalia > Artiodactyla > Tayassuidae > Catagonus > Catagonus wagneri. Next base: position 20,184,832 of record PVHT021183518.1, on the reverse strand, counting down.
ATATGTCAACAAATTTGACAACCTGCAAGAAATGGACAACTTTCTAGAGATATGCAGCTTGCCAAAACTGAATTAAGTGGAAATAGATCAATTGAACAGACTGATCACTAGGAATTAAGTTGAATATGTAATAAAAACACTCCCTACCAATAAAAGTCCAGCACTAGATGGATTCACAGGTGAATTCTACCAAAAATACAAAGAACTTGTATCCATCCTCCTTAAACTTTTCCAAAAGTTTGAAATATAACCCCAGAGACATTCTATTAAGCCACCACTTTGCTAATACCAAAACCATACAAAAATACAACCAAATAAGAAAATTATAGGCCAATGTCTTTGATGATATAGATGCAAAAATTCTCAAGAAAATTTTAGCCAACTGAATCCAGCAACATAAAAAGTATCTTACCTCATGTCCAAGTGGGATAAATCTCAAGTTCACAGTATGGTTCTACATATGCAAATCAATCAATGTCATATTCCACATTAACAAAAGAAAAGACAAAAACCGCCTGATTATCTCAATAGATGCAGAAAAAGCATTTGACAAAATCCAATATCCATTCATGATAAAAAATCTTACCAAAGTGAGTATAAAGGGAATATACTTTACATAATAAAAGCCATTCATAACAAACCCACAGCCAGTATAATACTCAGCAGGGAAAAGGTGAAAGTCTTCCCACTAAAATCTGGAAAAAGTCAAGGATACCCACTCTCCTCACTTTTATTCAACATTGCATTGGATGTCCTAGCCACAGCAATCAGACAAAGAAAAGAAATAAACTGTATCAAAACTGGAAGAGAAGAGGTAACATTATCCCTACATGCAGATGACATGATACTGTATGTAGAAAGCCCTAAGGACTCCATACAAAAACTACTTGAACTGATCAACAAATTCAGCAAAGTAGCAAATTGCCATGATATATTTCACAGAAGTAGAGCAATCTAAAATTTTATATTGAAACATAAAATACCCAAAATTGCCAAAACAATCATAAGGAAAAAAAAACAAGCAAGGGGCATAACTCTCATACTTCAGACAATATTACAAAGCTACAGTAATCAAAACAGTGCAATGCTGGTATGAAAACAGACATACGGACCAAAGGAGACACCTATCGTCAATTAATCTTTGCCAAAGGAGGCAAGAATATAAATTGTGAAAAGGACAGTCTCTTTAGCAGGTGATGCTGGGAAAACTGGACGACAGCTGCATGTAACTCAATGAAACTCGAACATACCCTCACACTGTGCACACAAATAAACTCAGAATGGCTTAAAGACTTAAACATAAGGCAAGGAACTTAAAACTCCTAGAAATGAACATAGGCAAAACATTCTTTAACATCAACCGTACAAAAGTTATCTTAGGTCAGTGTTCCAAAGCAATAGAAATAAAAATAAAAATAAACCAATGGCACCTAATCATACTTACAAGCTTTTGCAAAGGAAACCATAAGAAAATCAAAAAGACAATGTAAAGGATAGGAGAAAAGAGTTGCAAATTATGCAACCAACAAATGCTTAATCTCCAAAATATACAAACAACTCATGACACAATAGCCAAAAAACAAACATCCCAATTAAAAATGGGCAGAAGACCTAAATAGACGTTTCCCCAAAGAAGAAATAGGTATGGACAACAGGCACTAATTTTTAGAGAAATGTAAATCAAAATGCAATGAAGTATCACCTCATACTGGTCACAGTGGCTATCATTAATAAGTCTATAGGGAGTCCTGTTGTGGCTTAGCAGTAAAGAACCCAGCTAGTATCCATGAAGATGCGAGTTTGATCCTTGGCCTTGTTCAGTGGATTAAGTATCTGGCTTTGCCATGAACTGTGATGTAGGTCACAGACACAATTTGGATCCTGCGTTGCTGTGGCTGTGGTGTAGGCAGGTAGTTGCAGCACTGATTTGACTCCTAGCCTAGGAGCCTCCATATACAACACCTGTGGCCCTAAAAAGCAAAATAAAATAAAGCAAAAAAAAGTATTCAAATTGCAAATGCTAGAGAGAGTGTAGAGAAAAGGGAACCCTCCTACACTGTTTGCAGAATGCAAATTGGTACAAACTCTGTGGAAAACAGTATGGAAGTACCTCAGAAACAACTTAAATGTCCATTGACAGATGAGTAATTTCGGAAGATGTGGTGCATATACAAAATAGAATACTACTCAGCCATAGAAAAAAACAAAATAATTCCATTTGCAGTAACATGGTTGGAAGTAGAGATTCTCATACTAAGTGAAGTCAGAAAAAGAAACACAAACACCATATGATACCACTTTATGTTGAATCTAATATATGGCACAAATGAACCTATCTACAGGAAAGAAACAAACTGATAGAAATGGAGAACAGACTTATGGCTGCCAAGGGGGATAAGGAGGGAGTGGGATGGACAGGTAGTTTGGGGTTAGTACATGCAAACATTGCATTTAGAGTGGATAAACAATGAGGTCCTGATGTATAGCACAGGGAACTATATACAATCACTTTTGATGCAACATAATGGAAGATAATATGAGAAAAATAATATATATATCTATAACTGGGTCAGTTTTTTTGTACAGCAGAAGTTGACAGAACATTGTAAATCAACTCTAATAAAAAAGGATAATACTTCAAAATTAAGTTAAATTTATTTCAAGGTACAAAGTCAGTTTTGCAATAACATTAAATAATGTAATTCACCATTTTTGCTGAACAAAGAAGAAAAACCATATGATTATCCCATTAGATGTAGAACAAGCATTTGCTGTAATTTAATATCTATTTATACTAGAATTCATAAACTAGGAAAATGAGAGGACCTCTTTAATAAATTATATCTTGAAGAAAACTGAGAGCAATCTTCATACTTATCAAAAAAAACCTGGAAGCATTTCCTTGGTTGGAGAAAAGAGAAGTCTGCATGCTATCATCCTTTGCTTGCAATATCACAGCAAAATAAAAGTATAATTATTGTGAAAGAAGAATTAAAAATGTTACCATTCTTCTGCTGATTTGAATAAGCACCGTGGCAGTCCTACTTTGACCTCAGGGTCAAATACACTTTTACCCAAATGAAGGAGGTACTAATGATGTAAACATGACGTCTACTTGAAGAATGAGGCAGAAGGCAGTCTTTTCCATCTCCCCACTTTCCTTGGGTTATAAAAATGTAGCCCACCTAATCCTTGGGGCAGAGCCTTCTCACCTGCTTGATATATCTTCCACAAGCGTCCTATCTTAATAAATCTATTTCTTGCCTATCAAAAAAAATGTAAAGTAAAAACAAAACCCTAAATTCCACTCTGTGATCACCAGAGTGGCATTATTTTTAAAATCTGAAATCATCAAATATTAGTGAAGATGTGAAACAACAGAAATTCTCATAAATTACTTGTGGAAATATAAAATGGTAATAACTACTGTGAAATGCAACTTGACACTATCTGGAAGATGCTGAAGACATTCATGTTATATTATACGACAGTTCCACTCCTTTGTGCACGTAAGTCCATGCAGGAAATGTGGGCAAGAACATTCATAGCAGGTCTGTTCATCAGAGCCCCAAATTGGAAACACTCAGATTTCCATGAACATTAGACTGGGTAAACAAGCCCTTGTATATTCATCCAAAAATATTAGACTTAAATATATACAGATACATGCAAAAAAAAAATGAATAAACCCTCATAATGTTATGTGAAAGAAGCCAGATGTAAAAGAACTTATATTGTTTGATTCCATTTAACAAATTAATAAATTAAACCATGGTGTTTTGAGATGAACAGTTTTATAGTAAAACCATAAAGGAAGGTAAAAAAATGAATTTCAGAATTTTCTGTAGCATGGTTATCATTTCGTTAGGAAAGACATTGTGATCCGGAAGGAGCACTTCGCGACTTCCAGATGTTGGCTATTTGTTAAGCTGTATATTTGTCTTTTGGGACTCTCTGAATGCTTTGTTACATAATATAATTTTAAAATAAGGCATGCAGGAGTTCCCTTCGTGGCTCAGTGGTTAACGAATCCGACTAAGAACCATGAGGTTGCGGGTTCGATTCCTGGCCTTGCTCAGTGGGTTAAGGATCCAGCGTTGCCGTGAGCTGTGGTGAATGTTGCAGATGCTGCTCGGATCCCGCGTTGCTGTGGCTGTGGCGAAGGCCGGCAGCTACAGCTCCTGTAAGACCCCTAGCCTGGGAACCTCCATATGCCGCGGGTGCGGCTCTAGATAAAGGCAAAAAGACAAATAGATAAATAAATAAAAATAAAATAAAATAAGGCATGCCGAAAGACAAAAGAAATAAAATGAATAATGATTGAGGTGAAAGAAATAGAAATTTTAATTTTAGTTGATAATGAACAATTGTGTATGTAGAAATTTTTTTTCAAAATTTACAGATTTCCAGACACTCCTGGAGTGTCTACATGTGAAGGTAAAGAGGTAGGCAGAGGCCAAGAACAACAGAATTTCTTTGAAGGATTTTAAATATGTTAGTGACTTAGACTTGGATTTAGATTGAAAATGCTAATTTTAACTTCGCTTGAGATGCTAAGGCTTTGCCACTGAAATAGATATTGAATGCTTCTGGATTCTGGTCACAGCCCTAGTGCAGTGCCTTTTCTATGGTATAGTTTCAATAACTGTTTTGTGAATTGGATTTCCTAAGAAATCAGTCCTCTGTAAATACTGTCTTTATTTGAACAAAATATTTTTTGACATTGTAATATAGGCATAATAATAACAGCCTCCTGCAAATTACTGGGGTTCTATTTGTAAGTTTTCCTGTTCTACACACAAATATAATTAGCATAGATATTGTGTCTGCATATCTAATGCGAAGTAATGACTAGAGATTAATACCTCTTGTGAAATTCAGGCTAAATATTATTTTAGCACAAAAAATAACCAACCAAACATCAAATGAAATTGTGCCTGAACTATTGTGAAAATTGCTTTAATTTTTCATTTAATACTGCATATGTAGATACAGATTTGATTGACCATAAAATGTTTTTGATCATTCCTCTAAGTACTCTCATCTAGGAAATGCTTTCAAATCATTTATTTCTGAACTAGTATTTCAACATCAGTCTTGTGATTTTCTAAAGAAGAGATTCATGAAAATATTTAGTAATTCATGCTCTTATAGTGGTATTTATAATGTAAAAATAGAAATATTACTAAAATGTTAATGAAATATTAAAGCTGTGACCTGAAATAAAAATAATACAAGAATTACTGAACTTAGCATCACAATATTATTTTAACACTCATTGACTATTCTATGGAGCAAAACACATTTAGCATTAGAAATTGTCTTAACATTTAATAAGAATACTTTTTGAGTTTGAAATCTCATCTGTAAAGTTGCAGTTTTATAATCTTTTTCTTCTAATTTATTTTCTAGATAAAAGGTAAGATGATTTTAATAGTTGAAGGAAAAAAAGGCATACTGAATCAAATAATTGTTTTATGGAATTACAACTTAATGTAATCCATAAAAGTATACATTTTTGCGAAGTTTTACTTAAAATTCTCCATTAAAAAGATATATATGTATACACACACACACACACACACACACGACAAGCATATATATATATGAAAGAATATATATATCATATATATACATACATAAGAATATATATATGAAAGAATATATATATATAGAGAGAGAGAGAGTCACATCTAGTCTAGGTGCTGTATATAATGGTTTTATATTGCTACATTTCCTTCTTGGGCATTTAAAACAGTAGGCTGCCAAAGAGAACTACACTGGAGAGAACAGTTTTGTGATTCTGAAGATGCCTTAGCTGATCACCTAAAGAAATACACAGTAGATTTCATGCAACACCATGCTGTGTGTGAGTTTCCTGAGTTACGTTTCTCCATCCTGGGTAGTTCTTCAAGACAGGGAGAGTGAAATCTGACCTCTGCTATTTAGACTTCTGTCTAGATATATTGTGGGGGCTACCATCACTTTTTGATGTCATTCCCAGGTGTCTGTGAGAATTTGTTGGTAAGACTCAATGTTGGCACTCTACAGGTTGATATTTAAGGCTCTACGTAATTTGGCTTGACCTTTATTTCCAGTTTTAATGTCCTCTCTTATTAGAAGCCTTCATTCCTAAACATATTTACCTATGCTTCCGTTTTAAATGTTTCACATTTGTTTACATGCCTACAATTATAGAAATGTGAATATTCCTCCCGTTTACCATAGGAGGTGATCTTATCCTCTTTCAAAGTTCAGTTTAACTATGAAATATGTTAATTTCTCTCTGGAAAAGAGTGAGGGCCCCTGGCATTTCCCCCCCCCACTTTAAACAGTCTCCATTTACAATCTAGTGACCTCATAAAAGTTCTCCTTAATAGAATCTAAAGTCTCTCAATGCAGAAACTCCCATTTTCCTTCAGCCTTTAGCTCCAAACCTTGCTCATGGCAAATGCTCTTCCCTCATTATTTGCTTTTCTTAGGATTCCAATCCTGACATGATAATGACTCCAGATTACACACGAAAAGGTAGTCCTTATGGATGCTTAATGTATCAGTTTGCACTCACCTACTAGGTCAGGCTGCAGTAACAATTTACAGATCTCACTGATTCAGAGCATAGATGAATTTCCCATGAATTATACTTATAGACTACAGTGGTGTGTTGGTCATGGATTATGTGACCCTTGTGTCTTCATTCCAAAATCCAGGATGAAGAAGAACCCTCTAGTCTTGACCTATCCATCTCTTGGCAGAGAGAAAATAGCAAGAGTGCCAACAAAAGAATGCAATGGTTTGTAAAGCCTATGCTTAGAATTAGCAAGTGTTGGATTTCCTGCTGTGGCACAGTGAGTTAAGAATCCCACTGTAGCACACCAAGTAGCTGTAGAGATGCGGGTTTTATCCCTGGCCTGATGTAATGAGCTAAAGGATCCTGTGTTGCTGCATAGGATCCTTTAACTCATAGCTGTGGTTTGGATTCAGTACCTGGTCCAGGAACATCCATGTGTCGCAGGTGTGGGCAGTAAAGAAAAAAAAAGTATTGGAGGTCCTTTAGTGGCTCAGTGATTAACAAATCTGACTAGGAACCGTGAGGTTGCGGGTTCGATCCCTGGCCTTGCTCAGTGGGTTAAGGATCCAGTGTTGCCGTGAGCTGTGGTGAAGGTTGCAGACGCGGCCTGGATACCGTGTTGCTGTGGCTGTGGCGAAGGCTGGCAGCTACAGCTCATGTTAGACCCCTAGCCTGGGAACCTCCATATGCCGTGGGTGCAGCTCTAGATAAAGGCATAAAAATGACAAAAAAAAAAGTATTATCAAATGTCTCTTCTGCTCGTATTTCACTGGCCAATGTAAGTGAAATGGCCCGGCCTGACAATGAAACAGGAAAAAGATGCTTCCCACAGGGAGATGCTGAAAACTCACTGCAATATGTGGGGATGTATTATGACCTCACCTGGAAGGGGGGCAGTTGTACAGTCTACCTCATTTAGGATTCACAGTGCTATTCTTCTTCTGTGTTTGTTTTGGGACTTCCTTAATGTTGACCCTCATTTCTTCTCTTGCTTGATACTCATATTCGCTATTTTTATTAGCTGTTGACATCTGAATTCATTTTTAAAGTCATTCTGCCTCTTCTTTTGGCTGTCTTTCTACTCTACGACCAAGATAAATTTCCGTGTGTTTGGAGACTCCTCACATGTACACTAAACTCTTTATCAGTGACTATTGTGTAAACCTCAAACAATGCTAGAAAAAAGTGTATATATATATATATTTGTTTAGCAATGAAATTATTGTTTAACAGGTGGCATTAATTTTTCATTCTGTATCCAATGCTATGAAAATCAAGGGTCCATCTTTAATATTTAACATTAAATGTACAACACCTACTTTGGGCAAGGGTTGCTTCTGGAAATGTTGAGATTCTTGCTGAACAAAAATAAAAGGAAGATTTTATCCCATCACTATTTGGGGAGGTCCTTTTCTACTAACAGAGTCTGAAATAAAACTTAGTCAAAATATATATTTTGTATGTGATGGCTCTTTTAAAAAGTTTTCTGGACCCAGAAGTAAATTCTGGCCATAATGATTTTCCCACATTCACAGTGATAACGGAAAACTGAAAGTTAAGCTAAATCTCTACTAGAATTCAAATTAGACAATTTTTTTTGTAGTTGTTTCCTGGATTTCCATTGTCATTCTGCAATTTAAAAATTTTTATGACTTAGGTTATAGGTGTAATAGAAATAATCGGTACTCCTAGGAGTAAAAGAAAGTGATTATTGGGTCCAAAGCTGTTATTAGCTTTATGGCTCCTAGCTTTATGATTTCTAGGTTTACATTTACCTTGCTGTGGTTGTTTTACCTTAGTGACAGGTTGTAAATAATAAAACATTATGTAGTATTGCATAGACAGTGTGTTGGCATGTGATTTTATGTAGTATCAACTTGTGTTCTTTCAAACATCATTTATTCATGTTCCACAAATTTATGTATTATTTTGGAAATAAATACCTTATAAAGAGCTAAACATTAGAGATACTGTGGTGAGTAAAAACAGAAATTAAACATTCCTGGAACGTACCAAATACTGAGGTAGTCAACCATTAAGAATATTATTATAAAGCATATATAAATAAGAAATTTTGATAACCTTTCTAAAGGAAAAAAAACTCTCATGTGAGTGTATTACCAAGGAACCATGCTTAGACTACAAAGTTAAATAACTTCCTCTGGGGGAAAGAGTCTTGAGCTAAGATCTAGAGGATGCGTTGGAGTTAATTAAGCAATATGTAGGATATGTGGGGGTGGGAGTGAGAAGTGGTTGTCACTCTAGGCATAGAGAACAGCATGTGAAAAGGCCCTGTGCCTGTGTTTGTGGGGTGACTCCTGGGAAATAAAAGAAGGCCAAGGTTACTGAAAGACAGAATGTGAGGGGAAGGGAATGTGACATGAACCTGGAAAGATTGTCTTCCTGAGATAAACAGAGACTAGAGACTGCATTGAAGATTTTGGTCATTGTTTTAGGTTCAATTGGGAACCACTGAAAAATTTTAAGCAGAAATATAATCAAGTCACATTGAAATTATTAGGTTTTCTTTAGCTTCAGGGTAAAAATTCCCTGAGATATGGCATGGCCAAGTAAGTGGTGGGACATCAGTAAAATGCTTATGCGGTAGGTTAGGTGGGACTAAAGAAAGTAGACTGTGTGTAGAGAGGAGTGAATGAATGAATTCAAGAGATATTTACGGAGGATTAAAAGATGACTTTATTCCAGACTAGCTCAGTCAGATGAACACTAGTCCTATTTGGTGAGATATGGAACACCATAAGACAAGCTGGTTTTATTTTACATTGAAGAATTAAAATTTGTTCTCAGTGATGTTAAGTTTGAGGTATTATTAATCCACCCAAGAGAAAAAGAAGAGTAGGACACTTGTTATGAGAATATAGACTTGGAGGAGGCATCTTAGAGATATAAATTTGGAAGCCATTGAACTAGACCTTAAGAAGCTCCCATGTGTACAGTTCATTTAGAGAATAATGAATTTACAAAGAAGTCTGAACCATAGTTGGCAGAGGGATAGAAGGCAAACCTGGAGCGTGAAATATTTTAAAAGTCAAATAAAGTGATCACTGGAAGAGTGACAGGATGCCTAAGAATATCAAATGCTACATAGAGATCAAATATTATTTGAATAAAAAATTTCACTGGATTGATCAATTTGAAAGGCATTAGTTAATTTGATGATGGTAGTTTTGATATGGTGTACAGATCAGAATGGAGTGAAGTGTGGATGTGAGATAAAGAAATAGACACCATGAAATTAGATAATTCAAGAGAGAAGGAGTTATCATTGTAGCTGGGGAGGAATATTCGGATCAAGGAATTTGGTCCCATTTTCTTAAATGGTAAGAGAGTCTTGAGTATGTTTAAATAGTTATGTGGATAATTCATTTAATTACTACTAAGTGGAGAGAGAATAATTTATAGGATAAGCCAATTCTTTCCAGAATGGGAAGCATGGACCCTATAATGTGAAGAAGGTATATTAGCAGCTAGCATATGTATGTAATTTATATCTATATGTTTAAATGTAATACAAATTGGGGTACATTTTCAAATTTATTTTTTTCTTTGCTTTTTAGGGTTGCACCTGTGGCATATGGAGGTTCCCAGGCTAGGGGTCGAATGGGAGCTACAGCTGCTGGCCTATGCCACAGCCATGGCAACACCAGATCAAAGCCGTGTCTGCAACCTAAACCACAGCTCACAGCAACGCTGGATCGTTAACCCACTGAGCAAGGCCAGGGTTTGAACCAACAACCTCATGGTTCCTAGTCGGATTCATTAACTGCTGCGCCACGATGGGAACTCCCTCAAATGTATTTTTTATATATGATACACACAATGCAAAATTTTCATTATTTAGAGATTGCATTGCATGTATGCGGCTTCTGGAAAATTTGAGGGGAATAAAACTTTTTCAAAACTCTTTATCATGGGCTTTTTATATGTCAGTGTAAGCCATCTAAAAAACAAAATTAATATTCAACTATTTTATATCTTAATTTGTCCAAAATTCTTCCCAAAATATTTAAGAAAATGACTTTACCCATTTTCTTTTACTCTTAATGACCAACTATTTTCTACAACATCAAATCTGATCCTTCAGTCAGAAGCTCACTAAGAAAGCAGCTTTCGGTGATGTCAGATTCACTTTAGCTTTAAGGAATATATAGGTTGAGACTGAAGAGATGAAAAAAATATTGCATGCAAATGATAAACAAAACAACAGAAATGGTTATACTTATATCAGTTAAAATAGACCTTCAGCCAGAATTTTAGTTAAAATTAATTTCAATTAAAATCTGTCAAAAGGGAAATTATTGCTATGGCACAATGGGTAAGAATCTGACTATAGTGGCTTGGGTAGCTGCAGAGGTGTGGGTTGGATACCTGGGTTAAAGTATCTGGTATTGTTGCAGGTATGGCTTTGTTTTAGTATCTAGCCCAGGAACTTCCATCTGCTGTGTAGGCATAAAAAAATCAGTTAAAAGAGACAAAAGAAGTCTAGTGAAAACAGGGTTCAATTCATCTACAGGATATAACAGTCATAAATATATATGTACCCAATATTGGAGCTCCTAAAAATTTAAAGCAAATATTAACAGAGCTAAATGGAGAAACAGGCAGCAATATAATTAGTGAGATATTTCAGTACCCCACTTTTAACATTGGATAGATTTTTCCAGGAAAAAAATCAGTAAGAAAACAGTAGACCTGAGTAACACTGGAGACCAAATTAACCTAGCAAATATACACAGAACATTCCAGCCAATAGCACCAGAATACACATTCTTCTCACACTTACACAGAATATCCTTCAAAATAGATCATCTGTTGGTCCACAAAGTAAGTTGTAACAAATTCAGGGAGATTGAGATCAATTAAAAACTGGGAAACTCAGAAATATGTGGAAATTTTCACTTTAGAAAATTTGTAGCAATAAATTAATACATTAGAATAATAGATCTCAAGTAAACCATCTAACTTTATACCTTAAGGAGCTAGAAAAACAATAAAATAAGCCCAACTTAGCAAAAGGAAGGAAATAAAAATTAGAGAAGAAATAAAATAGAGATAAAACAATAGAAAAGATCGACAAAATTAACATGCTATTTTTTGAAGAAATAAACAAAACAGAAAAAGCCTACCTAAATTAAATAAAAAAAGAATGACTCAGATTAGCAAAAATATAAATAAAAGATGAGAAATCACTTCTGAAACTACAGAAATATAAAGGATCATATAAAGATACTATGAATAATTGTATGCCAAGACATACTAGATAATCTAAAAGAAACAGAAAAATTCCTAGAAACATATAACTTAACAAAAGTGATTCCTTGAAAAAAATAGAAAATCTGAATGGAAATCAATAACAAATGAGGAAATGGTATCAATAATCAAAACTTCTCAACTTAGAAAAGCCCAGTACCAGATAATTTCACTGATAATTTCTACCAAATATCTAAAGAATAATTAATACCCATCTGTCTCAAGCTATTCTGAAAAGTTGAAGAGGAAGCAACATTCACAAACTCATTTTACAAGGCAAAAAATGCCCTGATAACAAAACCAGACAAGGACACTGCAAACAAAGAAAACTATAGGCCAATATCACTGATGAATATAGATGTAAAATTTGTCAAAATTAAATGAACTTGATTCATGTTAAAAGGAATATATACCATGATAAAATGGAATTTAGCCCTTGGATGCAAGACTAACATACATAAATCAATAAATGTATATGCCATATTAATGTAATAAATGATAAAAATGTACTTTCCATAGATGCAGAAAAACTGTGACCAAAATGTAATACACTTTCATAATAAAAACTCTCAAAAAATTGTGTGTAGATGAAACATACCTCTTCGTAATAAAGGCAATATATAACAAACTCATAGCAAACCATATGTTCTATGATGAAAGGGCATTAGCACATTATTCATATAATAGCTAAGACATTAAAACAGTCTGTTTACACACACCCGTCCCCTCACCATGAATATTATTAAGCCATAAAAAAACAAAGAAATCCCTCCATTTGTGACAACATGGAAGGTCTTTGAGGGCATTATGCTAAGGGAAATAAGTCAGACAGGGAAAGACAAATACTATATGATCTCACTTATATGTGAAATCTAGAAAAACTGAACTCCTGTAAACAAAGAGTAGAATGTTAAGGATTGGGTTGAGGGAAATAGATGTTGGTTGAAGGGTACAGATGTCCAGTTACAAGATGAGTAAATTCTGGAAACCTAATATACAGCATGATGACGATAATGGTATTTATTGTATACTTGACAGTTGTTAAGAGAGTAAAATTGTAAATGTTCTCACCACGTACACACACAAAAAGGTAACTTGTATGTTAGGTAATGGATGTGTTAACTCACTTCATTGTATTAATTTTGCATTGTAAACACATTGGATACTTTAAACTTATATAATGTCCCATGTCAATTATATCTCAATAAAGGCGGGGGGGGGGGAAGAAAGAGAAATGGGGGGGGAGAAAGCATTGTTTATTTTTGCTAATAGAGGCAATTTGGTTAGTATAAAAAGCAAATATTGGTGTTCAACTTTCTGTAACATGAAGGGATGACATAATTTTTTTATTGCAACTTCAAAAAAATTGAGGCCTAGATATTTACAAAATTAATTACTGCAGAATAAAAGTAAAATCCTAAAGGAAGCACTATTTTTTAAATGATAGAACTTTGTTTTAGAGCAGTTTTAGGTTCACTGCAAAATTGAAGTGAAAAGGTCAGAGTTCCCATACACTTCCTCTCTGCAGTACACACAACTTCTCCCACTGTCTACATCTGACACCAAAGGGGTACATCTGTTACTATTGATAAACATACATTGACAGATCATTTTCACCTGAATCCCATCGTTTACATTAGGGTTTACTCTTGGTGTTGTGCCTTCTATAGATTTGACAAATGAATTATGATATATGTCCACCATTGTGGTACCAACTGGAATAGTTTATTTGCCCTAAAATTCCACTGTGTTCTGTCTATTTATCCATCCCTCCCTTCAACCCCAGGCATCTTTTCAATGTTTTCATGGTTTTGCCTTTTCTAGAACATCGTCTGGTTGGAATGATTTATATTATTTTTTGCCACACCTGCAGCATGTGGAAGTTCCTTGGCTAGGGATAGAACCCATGCCATAGCAGCGACCCAAGCCACAGTAGTGACAACACCAGATCCTTAACCCACTGAACCACAGGGGAACTCCAAGTTGGAATCATTTAGTATTTAACCTTTGCAAATTGGGTCCTTTCGCTTAATAATATGAATTTAGCTTTTCTCTGTGTATCAGGAAAAAAAAAGAAAGAAGAAGACCAGATCTGGATAAGAGTTATAAGTCATAAAATCATATTTTACTCAAGAATAATAGCAACAGAGTAAAGGAGATATTAGTATAGAATTGGATTCAGGGCTGAATTCAACGTGAAAAAGTGGAGATTTACAGAAAAAAAACAAAGGAAGATCTAGGGCAGAGGTGTATTTTTGGCTAAATCAACTTGGCAGGATTTTTCCTGATGGCATGGTAGAATGATCAGATGTTGAGAGTGGGGTATTTTAGCTAAGCTAATTTATAAAGATTCTTGCTAACTTTCCGTGATGCAAAAACAGACACATAAGTGCAAATGCTGAGACCCAGTTAGAAAAAGGATTCAGAGGAGGCTGACTAAAGTTTATTTAATGGGGTCTTTGTCACATGTCTTTTTATGGCTTGATAACTTATTTCTTTTTTACCACTGACTAATATTCCATTTTCTGGTTATACCACAGTTTATTTAGTCATCTACTGAAACATATTTTTGTTGCTTTTAAAGTTTCAGCTATTATGAGTAATGTTCCTGTAAACATCCATGTTCAGTTTTTGTGTAGACGTAATTTTTCAGTTCTCAGGTTTAGTACTAAGGAGCATGATTGCTAGATGGTACGGTAAGATGGTGGTGTTTAGCTTTGCAAGAGACTGTCTTCAAAATGGCTGTACCATTTTGCATGATAATGACAAATGAATGTAAGTTCATGTATTTTCACATCGTAAGTAGCATTTGGTATTGTCAGTGTTTGAGATTGGGGCCATTCTAATAGTTGTGTAATAATATTTCACTGTTGCTTTAATTTGTGTTTCCCTAGTGACATGATATATGATTTTTTTCTCACTTGCCATCTGTATATCTTCTTTGATGAGATATCTGTTTAGGTCCTTTGCCCTTTATTAATTGTTTTTTCTTCATGTTATTATTGAATTTTAAGAGTTATTTGTACATTTTGGATAAGAGTTCTCTATCAGATGTATCTTTTGAAAATATTTTCTCCAAGTGATTTATTTTTCATTCTCTTGGCGTTTTCTTTCTCAGAAGTTTTAGATTTTAATGAAGTCCAGTTTATCAATGATTCTTTCAAGGATCATGCACTCTGTGTTGTATCTAAAAAGTCATCACCACATCCAAAGTCATAAGTTTTATGTTAGAAATTTTACAGTTTTGCATTGTAAATTTACTTTTATTATCCATTTTGAGTTAACTTTTGTGAAATGTGTAAAGTCTATGTCTAGATTCATTTTCCTACACGTGGATATACAGTTGCTCCAGCAACATTTATTGAAAAGACTTTCTGCTCCAGTGTATTTATTCCATTCAATATTTTGTTATTGATCAGTTGACTGTATGTGGATTTATTTCTGATTTATCTCTTCTGTTCCATTGATATATTTATCTATTCTTTAACAAATACCCCACTCTTGATTACTGTAGCTTGATAGTAAATTGTGGGGTTTGGTAGCATCAGTCCTCTGACTTTGTTCCCTTTAACATTTTGTTGCCTATTCTGGGTTATTTGCTTCTCCATATAAACTTTGAATCAGTTTGTTAATATCCACAAAATAACTTGTTGGGATTTTGATTGGGATTGCACTGAACATATATCAAGTTTGAAAAAACTGATACCTTGACAGTTCAAAGTATAAATATTGTTTTTCTGTTCATGAATATGTAATATCTCTTCATTTATTCATTTCATTTCTTTCGTTAGAGTTTGGTGATTTTCCTCATACAGAACTTGCACATATTTTGTTAGATTTGTACCTAAGTATGTCATATTTTGAGTACTAACATAACTGGTAATTTTTTTTCAAATTTTGAATTCCACTTGTTCATAGATAGCGTATTAGAAAGTGTATATCAAACTTTGTATTCTTCAACCTTCTGTAATCATTTATTATTTCCATTGTTTTTATGTCAGTTCTTTCAAACTTTCTACTTAGATAATCATGTCATTTGCAAACAAAGATAGTTTCATTTCTTCCTTCCCAATCTGTATACCTTTTATTTCATTTTCTTATATTGCATTAGCTAGGACTTCAGTATGATGTTAAAAAGCAGTCATGAGAGGGGACATCCTTGCCTTGTTTCTGATCTTAGCAGGAAAGTTTGAAGTATTTCACCATTAAGTTTAATGTTAGCCGTAGGTATTTGTAGATGTTCTTTATCAAGTTAAATCCCCCTCTGTTTCTAGTTTGCTGGGGAATCATTTCATTTTTGAATGTCCTCTTAGATACTTTTAACTTTCTTATCATTATAAATCTCTTGATTATTTTTATGCAATGGGCATATCCTTTCAAACTCATTAGTATAACACCAGCACTATGAAAATTTAAAGTCAAGGGCTTGGGTCTGCACATGCTCAGGAGCAAACATATTTAAGAATAATGGGTGATATGAAGAAAATACTGAATATAGGCACACCCTGGAATTGCTTGCTTGGGTATCATTCATATCTTTTCTTTTTTGTTCTGTCTTCTCCCTCACTCTTTTGTATACATATATAGCCCTTATTAAAAAATTTTTTTTTAGCATTCTATGAAGTGAGAGTTTCTTAATGAAAATTTTAGCTCTAATCTAGATCCTTAGCTTTGCTAATGTTTTCTTGCATAACTTTGGGTGAAATTTTCAACTTCGAATTAATTATAGTATTTTAGACTGATAGTAGATTATATCCCAAACACAGAAACACTCAACTTTGAATCATCTTTCTATAAGATATACAAAGAAAACATATGTAATTTATGTGATTAAGTGATACTGATTTTAATAATGTGAGTAATAGTGATAATTAAAGTGCATCTATGTTCTCTTTGGTAGAATACACATAATAAATTTCTACAAGATTGCTTCATTTACTTATAGTAGAAGCAGTATAATAAAATTTGTAAATATGTGATTAGCTAGGAAGTGTCATTTTATGGATAATTTGCCCCCAGCTATTTTTTCTAATATTTATATTTCAAACAGAATCTGCAGGGAAAAGAAAGATGCTTTATTGTCATCTTAATAAACTGTAGAGGATGATGAGTGGGAGCTTCTTTGCTAAATAATAAAAGAGAACTCAGATGGAGAAACAGGAAATGCAAAAGAAGTGGTTATAAATGTGTACTTAGAGAATTTACAGGAAGAAAATATGTGTAGGTGCTGGCTAAACTAACTTATGCTGATTAGCTAAGGCATGTTTAAATATTCTTAGGAGAAACACAATCCATTAAGGCTGCTAAATTGCAAACACACAGCTATGCTCATCTTGGCAGTGGGCTCCGTGGAATAAATGTAAATACTGCCCTCTGGATTGGTGCACTGTTGTGGTCCTGCAGCATTCTATGTGTGTCATTTTGAATTTAGAGTGTTGTTAATAAAACAAATATAATGCTTATAGATTTAAAATTTTCCCCTAAAGGAGGCCAAGGGGAAAACTCTGGAATAATATCTTCCAGGCATCAGAAAATTCCATCTTACTTTCCTGGCTAAAAAGCTGAAGTGTTGAATTAATGACTAACTCACTGCCTGCATTTGGTGTTGAGGTTCTGTTATCTAAGTAATCTGATGAGATCCCAAAATATGCTGTAAGAAATTCCCTAAGATGTTCAAAAAAGAAGGCAATATTTCAGTGTATCTGAAAAAAAATTTGGAAAGAGTTTTTGTTTGTTTGTTTATTTTTGCTTTTTAGTGCTATACTTTCAGCATATGAAGTTCCCAGGCTAGGGGTCGAGTCAGAGCTGTAGCAGTCAGCCTATGTCACAGCCACAGCAATGCAGGATCCAAGCCAAGTCTGTGAACTACACCACAGCTCATGGCAATGCCATATCCCCGACCCACTGAGCAAGGCCAGGGATCGAACCCACATCCTCATGGATACTAGTCTGTTTCGTTTCCACTGCACCACAACAGGAACTCCTGGAAATTGTTTTCATTCATCTTTTTTCTTCATTATCATATTAATAGATATATCTGCACCAAACTGCACTGCACTTGTGCAAGTGCAGTAGTGGATATCTCCTAGAAGAGATTGATTTCATTTTTTTTTTTTTGCATTATAGCTGGTTTACAGATTTCTGTCAGATTTTCCAGCTGCACCATGTGGTGACCTGATCACATGTACATATATGGATTTGTCACATGTAATTAGATATAGTTCCCCGTGCAATACAGTTGGAGCTCCTTGCTATTCCATCATTAAAGCACTAGTTATCCCCATTCCCTCCCACCCCTCCCTCACCCCTCCCCCGCCCCCTTGGCAACCACAAGTCTGTTCCCCAAGTTCGTGATTTTCTTTTCTGTTGAGATGTTCATTTGTGCAGTGTTTTAGACTCCAGTTATAAGCAATTTCATATGACATCTGTCTTTCTCCTTCTGACTTGCTTCACTCAGTATGAGGGTTTCTAATTCCATCCATGTTGCATTATTTTATCCTTTTTTATGGCTGAATAGTATTCCATCGTGTATATATACCGCATCTTCCTAATCCAGTCATCTGTCGATGGACATTTTGGTTGTTTCCATGTCTTGGCTATTGTGAATAGTGCTGCAGTGAACATGCGTGTGCAAGTGTCTTTCTCCAGGAAATTTTTGTCTGGATATATGCCCAAGAGTGGGATTGCTGGGTCATATGGTAATTCTATGTAGAGTTTTCTAAGGTACCTCCACACTGTC
>PVHT021183518.1:20076045-20165251 GCA_004024745.2 Catagonus wagneri | reverse complement strand
TTGTTCCAGTTCTGTGAAAAATGTCATGGGTAATTTGATAGGGATTGCACTGAATCTGTAGATTGCTTTGGGTAGTATCGCCATTTTTACAATATTAATTTTTCCGGCCCATGAGCATGGAATATCTTTCCATTTCTTTGTATCTTCTTTGATCTCCTTGATTAATGTTTTGTAGTTCTCTGCATATGTCTTTCACCTCCTTGGTCAGGTTTATTCCCAGGTACTTGATTTTTTGGGGTGCTGTTTTAAACGGTAAAATATTTTGGTATTCTTTTTCTAGTATTTCATCGTTAGTATATAGAAATGCGATTGATTTCTGCAGATTAACCTTATATCCTGCTACTTTGCTGAATTTGTTGATCAGTTCAAGTAATTTTGGAGTTGATTCTTTGGGGTTTTCTATATATAGTATCATGTCATCTGCATACAGTGACAGTTTTACCTCTTCTCCTCCTATTTGGATGCCTTTGATTTCTTCTGTTTGTCTGATTGCTGTAGCTAGGACTTCTAATACTATGTTGAATAACAGTGGCGAGAGTAGACATCCTTGTCTTGTTCCCGACTTTAGTGGGAAGGCTTTCAGCTTTTCTCCATTGAGTATTATGCTTGCCGTGGGTTTTTCATATATGGCCTTTATTATGTTAAGGAATGTTCCCTGTATTCCCACTTTGGTAAGAGTTTTGATCATGAATGGATGTTGGACATTGTCAAATGCTTTTTCTGCATCTATTGAGATAATCATGTGGTTTTTAACTTTTCTTTTGTTTATGTGGTTTATGACGTTGATTGAATTCAGTTGTATGTCTGGCATTCAGTTGATATGACAACAAATAGAGCAATCAACTTAGACATGAATGAAGTCATGAATGCCCCCTCTATACAATCAAAGGACTGAATGTTCTCAAATTTTAATTTGGAGTATGTCAGTTTTAAATACACCAAACTATATTGTTTATGCTCTATAACTCTTGGTATCTTCTCTTACTATGGAACTAGAGAAGAATGACTTGCTAGACTTTTTAAACTCCTAATTTAAGAAAAGTTTAAAGACTAACTCATCATGATGTAGATTTATACTTTAGCCATTTAAAAATATTGAAGCCTAGTGAGCAACATAACAATGAGACAAGTGTCAAAGCTGGGTTGAAAGCAAACTTGACCTTACTTGGTATCTAGATTTGTGCTATCTAGTGCAGTAGCCACTACCACCTGTGACTCCCAAGCACTTGACATGTGACTAATCCAAACTGAAACATGCTATAAGGGTAAAATACACATTAAAAATTGACATGAAGTAATATGTAAAATATCTCAATTTTTTATTGGTTGTATGTTGACATGGTAATATTTTAGATACTTTGGGTTAGGTGAATTATATTAAAATTAATTGTACTTGTTCTTTTTTCATTTTTCAAGGAAATGTGGACTCTAGATAATTTAAAGTTACATGCATGGCTCCCATGGCGTTTCTATTAAAGATCATTGCTCTAGATCAACCTTCTCATTTTAAGTTTAGAAAACCAACTACTGATTGACTAAATACTCTCATTTCTAGTTCAGTAATATTTTTACTGTACTGTCTTTGTGCACGATTTAAATGTTTGATATATATTATTTCGTTTGATTTTTATAGTAACCTATTGAGAAATACAGATTACGAATTATCTCCAATTTAGAGAGTAGATTCAGGAGCTTAAGTGTTTGGGTGAATGTAACATGCCTAATAAACGGGAAACATGACTCTGGACCTAAACTTTCATGACCTCAAATCAGTTTATTACCATCAGTCAGTATGAGCATAGAGATCACTGTAGGTGAAACTACTAGGTTAATTTTTTTTATTGCAGTCTGGTATAAGTGAGAAATTAATAAAACATCACCCAATATAATTATGTTTTAAAAGTCATTATCAGTAATTTTTGATATATTGTAAACTCTAGGCGAAGTGAAAAAATACACTACCCACATTTCAACAAATTACGTGATTAAAACTTCCAAAATATGTTTGATGATAACATGCTAAAATGTGAATTATTTAATTAAAAATTGTATGTCTTTCCTCTCTTTATAAGAGAGTATCTGCTAATATTGGAGTGGCATAGTTATGTGAGTAATTGCCTGCAACAGAGTGAGAGCTGTCCTCCACGCAATTCTAGTTTGCTATCCTCCCCACTACTCCCTGTTGTGTTAGAATTGTTATGCTCCATTATCTGCCTGATCTTGTAGGTGTTTGGGTTTGTGGTCTCCAGGCTTAATGCTCACAAAGGTGGTTTCTAACTTCCAGTTAACTCTCAGTGCCTTTTGATTTGTGATCCCACAATTATCTAATTGGTTTGTAAGGCTCATAATTGAAAGCAATATATTCAGCAGCTAGTTAGATGACGCTATCGTCTAATTTTTTGTCTACATCATACATATAAACTAATGTGCTTTCTTCAGCTTCAGATTTATTATCTTTATGTGTGGCTGAAAGTGTTATACTTACATTACTATGTTTATTATTGCTGTTTATATTCCCCCTCTCATGCTGTGTTTTAATATATTGCATTCTATTGAACAATACATAGCTCCCTACTGACTGTTTTATAAAAGTGATGGCTTCCAAGGAAGGTGGAAGAATCTTCCACACATTGTTCTTCCTTGTTTTCTCATTGTACTCCACACAAAGATTTGATTCTAACCATATAAGTCTCCTTTCTGTCACTCCCAATTGAGCTGGAATAT
The DNA here is from genome assembly GCA_004024745.2 of Catagonus wagneri. Classification (NCBI taxonomy): domain Eukaryota; kingdom Metazoa; phylum Chordata; class Mammalia; order Artiodactyla; family Tayassuidae; genus Catagonus; species Catagonus wagneri. Next base: position 20,162,527 of record PVHT021183518.1, on the reverse strand, counting down.
GGTGCTCTGGCTTCTGAATACCAGTCAGTTCTCTTCTCACTGTATCTGAAAGTCTTTTTCAAGTACAGACAGTTTTCTCTGTTGTTATCCTAGATTTACTGAATCAAAATCATCGAGGGTGGGATTATGTCTATTGCATGTCATAAGTTTTATCAATTATTCTGAAACCATAACATCAATCTGTGTGAATCTTGGCTTTTATATTTCTTAGCAGTGTGTTCTGGGTAAACCACTTAGCTTTTAATGCCCCAGTTTCCTAATCTGCAGTCTATAGTAATAGCATCTATCTTAATGGGCGGTTAAATAGATTAAATGGGATAACATTTGGAATGTTTTTTTTTAAAGTTTAATTTGTTTATTGATTGATTTACAAGGTTGTGATAATTTCTGCTGTACAACAAAGTTATTCAGTTATATGTGTACACACATCTATTCTCTTTCAGATGCTTTCCCTGCATAGATTATTACAGAATATTGGGTATTGTTCTCTGTGTTATACAGCAGGTCCCCATTGGCCAGTTATTCCATGTACCTCAGTGTGCATATGCCAATCCCAATAATTTTTGAAGAGTGTTTATAATAGCTTCAGGTATAGTAAGCACTATCTTAGAGTGTGTTAAGTGTATGTTAACTAGGTAAGTCAGAGGTTTCTCCCGTATGATTTTAGCACAAATAAGGTTTAGGAACCAATGGGATGGAACGAAGAACACACTGAAATTCTTGCCCCATTTCTCATTGAAGATCTGTCCTCTTTCTACTTCTGATTATTCTCAACAGAGTTAGTGCCATCTCCAGGGGATGTTTTGGAAAATATGTGAAGACACTTTGAGTTGTCCCATGATTGGACCAGGGTAGTGAGCAGCAAGATGTTAGACATCCTTTGATGTGAGGACAGTCTTGCACAGTAAAGAATTGTTTCTAGTCTTCATTATATTTGAACAGCCACTGGTAATTCATGTAAATGAAAAGCCTGTTACTAATTATTTGAGACCAGATTTTAATTCTTTTACATAGAGGAAACAATGTGTTTATGTACAATTCTAATGCACACTAAATTTTTACATAAGTGTAACCCACGATACAAACCAAGAGACTTCTTTTTCTTTGGAACCTGAGCAACAGTTGGTCACCACTTTGGAAAACCGTATTTCTAACATCCATCTCTTTCCTGATTTTTAAGTCATCAACAAATGTGTAGTTGCCATATATAGGACATGCACCTGACTGTACTTCATTTTGTCTGTTAATGTGCATGTGCTTGATATTATATCTTGAAATATATATTATGTGACTATAAATTTTTTTGCTTTATTCTCCCTTATGTTGCAGACAAGATGTATATTAATTTCTTTGAAATTATGTCTTTAGATAGATTTTTATCATATATTAATTTCATTTCAGTGAAAATATATGATAAAGGGCCATCATAAACTATTTCTTATAAAAGATGGCTCAAGACTCAAAACCTAGAAATTTGTTAATCTTTCTTAACCAGAAGGAATTTCTTAATCAGTCTTCCTTAGTATTAAATAACCTTGAATTGTTTGGGAATTCACATAAGGGTAATGCTAAATTGATGCCTACTTATTTTGGGCTGTTTTGGGATGTTTTAGATGCTTTTAACAGGAACGTATGTTCTGTCTCACCCAGTAGATTTTACATTCTTCAAGGAAAGAAAATGTTGCCTTGATTCCTTTTGTACGTTTTCACAGCAGGCATTCAATAAGTGATATTTACAACCTGACTAGAATTTAAAGAGAAGCAGGAAAATTTGAAGAGTAGAGTCAGAAGTTTAAAGTAAATTGAAAAAAGTGCTTGGGAAGTGTTAGTTCACCAGAGGAAAACCAGCAGTTACAAGAAACAGAAACAGAGAATGCCTTTAGGACAATGTTAGGGGATGTGATGTTGAGGCAACTAGAAAATTCAGCTGTTAAACATATATATGCAGGTGTTCCCTATCTTAGGAAAACACAGTACAAGCACTGAAAATTAAAAAAAATAAAACAGACAAATTAGAGAGAGAGAGAGAGAGAGAGAGAGAGAGAGAGAGAGAGAGTGTGTGTGTGTGTGTGAATGATGGGATAGGGAGAACATGAATCACACAAGAATTATCATTAGGGAGTTCCCATTGTGCTCAGCGGGTTATGAACCCTACACGGTATCTGTGAAGATGCGGGTTTGATCCCTGTCATCATAAAATAAATGGGTTAAGGGTCTGGTATTGCTGCAAGCTATGGTGTAGATCGCAGATATAGCTTGGATCCCACGTTGCTGCATCTGTGGCATAGGCCTGCAGCTGTAGTTCAGATTTAGCCCCTAAAACGGAAGCTGCCATATGCTGCAGTGAGGCCATAAAATGAAAACAGAAAGTATTATGATTGGGTAATTGCTGTGTGTTGACAGCTTTGCATTAGCAAGAGTAGATTCTTTCTACTAGCTTTAAGCAAATCCATTTAAAATGGACCTGACTACATTCTAAACATTTTACAAAATTTTATTCAGGCTTTTTGGAAGCACATGATTCCAAATATTAAATGGACCACAGTGTTGTATAAAGCTAAGGAGTGATTTTTATTAGTGGGTTTGATAATCAGGAAATATTATATTTACTATGGTAAACAAACATCAACATAAACTTCATGATTTCATCTCAAACAAGTATTTAGGCCAAATGGAAGAAAAATAAGCACAGTGTAGATTACTTCAGTTGAAAGCAGATGTGGGGCTATGTGGCATAAACTGAGATGGAATATTTACTTCCGTGATTGACAATGAATGTGAGTTGAAAGCAACCTGACTACATCTATTTTGATGATAGGGTTGCTTATGAGTTCAGTAAGATATGATACCAAGGACCCTGCTGTTTCCTAACATTATTATTAAATTAGAAACTCATCAAGTAACCTATAGATCACACAAAGACACATAAAGATATGTACACATACATGCATATATAATATTCTTATATAGCAATTATTATTTTAAAAAAGAAGCAGGAAGAATATGTAGAAAATAATTAACTTTCGGTTTAACATGGCTTCCTAAGTATATGATTTTCCTACCAGCCCAAATCTCACTGAAACATACAGAAAAGAAAATGGTATAAAAAGAAATTTAGAATGCTGGGGAAGAACCATCAAAATAACAGAACAGTGGTTATTTATTTATTTTTTTTTTGAAGAAATAGAACATGTATATCAGGCTAAAGATGAAATGCAAGATTGCCGAAAAGTGCTACTGGTGAAAGAGAGGTGTTTCTCAAACTGCATTTTTTTCTGGAGGTTGTAAGTTTTAGAAAAGGAGACTATATGAGCTTTGCTTGGTAATTAATGACCAAGAAAACTGGTAATTAAATGGCTGTGATATAGTTGTGACAATTGTATTAGTCAGGTTCTTAAATGTAAGCAAAAAATGCCTACTCTGGGTGAAGCAGATAAGGTCTTGGATGGCTCACAGAATTGCAGAAAAGCTGGAGAATTAGGCTGAAAACTGGGCTGCCAGGAGCAACAACAGTATCCAAGCTGTAGAAGTGGTCTTATTATGGAATTTCTGTTACTTCATTCAGGTGGCATTACAATGATTTGCCATTGAGCCATTTCTGTTCCAGGACACTCATTTTGCAAGCATGGGCACAAGTTTTTGCTTTGGGAACATCAAATCTGGCAAAGGCGTACTTTGACTGGCAGAGACCAATAACTAAAAAGCAGATCAGTAGCACCTCAGATTTTATAGCGGAATCATTCTTTGCCTTAGCAAGGTAGAAATTTAACGTAGAAGGGTTCAGATGTTGGGTCAAACAAAACAAATAACAAATGTCCATTCATTAGTCTTTCCCATCCTTTCCTAATTTTGGCCTCAGCGTATAGTGGGGGGCATGAAAAAGGCATTCTAATTTATGTATTCTCACAAGACATTATAAAAGTTATGGATTTGGTATGAAGAAAGGTTCCAAATTAATTTATGTTTACCATAAAGAATAGGAGCCTCCCCTTCCCAATTAGACAGAATATTCTCATGTACTTACAAAATGCTAAACTAGCTACGAGTTCTGCCTTGTATTCCACTGCATGGCCTCTGAATATTTTTTTTAATGCTTGGGATTTTCAGTGTTTTCTAGATGGTAATATAATAATTGGAACATTCAGTAAGAGTTACCAGAAATGCAAGGGAAACTAAGAGAAATAAAATTCAACAAAATTAGGAAATAATCACACACACACAATTCAACACAGGAAAAGAAGAAAATTTGAAAATACTTATTATCCCCTGGAAGATAATAAAATAGCAGACTTAATGAAAAAGAAAATTTGAAATCTAGGGAATTAAAAAACCATGATAATGAAATTAAAAGGTAACATAGAAGGTTTAGATAGGAGAAAGGATATGGCTGAAACTAAATTATTGTAATGAATTGAAAGATTCATCAAAGTGATTGTTTTTAACTTTATTAAGTAGTAATTGACAAATATAACTATTCAAAGTGTACAATGTGATATACAATGTAATGTATAATTTGATGTACATATATGGTTGCATATGTGTGCCTGTAGAATTATTATAAAAAATCAAGGTAATTAATACATCCATCACTTCACGTGTGTGTGTGTGTGTGTGTGTGTGTGTGTGTGTGTGTGGTGAGAGTGCCTAAGGTTTATTCTCAGGAACTTTCAAATATACAATACTGTATTATTAACTATCGTTACTGCTCTATATAGTAGATCCTCAGAACTTCTTATAATTAAAAATTTGTGCTTTTGTACCTACATCACCCTGTTTATGTCCCTTACCCCTTGCAGTTCATATACAAGGTGGTAAAAAGGATGAAAATATATTACAGGTGAGAAAAAATAGAAATAGGATTTATCCAGGAAGTCTGTATCAGATAGGACTGACCTTAATTACCAGTAAGATAATAAAAATAATTGTGACTTTTAAAAAAAGTAAGCTTTTTATTGGCCATGTAAAAGTCCACATGGAGGCCACCCAGAAATTTGCTCTTCAGGAACCCAGGCTCTCATCTGGTCCAGAATGTTGGCCATTTACACACATTCCAGGCAGTAGGATGGACAAAGGGACAAAGAAGAGAAGTTCCAAAGAATGAGTGGCATCTGTTTTTTAAGAAGGTGCCTGAAAGTTGCCATAGGAGGCTTCCACTCCCAACATAGTGGCCAGAACCCCAGCACTTAGTTTCATGTCATATCTAGCTGCAAACAAAATTGATAAATATAGTTTTCAGTCAATTGGGAAAGAAAGGAAAAATTAAATATGCTAAATATTTGCCTTATTCAAGGGATAGTCAAAAACATTTTTAATTCTCAGAGTTCATAGAAAAATATGTAAAAATATTTTTTTAAGCTTAAGAATACTTTTAGTACCAGAAATGCAATCCTCTAAAATATCAAAGGGTAAAAAAAACGAATCAACCCAACTAACATAATAAATAGGAAAATATAGAAAAATAGAAATAAGCAAACAAAACAAAGAGAAAACACTGTACATCTTCTTATTCAGCTTGTTTTTTTTGTTTTGTTTTGTTTTGTTTTGTTTTAGGGCCACACTCCAGTGTATGGAAGTTCTCAGGGTAGGGATCAAATCCAAGCAGTAGCTGCCAGCCTATGCCACAGGCACAGCAACTCAGGATCCTATATGCATCTGTGACCTATACCACAGCTCAGGGCAATGCTGGATCCTTAACCCACTGAGTGAGACCAGGGATCAAACTCACATCCTCATGGATACTAGTCAGGTTCCTGACTACTGAGCCACAATAGGAACTCCCATTGTTCATCTTGATCTTGATACATTCTGCTTTTAATAAAACATTGAATTTAATTTGCCAATATTTAAATATTTAATTCAAGTTTACCATAGATTAGTAAAACAGTATATATAATGCAGAAACACATTTTTAAGCAATGGGAATGTAGTGGCACATATAAACATGGCATTTCAATATACAAAAACAATCACATAGGTTAAATATATCATTGAAAACCTATAAACTCTCAGGAGAATAGTGGAAATTTTAAAAATTATTGTTATGTAAATTTTTTTCCAAACCCAGAAGGCATAAAGTTAGATATGGACAAGATTTATTACAAAGAAATTGGAAAATTCTTCATTATGAGAAGCTCAATGAAAAGGCATGAAAATGGAGTTATCTTGTGGCTCAGCAGATTAAGGACTGGCATTGTCACTGCAGCAGCTGGGGTTGCTGTTGTGGCATGGGTTTGATCCCTGGCCTGGAACTTACACATGCTGTGGGTTTGTCCAAAGAAAATCACAAACAAACAAAAGGCATAAAAATGAAGTGAAAAGTCAGGAAAATTATGTATGAGACCTATGCTAGACGGAGGTTTATATATTAATAGAGAAAAGCATCTTGGAAATTCTTTTGTAAAAATTTCAACTCAATGGAAAAATGAGAAAGAATGTGAATATGCTTTTCAAAATATGTGAATGGTTAAAAAAATGAAAAAATGCTTAATTTTACTAATATGAGCACTTCAAATGAAACCAAGAATGCAGTACCATTTTCATGCATCTCTGATCATTACATACCAAAATCAATAATATCAAGGATTGTTGAAAATTTGGGAAATGGGCACCTTCATAAAATTTTCATCTGTCTGGTATATGTACCCAGAACTAACAAAATGAAAAATGCTTGCTAGAAATAAGACAACAGCCTCAAATTATAGTCACTTATGCTAAAGCCCATATCACCAAACCCAGATTTAATTATATATGTGAACTCCCTGAGAAATGGAGGCTCAAGCCAGTCAATTAGGAATCACCAGGTCAGTACTAATTAGGTAATGTGCCTGACGCAACCCTGCCAACCTGTAGAGGAAAGTAACCTTGCAATAACCAGCCCAGGTTTTGCCTAGCACAGCTTCCTTGTTCCTGCTCCCATCTACCTATAAAAGTCTTTCATTTACTTTTTAACTCCTCAGGACTCCTTTCTATCTGCTAGATTGGGATGCTGCCTGATCTGAATTGATTTTTTGCTCAAAATAAACTCTTAAAATGTTCAATATGTCTCAGTTTATCTTTTGACAGTTTTGTTGTCATAGAAGGAACTGAACGAGACCTCTGATGGTCTCTAGGAGCAATAAGCAACCAGGTGAAGGTACCTGCTGAGCCCCTTGAGCTCACTGTCTTCTCCGTGCCTCTGGAAGTGGTTCCTCTGGGATCCCACCTGTGTAGCTTTTGCATTATGAGCTTTCAGTCTTTGAGTCCCCCCCGACCCTTTGTATTGGAACTGGATACCAGCCAGGGTCAGATTCTGCTAGACTTAAACAGCCTGGATTCAAATTTGGACTGGTTCTGACTTGGACTCTATACTGGGTCCAGGTGGACTGAGCCTGACTCACACTGAACTGGGCGCAATGTGAAGCCACAGGTGAATAAAATTTTGTTTCAATGGAGTTCCTGTCGTGCTTAGTGGAAATGAATCTGACTGGCATCTATGAGGATTCAGGTTTTTATTCCTGGCCACGATCAATAGGTTAAGGATCCCGTATTGCCTTGAGCCGTGGTGTAGTTCACAGACATGACTCAGATCCCAAGTTTCTGTGGCTGTAGCATAGGCTGGCAGCTACAGCTCCAATTTGACATTTAGCCTGGGAACCTCCATATGCTGCGGGTGCAGCCCTAAAAAGACTAAAAAAAAAAGAAAAAAATTGTTTGAAGCCTGAACAAGTAGGTTGATCTTACCAAAGATAACCTTGGATTACAGTGGCCATAGTGAAGAAGTTTAATCTAGATAAGCTTTTTCATTTATGATGTGTCCTAGAGATAAAGAAGGCTCAGCCAAGCACTCACTACCAAGGATAGAGGAAAAATATTTTTGCTCCACCGTTTCTGGTGATCAGGATGAAATCCACTGGAGCATTTCCCTTATTCTAGGGCCTGAAAATGGGATCCTGGAACAAATGAGCAGAAGCTGGCATGGGGGTGATATTCTAAAGTCTCTCCTAGGTCTTTGATCTCTATCTCTACTGCCTGGTCAGGAGAGGAAAGTAAAATTTCATGTTGTCCTTTCCTTTCCAATTCAGACTGGCAGGCCAAAAAAATTGTAAGAATTAGTTAGCTGAATTTTGACTCATGCATTTGCTTTCAAGGACCCATTGGTTGTCAATCTTTTCTCTCTCAGAGACAGCTAATACCCTCTTGTTTGTTTTGTTTTGTGTCCTGAAAGCTTGACTTGGCAACCATCAGGTTGGGGGGCCCCAAATCTGTGTAAACATAAATGTGAGTTGCATTCCGTTTACAGCAAGGGTCTTACAGTTGTTGCCACTTCTCAGGGGAATTATCTTTCTTCCTTTTGGTTACCTATGGGAGTAGCCGTGAATCTCGAGAGGGTATCCTTTGCACCCTCTTGGGTCATCTCTGTGTCCATGGGATTATTCAGTACTGGCAGGAATATTTACTGTTTTTCCTGACTGAAGCCTGATAAGATATACGACAGGATTTTGGTTTTTTTTTAAGTAGCTGTATGGCCATAGGTTGACAAAATTGGAAGCTGGTATTTAGAGCCTGAGAGGAACTTTTCATTTTTTTTTTTTAAAGACTTCTACCCTAAGTTAAAATGAAACTATGTACAAAGAGGGAAAGAAAAAAACATTCTGAAACCTTTGTGGAATTATTTACTAAAACATTTCAAAGACACATGGCTTTAAATCTAGCACATAGAAATCTGTTGATTCCCATGTTAATTGAAGACCTTTTCCTTGATATAAGGAGGAAATGGAGAATAATATAGTTGTATGAATGGCTCAGCCTCTTGATGTTATTCAGGTTGCAACCTGACTTTTTAAAATATTAAAAACAAGTGTACTTGTCTTACAAAGTGAGTCTTCACAAGAACAGAAATGCAGCTCTAGAAGCAATTCAGTCCCACCTATACCTCCCTCATTCATCTCAAAGTAAGATATTAAAATTTTTTTTGGATTCTAGAACTTATATTCTATTTAGAAGAAAGAAAATCAAGAATGTTAGGTTAAAAAAGGCTTTAGGATGCCATATGATATCTCTTATAACTAGAGTCTAATATACTGCACAAATGAACCTCTCAACAGAAAAGAAAATCACGAACTTGGGGAACAGACTTGTGGTTGCCAAGGGGGAGGGGGAGGGAATGGGGTTAACTTGTGCTTCGGTGATGGAAAAGCAAGGAGATCCAGCTGTATAGTACAGGGAACTATGTCTAATCACATGTGACAAATCCATATATGTACATGTTACCGGGTCACCACACGGTGCAGCTGGAAAATTTGACAGAAATCTGTAAGCCAGCTATAATGCAAAAAAAAAAAAAAAAAAAGGCTTTAAAGAAGAAAGTAATTCAAGGTGATGAATAGGGAAGAGGAAGAGTCATGTTAAGAAAAAGATCAAATGAGAGGTAATTTTGAGATATATTAGGAAATGGATTCATCATCAAAAGGCAGGGAAATAGCAGTAAAAAAATCTAAGAAAAGATTTTTATTACAGGTGTTAACCTTTTTATTTTAAAAGAGTCAATTTATTCAAAACCTCTTCAGTCCTAGAAAGTTCAACGTTAATTATTTTATTTTTCTGGCAATCCTATTCCCAGTCTCAAAAGTCTTTATATCAATGATTAAGTTGTCATTTATATATATATATCCCCTGTTTTGAGAAGTGATTAAAGTCCCAAGAAATTGACATTTTAGGGAACAATTTAAGTATAACATGAATTTTGAATTTTGTTATGCATGATTTTATCTGTGAGAAGTACTAGAGGACTGACGAAAACTGTTCCCAGTTGAACTGATTCAGGTAAGAATACACAAAAAGCACTCATGTGCGTGCACACATGCACATACCACACATACATACACCTCACAGTCTTCCAGCTGCCTCAGTTCATGCAACTTATGAAGCACATCCAACTGGATCTGGTACTTCACCTTTCCTTGCAATTTCTGTTAATCCTCCTTCTACCTCTTCATGCTAACTCAGAAGCTGCATCCTCTCTCGCCCCCATATACAAAACAGCTTTAGGTCTTTTCCAAGGTAAAATTCCCTGTGAATTTATATACTTTAAAACTGTTTAACATGTGTAAAACCGTTCTAACCAAATCCATTAGATCTATCTTCCTTCTTTCCTCCCTCCCTATCTTCCTCTCTCCCTCTTCCTTCCTTCCTTCCTCCCTCCCTCCTTTCTTTCTTTCTTTCTTTCTTTCTTTCTTTCTTTCTTTCTTTCTTTCTTTCTTTCTTTCTTTCTTTCTTCTGCACCCACAGCATGCAGAGGTGAAGTTCCTGGCCCTGGGATTGTCTATAGCAGTGAAAATTCTGGATCCTTAACTCTCTGAGCCACCAGGGAATTCCTCAATAGTTTCTTGATTAGAATTTAAAGTATTCACCACTGCCCATTCTGACATGCCATTTGGATGTGTTTAAAACCATTGAGTATCTTTAGCTATAATTTCCCTCCCTTTAAATTAAGCTGGTGATACCCTTAATAGATAACTTTAAAATCAGTATTTTTATCTTGCTATTTTCAATACTTAAGAATAATATTAGTATCTTTCAGATGACATGAGTCTAGATATTTAGGAGATGACAATAATTTGCTATTTCCTAAGCTGTGTCTTAATTTTTAAAAAATCCTCCTAGGTGGGTACCAAAATATCATTTTACATATGGGAAACCCCAAGTCACCTTAAAGTAATTTGTCTAAATTTACACTGCCAGTGATGAAGCTCAGGATGTGAACCCAGGCACCCTGACTCCTGAGTCTATGTGCTTAGTCATTACAGTAAGCCTTTAACTTGGGAAAATTGAACCTGTTATTTCTGGGACTGGGAGGGACAGCTTGCTTTATGACATTATCATATCACATTGATCACTTGGTTTAGGTCCTATCCCTCTGACCCACATATGTCAAGTAAGAGTGAGATGATAACAGGTATTTCCCCTGTAACTTTGGGATTCATGTGCCATAACCCCCTTATTTAACTAACTAGGGGCTGCACCAGGCATAAGTCACTCTGCACTCAAGAATGGCTTCTTGGTTGCATCTATACTCTCCTTGGTCTAACTGTACGTTATCTCAATGAAGATAGTGAATAATAGCCTAGATCTGTCTTTTAACTACAGAAAGTCAGCGCTTAACATTCTCTTCTCTAGATTTTACAAACTAAATCCCTCTAATTACCCTCACATATATTCAGCTTTATTTTTTTTTTAATTCATTTTTTTTTCTTTTTATGGTGGCACGTGAGGCACATGGACTGTTCCAGAGGTTAGGGGCTGAAATAGCTGCAACTGCTGGCCTATGCCACAGCAACAGCAGCACAGGATCCAGACTACACCTGTGACCTACACGGCAGCTTGTGGCAACTCCGGATCCTTAGCCCACTGAGCAAGTCCAGGGATCAAACCCCTGCATTCTCACGAACACAATGTCAGGTTCTTAACCTGCTGAGCCACAGGGGGAACTACCTATTTTAAAAAACATTCTTGCTTTTATTGTTCATTTCTGTACTAATTCATGTTCTACTTTAAATGATATATTTAAAACACAGAGATCTAGAATCTTCTTTTCTAGAAATTGTATTTTATTGATGATTAAATTATATGGGCCATAACTAGAATTTGCCAGTGATTACTTACTTAGAAAGTGTTTAACTGTAGTTGAATTAGATATTCAATTATAGGACCAATTACAATAGTGGAGAGAACACTGGAGTTTGTAGGAATAAAAAGACTAAAGAGTTTAATCTTGAAGTAACAATTACTCATTCCATGGGCCATTAACTATTTGTGAGATTTGAATGAGTTCCTTCTTTCCTTTGACCTCAATTGCTTTTCTATAAAAACAAAGGTTGGACTAATCGTTCTATCCTATTACTCTGAGCCTGAACATTGATATAGAGGTGAATTCCCATGTTGTCTTATTCAGTTATAGCATGGTATAATTTTGTTAATAGGGATGACAACTTGTTATTAATTCAGTAATATATCATTATTGTTTTCCTATCTATGTCTAAGAAACCTTGTGCCATTAAGAAGTTTTTAATTTGATTTTATCCCCAAGCATTTATTTACCTAAAATTCACCTGGCCTTTGACTTTTTTTCTAATTGATTACAATCACATCTTTTTTAATCTTATTATTTAAAAAAAATTGTCCCATGTGGAATAAGTGTTTTTTTTTTTTTCTGTATTTTCATTCAGCCATTGATTAGGAATGAAGCATATCAATTCATCAACTGACCTACATGGACTGGAAAAAGTGTTGGCTCTTTCAGGATGATCTGTGATTTGAAAGATACAAAACATATAATATATAATATTAATTTTGCTTTCTGTTTTCACCAGTGCTCCAAAACTGTGCAGTCAGAGGCCAGAAATAAGATTTTCCACAGTCCTTTGAACAACTTCATTAAATTTACTTAATTATGTGTTGAATGTCAACATTCATAAAATGAAGCTTTTACTTTTTAACTTGTGCAATTTAATTTATAACTAAAACAAATAAGGACATTTATGAGGTATTTTATAATGAAATTACTTGACATTTAAGGAGATGAAAAGAAACATTAAATAAATACGTTATATTTTATGATAATCTTAATACAGGAAAATATTGCATCCATTAAAAATAACAGGATGCAGTACAAAATGAAAAGAGTACAGCACAATAAACTATTAGAAAGCACAAAGAAATTATAGAATGTGTAAATGAATAGAAAACTAGTATAAAATGTATCAGCAGGCATGAATTTTCATAATGAAAAAGCTCACTGAGTGTCTAGCAAATGGATGGAAAAATATCCACATCAAAGGATAGAGTTGTGAAATTTTAGAATAGTAGGGGCAAAGGGAAGATCTTAAAAAAGCTTCTAGAAGTTCTCATCATGACTCAGTGGTAATGAAGGGCAAAGAAGGAGGTGGTATTTAGGCCAAATGCCAATGAAGCAAAGATTTGACGGTCATTCTTAGAATGTTTCTAAGTGTGTGTGTGTGTGTGTGAAGAGAGTGGGCAGTGATTTTTTTTTTTTTTTTTTGGATGAAAAGAACTGTTGAGGGAATGCATTTGAAGCACGCTAGTCTCTTGGTTGGGTTTGGAGGAGAAAGATGTAAATCTCCAGAAGAACTTAGGAGGACTTGTTCCTGGGATGTGAGACATTCAGGGCTAAAACTGGGACAGTCTCTGGCAAAGTGGGATGATCACCTGACGTGAAGTTCCAGGGCATCTGAGAATGAACAGATAAATGCAGGACTGAGACTGGGATGGAAAGAAGAATAAACAAGGGAGAAAAATGAAAGTGCAATGGGGCTAACCAGAGCTTGAGAGTAGAGTTCAGGATAAGCCAACCATTGGGGAAACCCTTCAGCCATCTGGGTCAAAGGCTGAGCCTGGAGCAGGCATAAGGCAGGCCTAGAGTGGTCTATGCCCAAGAGATTGTGGCACACTTGTGTTTGCCTTTTCTCAGGTTTAGATGTGTCTCTGAAAAAATAAAATGTTCAAAATTTCAAACCTATCTTTTCTCAGAATCAATTAGTGGTACACATACATTTAATTAAAAATTATATTTTTCTAGATATGAGGATTCGTGAGGTTTTTGTTTGACTCTAATTATTTGTAGCTACATAACATGGAGAATCATCACATCATTAGCAACCAAGTGCCCCTATCAGAATTTCACAATGATACACTCTGCTCTACCTCCCTCTGGTGCTTGTGCTTCATCGCCTTTTGGAATTCTCAAGGATACAGTTTATTTTCATAAACCGAACAGGTGACAGAAATTCAACAAGGGCTCCATGGCTCTGGTCGCTGTTAGAAAAAAATAAAAAATCCTAGTTGGTCTACGTGCTAAAGAATAGGTTCAGAATGCAGCCCTAGACTGAAATCTCAAAGGCTGCTAAACCAGGGGGATTGGCAATGCATGTTTTAAGAAAAGAACACTAACCTGGAAATTGAAGCTTGATTTAAAACTGGGTTTTAGTGGTTCTCTTTTTCTCTCATGTAGAGCAAGTATAAGCTTTTTCCTGGTAGAACTGCCACTTTTCTATCCTCAGTACTGTGAAACCTGATGCCATAATTTTCCATCATCTAATTTACTCCGGCAGCTGTGCATTTTGAAATGCAGAGTAATCATTCTCTATACTGTTTCTTCATTTTCTGTGCCATATGGGATTAACTAGAAATAATATTTAAAAATTTTAGGTATCGGGAAAAGTAACAAAGAAAAATGAAATATTACTTAGAAAAACAGGTTAATACCTTTGAGGGAAAATAAACTGTAGAAAAATTCAAATACTCAATGGGAAGGTAAAGCTTGTAGAGAAATATGCTTCGGGCTATACATAAATGAGAAATAATAAATTAGGATTGAAATAAAACATTTTTTACAAGGGACAACTGCAAGTTAGAAAATAGTTCATATTTCCCATTATGGTTGAGCCTATTGTTTTTAAAGTCACTGATGGGGACTTAAGACAGACTATCACTTTTTAAAATATATTTAAATCTGTATAACCTTGGGGCTCTTAATCTATTTGCATTTTACCATCTGCTTTGCACGCTTCTTAATTTAATATGCATATCTCAGGACTGATTCAAGTTATGAGTTCTTTACAAGGAAGACGTGCTACTATTGTTTTGCAGAAATGATGATATTCAACAGTCTGTATAACATAAATCTGAAAGGACAGCATGGAAAGAACACTAGACAAAGAGAATTCAATTCAGTCGCATCATAATTACTAACTTGCTTTGTGACCTTGAGCAACATATCCAAACCCTCCAGACGTCAATTTTCATGTATGCAATGGATTAGGCCACCTTTATAAGACTCCAACATTCCCACAAGCATATCATCTTATTGGCAGGAAGTACTGATCATTTCAAATAGGAAACAGATATTAACTGGTCCATATTCTCCCATATTTTAATAATTATAGTTAGGAAAGACTTTGCAAGAGTATCAGATGGAAACCAGTCCTATAACAAATGTAACTAGAAATAAATATTACAAACTGGATATCAAAGACTCAACACTAACACAAACGAGTCATGAAAACTCAAAAGTTAAAGTGAGTTTAAATATATCAGTAATCACAATAATTGTAAATATAGGAACATTCCTTGATGAGAATCTCTTACCAAAAGAGACTTACTACAAAAGCAAAACTAAATCCAGCTATAAGCTAATTTCAAGACCCATCCCTATGATATACAGTAAAAATATGGAAAAGGTGAAAATCAAGAAATGAAAAATATGTATTTTAAAAAATCCAATCAAACTAAAGATAAGGTAGTAATATCGAAATGGGTAGACTTTATTTTTTTTTATTTTATTTTTTTGTCTTTTTGCCTTTATGTAGAGCCGCACCCACGGCATATGGAGGTTCCCAGGCTAGAGGTCTAACAGGAGCAGTAGCCGCAGGCCTTTGCCACAGCCACAGCAACGCGGGATCCGAGCCGCGTCTGCAACCTTCACCACAGCTCACGGCAATGCCGGACCCTTAATCCACTGAGCAAGGCCAGGGATCGAACCCGCAACCTCATGGTTCTTAGTCGGATTCGTTAACCACTGAGCCACGAAGGGAACTCCCGAAATGGGTAGACTTTAAAAGTGAATATATTGCTAGGGATAATGAGGATCTTAATAGTAAAAAGAAAAATTTACCATAAAATATCAGTTTTAAACACTGAATACACCCTCCAAAGTAACCTCAAACATATGAGATAAACACTGACAAAATTATTTAGGAAAATTGCCCACACAGAATTCTGATGGGATGTTTTTATAAACTGAATTTCAGACAGTTTAATAAACAGCCTAACTGTAGACACGTATCTAACTCCACAGCCAACACTGAGAAAGTACATATACTTTTCCACAGCAGCATAGCCTATTAACAAACATGCAGAATTTGTGTATGTGTGTATTTTTGATGGCATCTTCTGCATTATACTAGTAAGTGTCATAAACGTGCAGATCAAAAGCAAGCTCCCTAGACATGGGAGTCTTTCAATGTAGTGGCCAAAGAGAGCAGAAAGGATGGGATTTTAAATGTAAAGTTTTATGTGACTTTATAAATGAATATATCTGTGTAACCGCCTCTAAATAAATATACAGAACATATCTATCACATCAGCTTGGATCCCAGGTAGTCACTGACATCCTTTCTGTCATTATGTATAAGATTTATGTTTTCTGGAAGTTCACAGAAATAGTATCTCATAGCTTGTTGCACTTTTACGTGTCTGATTTTTTCACTTGGCATGTTGTTTTCGGATTCTGCCACTTTGTGACCTCAGTTGTTAGCTATTTTATATTGCTGAATAGTATCCTACAAATCCTTTTCCATTTTCCTCTTAATGGACGTTGTGGTTGTTCCTAGTTTTTGTCTAATGAAGAAAATTTTCATGAACATTCCTCTCCATGTGTTTTTGTGCATATATGTTTTCAGTTTTCTTTGATTTTAGAGCTGCACCTGTGGCATATGGAATTTCCCAGGCTAGGGGTCATATCAGATCTGCAGTTGCCAGCCTACACTACAGCCACAGCAACATAGGATCCAGGCCATGTCTGCAACCTACACTGCAGTTCACAGCAATGCTAGATCTTGTAATCCATGAGTTTGGCCAGGGATTGAACATGTGTCCTCATGGATGCTAGTCAGGCTCATTACTGCTGAGCCACAATGGGAACTCCCTGTTTTCAGTTTTCTTGAGTAAATAATAGTTGAATAGCTAGATCATATGGTAACCACATGTTTAAATTTTTTAAAACATCAGTTTCCCAAATATTTAATCTTAAATTCCCACCAGCCATGTGTGACTTCCAGTTGCTCCACTGCACAGACAATAGTCTTTTTATTTTTATTTTTAGCTTTTAAATAATTAATTGAATGATTGATTACCACAAGTTGAGTGAATATCTACCATCTTATATAGGTACAAAGTTAAAGAAATAGAAAATTGTTTCACGTTTTTCTTTGTGGCAGTAACCCTTATGATTTTCTCGCAACAAGTTTTGTACATAACATACAGCAGTGTTAATTATATTTATCATATTGCACATTACATCATAGTACTTATTTATCTTATAGCTGGAAGTTTATATCTTTTAGACAGCAGCCTTTTAAATTTTAGCTATTTGTGAGTTTATGGTGTTTTGTCATTGAAATCTGAATTTTCATTTCTCTGATAATTAATGACATTGGGCATATTTTTGTGTGGTTTTTAATTATTTGAATATTCCTATTTGGTGAAGTGTATGTTCAAATCATTTACCGAGTTTTAGATTGGATTTCCGTCACATTAGTGTCTGTTGCAAATATCTGCTCCCAGATTGTGACTTCCTTTTTTTATTTTCTAATAGTGTCTTCAGAAACGCAATATTTTAAAATTCTGATTAATTTAAAATCTTCTTTGGTTCATATTTTTGTGTGTGACTTAAGAAGTCTTTGCGTAGCCCAAGGTCACACAGCTTCTCTTACATTTTCTTCTGGAAGTTTATGCTTTCAGTTTTTACATTTGAGTCTTGATTCATTTTGAGTTATTTTTTTTTAATATGTAGGTAAGAATTGGATTTGTGTTTTCCATTTGGTTAACCATTTGTTCCAAACCACTATTCAAAAGGTTATATTGTGTTTATTTGGTGTTGTCATGTTTCCTTGATTTTTCATGTTCCTTGAAGTCTCATGTGGCTGTCTTTGCATTTGAGTCTTTACATTCCCCAGGTAAGATCCGTTTGTGTATCTCAAGTCTTCACCATCATCTTTGCATTCCCAGGGTAAACCTCATACGTTATCCTTTTTAAAATATTATTTGATTTTATTTACTGTAAGATATAAAGTAATTTTGTGATTATATGCATGAGGATATGGTATATGGTTCCTTTCTTTGTAATGTATCCATCTGGATTTGGTATCAGGGATGATACAATGATTTAAGTGTTTCCTCTGTTTCATGAAAGAGTATATATGTAGTTGATATTACTTTTACCATAAATGTCTGACAGTACTCATCACTGAAATCATTAAGGTCCTGCAATTCTTTTTCGAGGGGGGGAGTATTTTTGATAGAAAAATCAGTGTTTTTAATAAATATGGCAAAAATTAGATTTTATAGGCCTTCTCTCTTTTTAGCTTTGGTTCATTGTGGATTTTCAAGGAATTTATTTTTTTTGAAAGCAGCATATATTTTGATCAAGGTATAAAAATTGTCCTCTATTATATTTTTAATATGTGTGGGATCTTTATTAATATCTTTATTTTAATTTCAGGTAACATATTTTTCTTTCCTTTCTCTTGGTCAGGTTAACAATTTTGTTTGCCTTCTCAAAGAAACTTTTGTTTTAACTAATTTTTCTCTTTTTTATTTTGCTATTTTCAATTGTGTGTCTATTATTTCCTTCATTATATTTATTTAATTTTCCTTCATTACAATTTATTGATAATTAGCTCTTCTTTTTCTAGTGTCTTAAGTCGAAAGTTTACCTCATTTGTTTTTAGATCTTCCTTCTTTTCTGATGTAAGTATGTAAAGCTATAAATAATCTCACTAAACTCTATTTAGGCTGAATCTTAGAAATCTTGGTATTTTGATTATTTCATTTTCAATCATTTAAAGTTCTTCGGTGACTCTTGGACAAATTTATTAAGAAATGCATTATTTAATGTTCAGATATTTTGGAATTTTCCAGATGGCTTTCTCTTGTTGATTTCTATGTTCTGTTGTTATCAGAAAATATTCTCTGCATTTGAATCTTTCAAAATTTATTGATTGATTTTACAGCCCAACATATTATTTATCTCGGTCATGTGGGAATGTTTGATTAAAAATAACATATATTCTGCTGTTCTTTGGTAAAGTGTTCTATAAATAAATGTCAATTAGGTCATGTTTGATTATGTGTTCAGTCTTCTGTGTCTTCACTGGTATTGTCTGCATGTTCTATCATTACAAATGTCAGAGTGTTGAAATATTCAGTTATAATAATGTTTGTCTCTTTTTCTTTTCAGTTCTGCCAGATTTTGCTCATGAATTTTGAAATTCTGCTTAGGCACGTACAGTGTAGGATTAATATATCTCATTAGGAACTGAATCATTTGTCGTTATGGAATGTCCCTTTTTAATCTCCATTGATATTCCTGACTCCAAGTTTACCTAACTGTAGCCACTACAGCTCACGTAGTGTTTGTATAGTGTTTATTTATTTATTTATTTGCATTTTATTCTTTCACTTTTATCCTTAGGTAGCTTTATACTCAAGTATACTTAAAATGTAGACAGGATATAGTTCATTATTTTTCTTTTTTTGTCTCTTTAGAGATGCACCTGAGGTATATGGACTTTCCCATATGTAGTCTAATCCGAAATGTAGCTGCCCACCTATGCCACAGCCATAGCAATGCTAGATCTGAGCTGTGTCTGTGACCTACACCACAGCAATGCCAGATCCTTAACCCACTGAATGAGGCCAGGAATAGAACCTGTGTCCTCATGGATGCTAGTATGATTCGTTTCCACTGAGCCACTACGGGAACACCTAATCTCTGATTTTTAATTAGACTTTCATAAACCATTTATACTTAAGAAATTTTTGATATCGTTGGGCTTAAATTACTGTCATGCCATATGATTTTATGATTTTTGCTTTTCTCTCCTTTTTTTTTGGATTAATTCAATTTTGTTTTATTTTTTACTGTGTTTTTTTTTTTTCTTTACTATGGCAGTTTATCTCCTCTGTTGGTTTATTGCTATACATCTTGGTGTAACTCCTTTTGTGGCTACTCTAGATGTTATACTCTATAATTTTACAGAAACATTTAAATTATATGTATGACTTGAGAACTTTGAAATAATCTCCTCAAACATTTCCTTTCCATTCCTTTGTGCATTTGTTATGGAACATTTTACATATGTTTATGTATAAATTAAACTCTATAATATTTTTTTTCTTCTTAGGGCCACACCTGTAGCACGTGGAAGTTACCAGGCTAGGGGTCAAATCAAGCTGCAGCTGCCGGCCTACACCACAGCCCCAGCAACGCAGGATCGGAGCTGCATCTATGACCTACACCACAGCTCATGGCAACACTGGATCCTTAACCCACTGAGCAAGGCCAGGGATTGAACCTGAATCCTCATGGATACTAGTTGGGTTCATAACTGCTGAGCCACAGGAGGAACTCCTATAACTTGTTTTTTATTTAAACAGCCAATAATTTTTAAAATTTTTTAGGAAATGAAATTAACATCTTTTTTATGTTTACCTGAATTTTTGCCATGTTTGGGCTTTGTTTTCCCTTTCCTGTTATCTTTATTTTTTTTCTTTCTTCCTTTCTTTCCCTTTTTTTGGCTTTATTTTAGGGCCACACTTGTGGCATATGTAGGTTCCCAGGCTAGGGGTTGAATCCGAACTACAGCTGCCGGCCTATGTCACAGCCACAGCAATGCCAGATCTGAGCCACATCTGCGATGTACACCACAGCTCACGGCAATGCCATATCATTAACCCACTGAGCAAGGCCAGGGATCGAACCTGCAACCTCATGGTTCCTAGTAGGATTCATTAACCATTGTGCCATGACAGGAACTCCATCTTTCTTCCTTTATTTCCTTCCTTTTATTTTCTCTCTTTCTCTCTCTCTTTCTCACTCTCGCTCTCTTTTTTTCTTTCTCTTTTTTGTTGTCTGCTTTTCCAACTGGTATTGTTTTCTGCTATCTGAAAATTTTCCTTCAACATTTCCTTCAGTGCACACTTTCTGGCAAATATTCTTTTTGATTTGTTTCCTTGAAAATCTTCATTGCTTATTTTTTGTAGGATATTTTCACTAAATGTATTCTAGTTAGATTTTTTTTCCTTTCATTTTATTAACTCTGTGTCACTGAATCTTTATTTGACTTTGGTCATTCTTTTTATTTCTGTACAAAATGTGTCTTTTCTCCATATGCGTTTCTAAGATTTTTCTCTTAATACCAGTTTTTAGTACTTTGATTATATTGTGCCTTGGTTTAGTTTTCTATGTGTTCATTCATTTTTTTTTTGTCTTTTTGCCTTTTTTATCTAGAGCCGCACCCGCGGCATATGGAGGTTCTCAGGCTAGGGGTCTAACAGGAGCTGTAGCTGCCAGCCTTTGCCACAGCCACAGCAACGTGGGATCCAAGCTGCGTCTGCAACCTACACCACAGCTCATGGCAACGCCGGATCCTTAACCCACTGAGCAAGGCCAGGGATCGAACCTGAAACCTCATGGTTTTTGGTTGGATTTGTTAAACACTGAGCCACGAAGGGAACTCCTCTATGCGTTCATTCTGTTTGTTGCTCATCAATCTTGAATCTATGGGCTTAATGTTTTCACCAAATTGGAAAACTTATAGACAATTTTGAAATTTTAATCTCCTCAAGATTTTTTCTATTTTCCTATTTCTTTCTCTTCTTCCAGTACTCCAATTACATGTTTGTTACATGGCTGAAATCAATATAAGTCACTGAGAGTCTTAATATTTTTTTGGTTTTTTTATTAATAACTTCTTTATTCTGAAAAAGAAAATGAGAATCATATTCATATAAATACTGACATTACGAAGTACAGGAAAAGGGGAAGGGAGAAGGAAACAAAAATTCTCTAAAATTCTGTTAATACTGCCTCACCAAACAAGACCATAATGCTTTGTATTCTATTCAATCACGTATATAATAAACTACAAATAAAATCTTTGGAAGATAACATTGCTTTTCTTTGAGACGGCAGGGAAAAGGGACTTGAAGTTGGGGTAGGAGGCTTTATTCTTTTGGCAGATTTTCTCAGCCATTATAGATATTGCTGCACTGTTAATAAAAAGTATATGCTTCTCTATAGAGCATTAAAAAAAAAAATCCAAGGATGAGATGGTTGAGGTCTCAGCTCAAGTATCGCCAAATATATTGTTGTCCATTCCCTGACCTTTCCATGTGTTATTTCTTGGTTGTTCTCCAAATCAATGCCATTCTCTTTTTGTGAGCTTCTGTGGTGCAATCTTTTTTGTAGGGTCAGATTTCTTCAGAGCCAAATCCTAGGATCCACATGTTCCACTGGCATTCTAGATGCAGCTGGACATCTTTTACCTCCAGTGTGCTGGACTTATGATGCTGAGCACGCTGGCAAGTTGCTCTCACCATGCTCTTGATAAAATCATCAGCAGTTTGCAGCAGCATCTCCTCCACATCTTCATCCAATTGCTCATTAGGATCCACTTCTCTTACTAAGTCTTGCAATTTCATCTTGGTCAATACCTGACTGTTTTCAGGGCTGACATGCCCTCCTGCCCCAGGAGTGCCTGGGATCTTTACCACTGTAGTGCTATTGGCCATGGAACCTTGTGGAGGGATGTTAGCTACTTCTGGTTTTATTGATGAGAAATTGGAGAGGTTGATTAGAGCTGAGGGGCCAAACTGGTTCATAATCTGCCATGCTTTGGACTTCAGCTCATAGAACTTATCGAGATCTTGTTTCTCTTTGGAGCTATGAGGACCAAGGCCAATCAAAGGCAGTAATGTCTATCTTCCCATGGAATGTGGA
Source organism: Catagonus wagneri (assembly GCA_004024745.2). Classification (NCBI taxonomy): domain Eukaryota; kingdom Metazoa; phylum Chordata; class Mammalia; order Artiodactyla; family Tayassuidae; genus Catagonus; species Catagonus wagneri. Next base: position 20,139,972 of record PVHT021183518.1, on the reverse strand, counting down.
GACTGCCCCAGTGGAGCATACATCTCAGCAGCTAGCCTGGCTGAGAGTTTTATTTTTTTTTAATCTCTTTTTCTTTCCTTGCTTTATTTTGGGTATTTTCTATTGTTATGTCTTCAAGTTCACTGATCTTCCTTTATGCAGTGTCTAATCTGTTCCTAATTTCTTCCAGTGGTAGTTTCATTTCAGATATTGCACATTTCATCACCTGAAGTTCCATTTGATTTTTTTCTTGTATTGTCTCTTTCCCGTCTCGTGTTTTTCTTTAAATCTTTTAGCATATTGGACGTAGTGATAATAATGACTTTAATATTTTTTTTTACAAATTCCTTATGTCTGCTTCTGTTAATTGATTCTTATCCTAGATAAAGTTTACATTTCCTGCCTTTTCACATATCAAATAGTTTTGATTTTCTGTTGGACATTATAACTTGACATTTTTTTGAGTATTGGACCTGTTAAATCTATGTAAGAAGTGTCCTGGCCTGCAAAGTTTCTTACAGATTATTTTGTGTTTTCATGGTTAGTTTTCAAGCTTCTGGGGTTTGGGCAGGTATAGAGTAGCCTCCATTCTAGCTTCATTACTAAAGCATGAATTTTCTGGAACATCTATTTATTATTCCACATATTAACAGCAAAGGCTTTCCATTCAGGCTGGTAGGAACAGAAATGATTTTTACCTGTGATTAAGCTCTGAGAGTTACTTGCCTGCAGCTCCCCGGTAACATTTCTTTTCCTGAAAGCTGTTCTTTGCCTGGTCCAGAACAAACATGTATAAATCTCTATTAACCTAATGACTCAAGGAGAATGTAGAGTGTTATGCGTATCTGGGCCTCTTTTACTGCATAACTTTGTGCTCTTTGGTATTCTGTAATCTCTTTTCCCAACCAAGTTGAACTTCCTTGGCCTCTTTGAACTTCAATTTCTCTCTCCTGTATTGAGACAGATGACAGTCTATATTTTAATTACCCTTTTGTATTGTTCAGTCCTGAAATTGCCTGCAGGCAGAAAGCCAAGGGCTCCTGGTTTCAGTGACCACAGGTCTGTGCTATTTGCTTTCCAGTGACTGAATAGAGTTGTTACATGTTTTTTCCACTTATAAATTATTTACAGTGGAATAATTATTTTTGTATTATTGCTCCATCTTGACCAGGCAGAAGTTGATTTTTTTAAAAAGTGTATTTAGAGATGTTTTTCTGCTGTGTAAAAATTTAGTTTATTCCAAAATGTCAGCCTTAGCAGATTTACTACACATGAAAATAATAATTTTATTTTACCGAAAATCATTTCCAAAACTCTATGAGCAATCTAAAGGTCAGATCATGAACAGAAATTTACTTTGAAATATGACCTCCTTTTTACTTGCCTGCTCCATTTTGATTGCCTATCATGATCTATGATTTCTCAATCAGTGGGGCCAGGTCAGGTACTATGTAGGACAAAATGAGTTTTAAAATATTTTAAAATATTATTGTTTCCCTTGACTAGGTTATAATCTAATAAAAAGTCAAGACATAAAACATAATCATTAACTAGGAATAAAACATGAAGTACTAGCATTTTTCAGAGTGTAGAGAGGGAACTGTTGGGTGGTATGGACAGAGAATTCCAAGGACCTAATTTTAGCATTGGGTAGTTCAGACAGTAGTCCTATGGACAAATCACTTAACATTTCCATGTAACAACCAAGTAATGATTCACTCAGAAGTGTCTGAGAACAAGTGAGACTCTAGAAAAACTTACACCCTAGTTAGACTCCATTTATTCAGAATAACGATTTTTCTCTTTTGGCATCATTTTCTCATATTCTTTTCTACCTAAGGGCATTAATATACCAGGTATAATTACGTGTAGTTTATGTTTTCAATTAATCAATACTACTTATACTTTTCATATCCTTTTAGTGACTAAATTTTGATAACTGACATCAACATAGGATTCCATGAGTGACCTTTTAGTGACCAGAGCTTTACTGGGTTCTGGCTGGTTAACTTCACTTATGGTTTGATTTCTCTGAATACCAACCAGTGAAATAAAATTGCGTTGTCATTGCCATGGAACAATGCTGCTTACCTCTTAGATTTACATCGTGAATTATAGTAAATTGTTTTTAGTAAATATCTGAGACCATCTACTTCAAGGAGTCTGCAAATGCAATGCCAGATAGCATAGTTCTCTGTAGAATGGTTAAAAATATGTGCATACACCTTAGTGAAGAGGGAGCATATTCACTTGCTATGAATGAGTGGCTCCACAGTCTCAGGTTAACCCAGAAGGGATATTTACTGGGGCTTGACTTCCAAGTCAGTGACTTGAGGAAGCCTCTATAAAATGAAACCTTCAGTAGTCATACCATTTACTATTTGTAGAGCAGCTCACTGGGATGATTTTTAAAATCCAGTAAGACATAATGATGTTTATTTCCATAATTTCAAGTTCCTGTAACAGGAAAACTGTCTCCAAGGTTTTAACCTTAGTTTAGGCTTCAAAACTGAGAACTGAAGAATTAGTTAAGATACAAAATTTACATAATTTTCAATACATATAATGGAAGAGATAGAAGATGTAGATGGAATATATTAAGCTGTTATTAAGAAAGTAATTTACTGGTTGAGAAAGAATTATAAGGATTCCTGCCCTGGGTATGAATCTTGAGGTAACTGTTATGTTTATACCATTTATAGTTTGCTGTGCAGAGAGAAGAAAACCAATACTGTTATCTACAAATTCCGGAGAATTTTCTGACTAGGAATCAGAAGAACTGATTTTACTTTTTATTCTTCTCTCAACCAACTGGGTGACCTGAGGTAAGTCAATATGACTCTGAGACTCAAGTTTCCTATGACGCATATGGGGAGATTAAAGTAGATGGGCTCTGAGTTTTCTTCCAGTTTATTTCATGACTTTATAAGTTTTAAATTAGGATAAATTTTGGAAACTTAGAAATAACTATGACTGGTCTAGATTTATGGTCCATCCAGACCCCAAATCTGTGCAAACAATGACCCTGGGGAATGAACTGTGAATACTTGTAATTTTTCATCGTGACATCAACCTTAGAGGTAAACATGTGTCACCTTCTCTTTATCTCCATTGATGGCACTATGCTATATAAATCCAACCAATCTATTTTATAATTCACTTACATTAGCTGTTCATACCCACCTCTTAGGGGTTAAGAGTTTCATAAGATTATTGTCTGCTACATAAAGAATTACTTAAGTACTCCCTTTTTTCTTTTTTGGCCTTAAGTTTTCCTTGTTTTTAAAAGGATCTCCCGCAAAGGAGACTCACCCTAGTATTTTAGATTTTGAACATTGTCTCTGCTTGTTTTAGTAACATAAATCACTACTTTAAAAAATATTTTTAAGATTTTAATCAGGTTGGCATCCTCTGGTTTTATCTTTCTGGACTGAAAAGATTTGCTCATTCAGTTCCTTCCTGCATTGCTGTCTCTCTTCCCTAGCACTGATTTCCATTTTGAATCTTTGTGACTGCTCTGGCTTTCGTTTTCTGAAAATTTCCCATGTCCATTTGGCATTTCTGGAAGTGCAACAACAAAGAAATAGATTATAGAGGAAGAAGCAGAAAGGAAAAGGCAATGTATTTTCTTATATTTTTGCAAGCAATCCATGCCTGACTGGATTTTTAGATTACAGATGTACCATATGTCTGTGTTCTCAAGGGTCCACCCCCTACTTACCTAATTGAAATTAGATTTAAAAAATGTGTCATATTTACTTTTCTGTCTTTTCCTCTTTCTTCATTCATCCCTCTCTTTCTCTCATTTCTACTCTTTTTTTTTTTCTTGTTCTCCTTACTTTCCCACTTATTGTTGCTAACAAGGTAACCATTTAGGCTATGGGGTTTTAGAATGGGAAAAACCTAAATTTCAATTTAAAATGTTAAGGGATAAGAAATACTATGTACTGCCACTATAAGTTTACTTCCTTTAAATTATTGAAAATATATTAAGCCTAATTTAAATATATAGCACTAAGGTAAATAATCAAAATAAAAGTCAAGGACTTTCTGAAATCATTAGAGAATACCAAAGAGAGTTGAGGAAGGAGAAACTAGGAAAGACCTTCATAGTTTCAAACTAACAAGAATTAAAAGACATCTAAGCTTGAGCTGTTCTATTGCCCATTTGAGAGCTATTGTTTTGTTGCCTGTCTCTCTTCAGATGTAGTCTTTTTTCAAATTTAGCCCCTCTCAATTTATGTTTACTTTGTTCCCTTGATTCCATGTCACCTGAAATTAGGATTCATTTAATTTGCATTGTATCTGCAGCTCAGTGGGGATACAAAACCAGTGGAGGAGGGCAGGGTACCAACATTCACCGAGTATCTGTTATTTACAAGCACTTGACTAGGTAAATCCTCACAACATCCCTTTGACAGAATTGTTATATTCTTCCTTCTAAACAGGAGTTATCTGGGGCTCATTAAATCATTTTCCCTAGGACATGCAAATGGAATGGCAGAATTAGAATTTGAACTCAAGCTCTAGACTTTCAAACACCTCCACTAACTACAGCAGTAAGATATTATTGGAATCAACACTGTTCATTACTTGGTTAAACTTTGAACATTACAGTATAGAGCTATCCTTCTCTTAAGGCAGTTTTTCTCTGTATTTTTATTTTGCAGCAGACTAGAATTTACTACAGGATTTTGTAGATAAGCACAATGGCTCAAACTCTGTCTTTTCATAAAATGAGTCTTCAGAAATATTGAGAACTGCCTTTATCTACCTACCAGCTGTTCTCACCTTATGCAGTATTCATAGTTCTCATATAGTCAGGAATCAAGTGTGTAAGTGCTTTCCTATGTTAAGAAAGCAGTCAGAGGTGGCCTTATCTGGGCTGGTTACTATTGTAGATGTTGATGGTAATTGTTTTTATTTTTAGAATAATGCTGTAGATTAGTTTTTAATTACAGGAAACTTCAGAGACTTCATAGTAAGTGTGGTTTTCTCTATTTATACCTAAACTTCTAAAAGATTCTAGAATTGATCAGAGATGACAGACTTAAATACAAATGAATAAATATGAAATAAAATAAAAATTTCTTCATAGGTCTCATTTGAAATTAGAGTAGAAGTTTACTTTTAAAAATATAATGATATCCATGCTGCAAATGTTAATAAGTGATCAATTAGCTAATTTTATAATTGTGTATGGTCTGTTGAACACTGAATTTCCTCAGTAGGAAAATTCTATACTTTGCTTCTTGGGGGCCTCAAGGGGAAAAGAATTAATTACTGTCAATAGTCCTTCACTTCCTAAGAGCCATAAGTTGCAAACCCACTCATTTGTAATTCTAGCCACAGACTTTCTTTCTCAAATTAGTAGAAAATAATCATAAGTTGCAAACCCACTCATTTGTAATTCTAGCCATAGACTTTCTTTCTCAAATTAGTAGGTGATAAGTAGACGCTGACAGTTTATTTTATCCTATTTAAAATCATCACTAGAATATATATACAAATATATAGTTTAAGTTATTGAAAGAAGATTTCAACGTTTATAAGAGAAAAGAAAAGTAAATGATGGAAGTGACGGGGTTTATATTTTTTCATTACTCCATCCAGATTCAATACAACCTGTACTTATGTTCCTTAACTGGTAGTCATGTTGAGTGATTTGACTCAGCATGATAATACCACTTACTGTTTCATCAGCCATAACATATAAAGACTTCAGCTATAGCAGAGACACAATTTTTAATCTTTTGTATTTTTCACTAAGATCCTTTAAAGATATAGTCAAATTTTTAACACAGTAGGTGGAAAAAATCCAAACCATAGGTAGGAAGTACAGTAATTCTCAGAGGTGTAACAGTCTAGTTCTGCCTGGTCTCCTCCTGGTTTCTATGTATTTGATTTCTTAGTTGCTGATAATCAACTCACTTAATTCTCCCCTTTCATCTCCTCAGCAGGAGTTCTTAACCTTTTTATGTGCCCTTCACCCATTTGGGAATCTGAAGTAGTCTGTGTATCCCATCTCAGAATAATATCTTAAAATCCATGTAATCAAATACATAGGATTATAAAAGAAAATTATATTGAAGTGCAATTAACAAAGCATTAAAAATGTGTGATATAGTAATTATGTACTTTCTTATTAATGCATTAAATCTATCTACTGGTGAGTCTTGTAAGTACCATCGTTTTGAAGTTGTGATCCACATATACAGTATGTTGAGGCTTCTGGTTCAACTATAATAGAATGGGAAGGTTTCTGGTTTCTATTGATGGCAAAGTTAAATTATTGAAGACAGTATTTATTTTCCTATATCAATAATTGAAGACAATTCTAATTTAAGCTGAAGTTAGTAAAGGTAAGGATATCTTTAATTCCCATCGTTCCCTGAATTCTATCCATGGACCCCATGGACTTTGGAGTACCACAGCACTTTCTAGTAGCAGGTGGCAAATGCAATCATCTTATTATTTGTAATTTCCAAAGTGCCTTACTTTTCTACTTAGCCTCTGTTTGATAGTCCTTCTCATGCCACCTATACATTAATTTAAGGTTAAAAAAGGAGAAAAACAGACCCTGGGGAAAGGAACATATGTTACTAGAAGTATATTTCATAAATTTCATACTTCAAATTAAGCAAAAGACATAGTTTGTGATAGGTGTAAAAATACATTTAATTACAGTAAACCCGAGGATGGAAATGGGAAGTCTTTGATCATCAAGTCGATTAGTCAGTCAGCCAGTTTCTGTCTCTTATTTTTACTTACATAGAACATTCTAACTTACATAGAACAAATTACTTGCATGTAGTACATATCAGACTCTGAAAAGTGACTAGAGAAAAGTGATAAAAAAGCAGAGGCAAATAACAACTTAATGCTAAGTTGTATAAGGCTCTAAGAAAGTTTAGCATTAAGTGCCAAAGAGCAGACTTACCATTGTAAAACATATTAGATGTTATAATTCCAGATCCGTCCACTTTTATCAGCATTAGTATGCATTAATTTGTGGCTAGTTCATATAAATTGGCTCCTATACAATTGTACAATCAAACCAGGATGCATATAAATCTAGACATATGTAATACTGTTCCAGGGAGTATGCAGTGTTACAAATAAACCAGGCACATAATCCAAAACCATCAAGGTTCTTTGAAAATTTTTGGATATAAAATGGGATTTACCTTAGGGATAATGCTTTAAAATCCCTTAAACTTATGATCACTGTGATCTGAGTTAACTTGTGTTTCTACCTCACAGAATTTCTGGCTGTTCTTTACATCTGACTCAGTCCCACAAATATGAGGACAGTACTACTGTATATGATGGCACAAATAGATACTTATAGAAGCAAAACTAGTTTATCTTAGGAGTCTGTTATGGGCTAGGGCCACCTATACTGTAAAGGAATTTGTAGGTATAATATTGAACATAAATCTTCAGCTTATTCTGGATCCACCTGTCAGAAGGAATAACTAGGTTATGCTGCAGTAGTAAACAACTTCCAAGACTCAATGACTGTTGTATTAATTTCTACTGATGCATAAATAAATAACTACAAACTTAGTGGCTTAAAACATACTCATTAATTATCTCACAGTTTTATAGGTTCAAAGTTGGGGTTCTGGGTTCTCTCCATGAGAGTCTCAAACAAGTGGTATTTAAGATGTTCACTGGGCCTGAACCAGGGAAAGATACGCTTCTAAGTTCCTACATTTGTTTGACAGAACTTATCTCATATTGGTTGTAGAAATGATGCTTTAGTTTCATGCTAGAGACCATATTTATCTCCTAGAGGTTGCCCTTAGTTCCTTGCCACTGGGCTTCTCCAGCACAGGCCTTTATTTCATGGTAGCCTACTTTTTCAAGGCCAGGGAGGGGAATCTGTAGTATATTTGTTAGTGAGACAGGTTTATATGTATTGTAATATAATCACACTGATGGCCTGCCATTACTTTTGCCATATTCTATTGGTTAGAAGCAAGTTGTAGAAGCAATTCCCACCCAAGTGCAACGGGAGGGAGTTACACAAAAGTGTGAATGCCAGAAGATAAGCCTTATTGGAGATCACATTAGGGTTTCTCCAACAAAGTATACAGCAATATAAGTTTACTTGTCAGTCGTATTATATGTACATGTCTATTGCGGACAATGAGAGATCCAGACTGTTGGAAACTCCCTCTTGGCATGTGCTTCCTTAATCACTGCAGCAGTGGGAAGGGATGTGACAACTTGTATACTTACTCTGAATGTCTTTGCTTGAAAGTAACTCAATCACTTCTGTTCATATTTCATTGCCCAAAGCAAGCTGGGTGGCCATGCTTAACTTCAGAGGAGATGGAGAAACACAGTAGCATAATGTGCCTGCAAGAGAGAAGAAAAAGATACACTTGTTAAGCAGTATTCATGACTGCCAAACTGTCTTACTAAAGATGGGGGACCAACTTAAGCTCACTTCTCAGCACCTGCATTTGACTTCTGTCAATTCACATTTCCCACTAACTTGTCTGGCAGCCTGTTTATTCTATATCCCAGAGGGCAGCTAATGTCATACCACTCTCTCCTATTCTTGAAATAGATTCACTAATAGTAAGAATTTAGGGGCTCAAAATCTACTCATGCATCATTTTTTTTTTTTTTTGTTATTAAAGCATTGCTATAAATTGCTCCCTGGGCCTGACTTTTCAAAATGACTTCTAAGCACTTTGCTGAATGGTCTACTTAAAATGTCTCATGTGTCTTAAAATATTTCTACCCCATTCCCTTCTTGCTGGTGGTCAGAAATTTGAACTTCAATTATGGAAATTCTCCATTTTTTGAGTACTCATTCTAGTGTTATAAAATCTTCTATTTGCAAAATAGTTTCATTGGTGGTTTTGGTACTGTATGCCCTATCCTCTATTAATAGGATATAAACAGAGAATTTATTAATAACGTTAATAAATATTAATATATTAATAACATTATTTTCTATATTAGTAGACTTTCTATTAATTTCTGTTACTTTTTCACTCTGTGAAAGATCTGTGGCTGTTCTGCAATATTTCAAGAGCTTGGTTTTTCCATAGCCCCAAATCCTCCCTCTGCAAAACCTAAATATAGGTGCCCTTAAAATGTCCCTTGTTTCTAGAGTTTTTGGCCTGATTTAGAGATTCCACTAACTGCCTGATAGGCAATGATATAGTAGCAGTCTAATGAAGAGATTCTGTTCTCAATTGGTGAAAAAGGAGAGAAAAACATCAGTTTAAATATATATACAGCTACTTTTTTTCCCTTCTAGGAAATGTTTCTTTAGTTTCTTAAAGTCATGTTGTGTCTGTTAAGCTGCATTAAAAATAATCTCCAGTGAGATGTTCCATTTGGGAGGTTCTGTAAACTGCTGAGTTTAATAAGTTCACATCCTACTTCCTGTATGCCTAGCTCTCTATTTGATGTCATTAAATGGTTTAGATAGTAGTTTGCAAAACTTTGCTTTGACTTTAAGGTGTATTCCAAGAGCAATCATGATTTGTGCCTGACTAAGTTCTATATACTTATTCAACTTGTTCTCCAGATTTGAGTCAAGGCAACAATATCCAGAACGTTGATTGGGTTTGAGGGTGGATGACTACATACAAGATGTCAAGGCATGCTAGGTCATAGGATCTAAGACAGAGAATCAAAAATGAAACCTGAGTGACTCTAGGCATGAGAGAGTTCTATAAACTTGCTTAAACCCCTAGCGTTGTATTACTATTTCTTTTTTTTTAAATTTTTAATATTTGTATTAAAGTATCATTGATTTACAGCGTTGTCCCAATTTCTACTATATAGCAAAATGACCCAGTCATTCATATATACATATACATATTCTTACTTTTGTTTTCATACCTTTCTCTTGGGCATCACTTGACTGCATCTATCCTTTCAGTCAAAACTTCACCCCTGCCAGATGAGTGCAAAACTTCAACTTCACTAGTTTCCCACAAAATCTTCTGTCATGCAAACATTTTATGGATTTGTACCTTCCCATAGATATTCAACAGCACATGGGTGTTTTTAAATCATGGAGCCATCCATCATCCATCGCTGTTTCCTCTGTCTTTTGGTCTACTCCTGCCTATCCCAGGTGAGGAACCAGTAAATTATTTCTCTTCTGCAGAAAAAGTCTGTGGAATGATTCTGCTTATATTCATGTGCCTTGAGATTTTCCTTTGTATCTGAAAAGACATTGTGCACTCCTTTATGCTGAACAAACACATAGCATTTCTGGAAAGATTTTACAAGGGGAAAATTCCCTCCTTTTTTTTTTTTTTTTGCTAGGTCTAATTATAATTATGTGTGTGCCAAATAACATATGGTAGGTGTGAGTAATGTAGTTTAGGCTTTAGGAACACAAAGGAAGAGATGATGGATTCTCATAAGGGAAATTGGGATGAATAATTGAAAGTGAGATGGGAAATCTAGGACATGGACACAGTAGATGTGAAGGGACTGGTGATTATGATGTATTTAAAGAAAGATTAACGGGTGGCACTGAAACAAGCATAGGAGAAAGAGAAGAGGATTAATGTGAAATACTGAAAAGGTAGAATGTCATATCCAGGAAGAGTCGTTCAGCTTTTTTACATATCAATATTTTGAAGCATCTTCTGAAAAATTTGGATATACTGCAGAACTGAGTCATTATCTTCAAAGCTTCTCTTGCCTTAAATTTTCTGCTTCAACTGGCAAGTGTGAGTTTGAAATTTTGTAGAACAAAGTAACTAAGCAACAAGATGGAACATGTTAACTCAGGAAATAGTGGCATTTGGTTTAATATTCCATAACAGCATATATTATGCTAAGGACTATATGGAACATACAGAAAGTAACAGAATTTCATATTCTGAAAATCTGCCCTGTGTGTGTGTAGCCTTAGTAAAGCAGTAAGAGTTTGCTCAAGCATTACTTGATAGCCAGAAAGAATGATTTTCCCTTTCTTTCTTAAGCTCTAATGGAAAGCTTAAATTATATGAGATCTAACTGAAGTAAAAAAAAGTGCTTCTATATTAATGTATTTTACTTTGAACATTTGGAAATTTCGTGAGGTTAAAAAGAATACTGGATATTGAAGGTGCATTGAACAGGAGTCGTAGAGGAGGGCTTATTCCTTCCTTCCTTTTTCCCTCTCCCACACCATTCCTTCCTTCCACCCTTTTCCTTCCTTTAATGAATGAGTGCCAGCTATGTTCCAGTGACTGTGCTAGGTGTTGGAAGACGAAATGGCAATGATAATATTGTCTAATAAATATTCTGAAAAAAAAAGAGTGTTCTAGAAATATATAGGAGAAGTATCAACCCAGACTTGAGAGATTAGAAAAACATGCTAAAAAGTTTATTTTAGGTGGAAATGTGAAGAATGGGAGTTGCAAAGAGGATTGACAAGGGAGTTTTGAATATTGAAAGGATTTTTTATAGTCAGTTGACTTTTAAATAAATAATAAATTTATAAAGCAACAATTAGCTTTTAAATTTATAAATTTTGAAATAGTTTTCATAAGTTTCTTAAAATATAAATAACCATACTGACTTCTGATTACTAATTTGAGTAAACTCAAATTGATCACACTAACATCCCCCTTTAAGTAATCAATATCATTTATTACTGCAGTTAATAAAATTTCCTTAAATATAAAAATATTATGAAAAAAACAAACAAAATAAAAAGACAACTCAGAGAAGTAGGTTAAAATTTTATATAAAGGAGTTTTAAATGGCTTTTCTGATGAAATGACATTTGAGTAGTGACCTGAAGGAAGTGAGAAAAGACAATCTTAAAGATATGTTTTTTTCTGTGGAGAAGACATTCCAAGAAAAGGGAACACCACGGGCAAAAACAAGCTGTTCATGTATGTGCAAAGGCATGCTTTTTGAAAGTTAAAGATGCACATTATAATCTGCTCAGTAAACACTGAAAATATAAGAAGCATAGCTAAAATGTCAATAGAGGACATAAGATACTTGATTTAGCACATTGTACTGCCTCTCCACCCCAAAAAGGGTTGGAAAGAGGAGCACAGGAATAAAGAAATATAGGACATACAGAAAACATCAAGATCATAGACTTAAATATAGACATCTCAATAATTGCATTAAATATACTTAGATTAAAGAACCTGATTAAAAGATGGATATTTTAGGCAGGATTAAAAAAAAAAAGAATGATCAATATGCTTACAAGAAGTGCTTTAGAGACACAGAGACACAAACAGGATATAAATTAAAGGACAGGAATATATACATTCCCTGGAAACACTAAGCATTAGAGAGCTGATGTGACCCTGTTAATATCAAAATGTAAAATAATCAAGAATGTGCATTAATCTTAAAATGTATGTGAATCTAACAGCAAAGTTTCTAAGGCTTTTAACCAAAAAAAATTCAAAACTTAAAAGAAAATTGGCAAATTTGCAATATTATTTAAGGATTTTATAGACCCTTCTGTAAGAAATTGATAACACAAATTCAAATAGTTAGTTATATAGAAGAGTTCATTAATGCTATCAACTAAGTTAATCCAATTGACTTTTTCAGAACACTACAGAAACCACAATAACAACAAGAGAACATGTGTTCTTTTCAAATAATTTTGCCATGTTCATGAATATAGGACATATTAGCCAGGTGAAAACATTTCAAAGGATAAAAATAATACAGAGTTAACTCTTGAACATAAATGCAAAATCACAGACCAATAGGTAAAAATATAGCATGAGAGTCCGGAAAATATTCCTGCAAGTATGATCAAATGACTGTCACCCACAGTATGAAAGCAATTCGGTGAAGGCATGGAAGGTCTTTTCAGAAAATATTGCTGAACTAATTGGATGGGGGGAGGGGAGGAAAAATCTCAACCCTTAGCTCACATAATACACAAAAATTGACTTAAGTTGAATAATAAATCAAAATCAAGTTAAATAACTCTTTGAGAAGAAAACCTAGGAGAATAACATCACAACCTTGGATTAGATAAAGATTTCTTAGCATACAGACAGCACTAACCATAAAGGAAGGTAAAAAAGTAATATTTCATAAAAATTGAAAACTCATGTTCAATCTGAGTAATAAATACTTTATTTTGTTCTTTATTACAACAGAGTTAAATATGTATTCACGAGTTCATACTGATGTAAATAAATAACCAGATTAACAAAGATATGGAAGAGAAATGACAACTTCTCATTATAGAAAAATTACAGTTCATAAATGAAGAGGAATGAAGAAAACAATATCAGAACATAACATATTAGAACATTTTAGAACATAACAATAATGATTGCCATAATTAAGTTCCACCAAAGGATGCTAAAATTAGTGAACAAAATTTTAAGCGGAGACAACATGTCTGGGTACTCTCAAAGTATCCTCCCAAAATATTTATAAATTTCAGAGCAAAAAGTAATAACTTTACAGTGGAGAATCTGGTTAGACCTTTCTTTAAGTGATTAATGTTAACATCATCGGTAATGTATATCAACATCATGTACCCCTTGAAAAGGTTGCATCAGCCTATGATATCCTTCTTAATGACATGTAACCTCAATTTCATTATGAGAAACTCAAATTGGGGGAAATTATACGAAATACATGAACAATGTATTTCAAAATATCGAAGTTGTAAAAGGAAAGAATAGGGACAACTGAATGCAGTGTGGGACCCTAGAACAGAAAAGGGCATGGATAGGGGAACTAGTGAAATTTCAGTATATTCTATGCCTTTGTTGTATGTAATTGTACCAAAGTTAGTATCTTAGTTTTGATTACTGTTCTATGGTTATGTAAATGTTAACATAGGAGAAGTTAGGTGAAGTGCATATGAGAGCTCTTTGGACAGTTTTTTTTTCCAGTTTTTTGTAAGTTAAGATGATCTCAAAATAAAATTTTGAGCAAAATGACCAAAACCAAAAACTCATTTCCAAGTCACTTCTCCATAAGAGCTAGTTCATTTCCATGGTCTCCTTGTACAAAAGATTTCCTTAAGGCACCTGTCTGCGGGACATTGGGAGTGTGAGCCATATCCATAGATTCTTTTGAAGAAAGTAGCCAAAGAGAGTTCTCTGACTGTAAGGTTGATATTGTTTGAGTCACTTGACATATGACTGTATAAACGTCCATAAAAATGTAAATTTGGACTAAAATTTTTCTCTTTCTAAATAGGCAAAAGATTTCTCCTCCTTTATGGCACTTAATCGTGCTTCTTCATAGGAAATTTAAAGGAATTTAAGCTATGAGTCCAATAATGTCTTTTTTATTATAGTTGATTTACAGTGTTCTGTCAATTTCTACTATACAGCAAAGGGACCCAGTTATACATACATATATATAAATATATGATGTTATATATATATATATATATACACACACACACACACACATACACACACACATTTAAATGTATATATGTATGTATAACTTGTATATAAAACATTATATATGTGTATGTGTGTATGTGTATGTGTGTATATATATACACACTATTTTTCTCATATTATCTTCCATTATGTTCCATCACAAGTGACTGGATATAAATACACAGCAGGACCTCATTGCTTATCCATTCCAAATGCCATAGTTTGTGTCTACTAACTCCAAATTCCCTCCCTGTCCCCCTTAGCACCACAAGTCTGTTCTCTATGTCTGAGAGTTTGTTTGTGTTCTGTAGATAGGTTCATTTGTGTCACATGTTACATTCCACACGTAAGTGATATCATATGGCATTTGTCTTTCTTTTTCTGACTTACTTTTAAATTTTTTTTTTTTTTTTTGTCTTTTTAGGGCTGCACCTGTGGCATATGGAGGTTCCCAGGCTAGGGGTCTAATCGGAGCTGTTGCTGCCAGCCTGCAACAATAGCAATGCCACAGCAACGCCATATCTGAGCTGTGTCTGCAGCCTACACCACAGCTCAGTGCAACGCTGGACCTTTAACCCACTGAGCAATGCCAGGGATCGAACCTGCGACCTCATGGTTCCTAGTCGGATTTGTTTCCACTGAGCCACTATGGGAACGCCCTGACTTACTTTTTTTTAGTATGAGAATCTCTAGTTCCATGCATGTTGCTGTAAATGGCATTATTTTGTTCTTTTTTATGGCTAAGTAGTATTCCATTGTGTTTATGTACCACTTTTTCTTTATCCATCCATTGATGAACATTTAGGTTGTTCCCATGTCTTGGCCACTGAGAATAGTGCTATAATGAACATAGGAATGCAAGTATCCTTTGTAATTGTATTTTTGTCCTGATATATGCCCAAGAGTGGGGTTGCTGGATCATGTAGTAGATGTTCTGTATTTAGTTTTCTGAGCTGCCTAAATACTGCTTCCATAAGTGGTTGTACCAATCTACATTCACACCAACAACGTAGGAGGGTTCCCTTTTCTCTCTAGCACTTGTTATTTGTAGACTTATTAATAATAGCCATTCTGAGTGGTGTGAGGTGGTACCTCATTGTAGTTTTGATTTGTATTTCTCTCATAATTAGTGATGAGCATTTTTTTGTGTGCCTGTTGGACATCCATATGTCTTCTTTGGAGAAATATCTATTTAGGTCTTCTTCCCGTTTTTCAATTGGGTTGTTTGCTTTTATGCTGTTGAGTTGTATGAGTTGTTTTTATATGTTGGAGATTAAGTCTTTGTCGGTTGCATCATTTGTGACTATTTTCTCCCTTTACATAAGTTGTCTTTTTGTTTTGTTTTTAATGGTTTCCTTTGCTATGCAAAAGCTTGTAAGTTTAGTTAGGTCCCACTGGTTTATTTTTGTTTTTATTTCTATTTCTTGGGAGACAGACCTAAGAAAACATTTGTACATTTATGTCAGAGAATGTTTCGCCTATGTTCTTTTCTAGGAGTTTGATGGTGTCTTGTCTTACATTTAAGTCTTTAAGCCATTTTGACGTTATTTTTGTGCGTACTGTGAAGGTATGTTCTAGTTTCATTGATTTCCATGTAGCTGTCCAGTTTTCCCTGCACCACTTACTAAAGAGACTTTTTCCCATTTTCTATTTTTGCCTCCTTTGTAGATTAATTGACCATAGGTGTATCTGGGTTCTTTTCTGGGTTCTCTATTCTATTCCGTTGGTCTGTATGTCTGTTTTGGTACCAGTACCACACTTTCTTGATTACTGACTGTAGTTTTATAATATTGCCTGAAGTCTGGGAGAGTTATGACACCTGCTTGTTTTTTTCTCTCAGGATTGCTTTGGCAATTCTGGGTCTTTTATGATTCCACTTCCTCTCTGATCTCTATTATTTCCTTCCTTCTGCTGTCTTTAGATTTTGTTTCTTCTTCTTTTTGTAATTCTTTTAAGTGGTAGGTTAAGTTGTCAGTTTGAGATTTTTCTTTTTTTGTGAGCAAGGCCTGTATGGCTATGAACTTCCCTCTAAGAACTGCTGTTGTGGCATCCCATAGATTTTGAATGGTTGTGTTTTCATTTTCATTTGTCTCAAGGTATTTTTCAGTTTCCCTTTTGATTTCCTGATTGACCCATTGGCTTTTTAGTAGCATGTTGTTTAGTCTCCTTGTAGTCAGTTTTTTCTCATTTCTTTTCCTGTGACTGATTTCTAGTTTCATGCCATTGTAATCAAAGATGCTTGAAATAATTTCTATATTTTTAAATTTGTTGAGGTTAGTTTTGTGCACCTGTATGTGGTCAGTCCTTGAGAATCTTCCATGTGCACTTGAAAAGAATGTATATTCTTAATTTTTTGGATGTAATGTCCTGAAAATATCAATTAAGTCTGCTCTGCTTTGTCATTTAGGTTCTCTGTTGCCTTACTGAATTTCTCTCTAGACGATCTTTCCATTGATGTGATTGGGGTGTTAAAGTCTCCTACTATTATTGTATTACCATCAATTTCTCCTTTTATTTTTATTAGTATTTGTTGTATATATTTGGTTGCTCCTGTATTAGGAGCATATATATTTACGAATATAACAGCCTCCTCTTGAATTGAACATTTTATTATTAAATAATGTCATTCTTTGTCTTTCTTTAAAAAGTCTATTTTGTCTGATAAGAGTATTACAACTCCTGCCTTCCTGTCGTTTCCGTTCACAGGAAATGTCTTTTTCCATCCCCTCACTTTCAATTTGTATGTGTGCTTTGCCCTGAGCTGAGCCTCTTAAAGGCAGCATATTGTAGGCTCTTGCTTTTTATACAGTCTTCCACTCTGTTCTGTGTCTTTTGATTGGAGCATTCAGTCCATTTACATTTGAGGTAATTATTGATAAATATGTATTTATTGTATTTTGAACCTTGTTTTCCAGTTGATTCTGTGTTTCGCCCTTATTCATTTATTTATTTGGTTGGATGATTTCCTTTTAGGCTCGCGTCCTCTTCTTTTAAGTTTTTGTAAATGTGTTTGGTTTTGATTTGTGGTTGATCTGATTTTCAAGTATGTTAAGCTTTCCCTATGTCTACTTGCTTTAGCCTGATAGTCATACAGGCTCAAACACATTGTAAAAAAAAAAAAAAGAGTCTAGATTTTCTTACTTTTCTTCCCCATGTTTTATGATTTTGATGTCCTTTTTAACATCTTCAGTTTTATCCTTTTGCTGTCCCTTGTGTTTATTATCACTTTTACAATAGTTTTTTTTTTTCCTTTTAGATCTGTTTTTTGGCTTATTTAAGTGATTACTTTCCAATTGTGATTTCCTCCATCATATATTTTTTTTCTTTCCTATTTAGAGGAGACCTTTCAGTATTTCTTTTCGAATGGATTTAGTATTGCTGTATTATTTTATTTTTTGTTTGTTGGAGAAAATCTTTATTTATCCTTCTATTTTAAATGATATTATTGCTGAGTAGAATATCTAGGCTGAAAATATTTCCCTTTCAGAATTTTGAATATATCTTGCTACTCTGTTTTGGCCTGTAGTGTTTCTGTAGCAAAATCACCTGATAGTCTTATGGGCTTTCCTTATAATTAACTCTTTGTTTTTCTTTTGCTGCCTTTAGAATCCTCTCCTTATCTTTAGCCATTTTCATTACAGTGTGTCTTGGTATAGGTCTTTTGGGTTCAACTTGTTTAGGGCCCTCTGTGCTTCCTGTACCTTGATATCTGTTTCCTTTAGATTTGGAAAGTTTTCAGGCATAACTTCTTCAAATATATTTTCATTCCCCTTTGCTTTATCTTCTCCTTCTGGAATCCTTACTTTGTGTAGATTGGCCTGCTTTATATTATCCCATAGATCTTTTATATTGCTTTCATGTTTTTTTCATTTAGTTTTATATATGCTGCCCTGATTGGATGATTTCCATTATTCTATCTTCCAAGTCACTTATTTGTTCCTCTGAATTATTCATTCTGCTCTTCAATGCCTTTAACTCAGCTTGTGTCTCTGCAAATGAATTTTCTAATTTTTTCTTGGCTTCTCCTTGTATTTTCTATTTCCTTTCTAAAACAATCTATGTTACTGTTCATATCTGCTCTTAATTCCTTCATATTTGCTCTTAATTTCTTCAGTATTTTCACTATCTCCTTTTTGAACTCAGCTACTGTTAGACTGCAGAGGTATGTTTCATTGTGAATTTTCCTATTCTTTTAACTAGGAATAGTTTCTGAGATTCTTCATTTTGCTTATATTTTTCTTATTCTTTGAGTTTAGGGAAAACAGATACTATAGTCTTGGGAGGCTCTTTATATGCAAGAATGTCCCTATGTAGTTTGTGAGGGCTTACTATTTATTTTTTTATTTTTTTGGCATGAGGACTGCTTTTGGTTTGGTTGCTTGCTGTCTCTTTCCTAGGGTGTGCAGGATGTTATCCCTCTGACAAAGGGTATACTGGTTATGGCATGCACATGCTTCCGGAGAGTTGGAGACAGTGGGCAGGCCTGGCAGACAGTGCCTGGTTGCTGGGCCCTTGACAGTGGCGAGGATCCATGGGGAGGTGACACAGGCTGCTCCTGGTTGCAGAGCCCTCAGGCAGGTGTAAGTAGCACCCAGGGCATTTGGCAGAGCCAACAACAGGGTGCGTGTTTTCACATGGAAGTGAGAACAACAAGGTGTGGCACTTTGTTGCTGTGCCCTCCTCTGCCATCCTCTCCTCAGGTGACCGGGCCGTAGGTGGTGCCTGTTTATGGACCCTAGTGGTGGAGGGCCACACCCACCTCTGGAGTCTAAGCTGGCTGTGGTGGTTTGACCCTAATGCCTGTAGCCTGAGCAAGAGTTGTCCCACCACCTGTAGCCCTCACAACAGGTGCCCTACATCTTGTAGCCCTTGCAAGTGGTGCCCTTCCACTCATAGCCCACTCAAGAGGCACTCTGTCACCCAAGAGCCCCTGTGTGTGCTGAGAAAGATATTTCTGTGGTAGTTTGTCCCCTCATCCTCCCGAGTAATGGCACCTTGCTTCTCATGTGGGTTCAGGCCTCTTCCTGGATTCCCTCAGCTATGGTGCTCCACTCCCAGGTCTGTGGCATACTGCTTCCTAGCCCATCAGCCTGTCTCTACACAGCCAGCCCTAGTCCTCTGCCCAGAACTGACCTCAGGAGCCTGATTCTCAGTGCCTAGCCTCTACCCAAGCGTCTCAGGCTGTGGTGTCCTGGGGCAGTGGTAACGATTGTTTGCGCAGTTCTCTTTCTGTTTTGCCCTCCTGGGTCCAGCTGCTTTGCTTTTCTCCAGGACTTTGAGGTCCCTTGCTCTTGGATGATCTCCCTGTCAGTTAGATGGCTTCCCAGAGTACAGATTCCTTTCTTCTTTAATATCTCCCTCTCAGGAGTGCTGGTCCTGTCCTGATTCTTTTTCTTTTTTTTTTATCTTCTCTCTCTCTCTTTTCTCTTTTTATTTCCTTTTGTTTTACCCAGTTATGTGGAGGGTTTCTTTCCCTTTTTGGAGGTTTACAGTCTTCTGCTAGTATACAGTAGATGTCCTTTGTACATCATTCTGTGTGTAGATGGTTTTTTTTTGTAGGAGACGGTACATGCCGTGTCTTACTCCTCTACCATCTTGGTCTTGTTCCAATAAAGGCTTGATTTACACAATGTCCATTTGAATATCTACCTTTAAAAAGTGTTTAGTTGTATGCATGACAATAAAATATTTTTTGAAAGACACTCTAATATGTTAAGTTTCATGTACCAAGGAGCAAAAGGACAAAGTATACTGAGAGAAATAGGAAATTGTTAGTTACACCCCTGAAATCAAATTACATAGAGGTTGTGTATGCTACTTACCAGTCTGTGTTGAATTTAGATAATCTTTACAACATTTAACAATTCAAAAATCTATTTTACAGCTTTAAGAATGAAAATTCCTTAATTTCAAAAACTCAGTTCAGCACATTATCTTTCCATCCATTCTGTATTGATCCACGATAGCAACCGAGACCATGCTCTAGAGAGTCTTAACATAGTACATCAGGAAACTCACAATGCTAAATCAGAATAGCAAAGGAGAACACAAATCAAGTGAAGTTAATAAAGCAAATGGAGTAACAGTGACTGTAGCCCATAGATAAACTTTCTCCTGGACTGAAATCAAAAACAACTTCGTAAACATTTTTAACTGTACCCTTGAGTAACTGTATTTGATTCACAAAATTAGATCTTCAGAAATGTTTTTTAAAAATACATCATGTTTATTCATTTTCATGTTTCCTCTGTCATTCTCAGTAGTGTCAACTAATGATCAAATATGTCCATTATCTGTTTGTTTCAGCTGCTCTTTAACCAGGAAAGTGAAATACTTCATTGAGTTTAGAGATAAATTTGTACCTCATGTTACAAAGCCATAAACTGCTTGTTTATTTAGTAATTTTCACTGATGACAAATACGGTGTTCTGTTGTGTGTTGGTAGCAATGCTTCCCTTGCCAGTGATGCCATGCAGTAATGTTGATCCTTGTGTTTGAAGGTGTTTTCTGTTAAAGAGCTCATTTCTCTTTGGAAAGAGACCTACTCTGGTACT
The DNA here is from genome assembly GCA_004024745.2 of Catagonus wagneri. Classification (NCBI taxonomy): domain Eukaryota; kingdom Metazoa; phylum Chordata; class Mammalia; order Artiodactyla; family Tayassuidae; genus Catagonus; species Catagonus wagneri. The sequence goes on along the minus strand of PVHT021183518.1, from coordinate 20,119,064 downwards.
GTGGAATAAACATGCTATATTAACTTCCTAAGGTCACTGGGGAACAATTTAAAGAACTGTAAACGTAATGGCAAATGTAATGCTAAGTGATATATCCTGCTATCTTTCAGCAAGTTTATTGAACTCCTGTTTCTGGTCACCAGTGCTGGAATACCTCTTATGTTTGTTTCATGACACTCAAGACTGGTTTTTGTAACACTGCAAAGTAGAAGTTCAGATACACCTAAAAGAGCATAGAAGGTGAAAATTCCTTTCCTAGGTAATTTTCTTACTACTTACTAACTTTAAAATTAGGAAATTTACTCACTCTTAGCTTTATTTTAATTAAATGTTTTTAAAAAGTATTTATAAAGTATTCCACAGGGATCTAGGATGGGGTAGTTTTGTGAACTACCTGACAAAATTCAAGTGCAGGATATTATTACTCATCACTTGTATATTATTATTTATAAACATTAGAATTCAATCTTCAGGCACCTGATATCAATAGGTTTACTTACACATTCAAAATGTCCTAAGTTACACTTTCCTGTGACTATTATTTACTCTCCTATATAATTCTTTTTTTAATTTTTCACATTTTAATGCAATACAGATATTAATCCATAAGAAGGAAGCTCAAATAATAGAATTTTGTGTAGGATAAAGCATCTTATAGAGATAGGACCCAACATATTTTTCTCCATATCTCTGAAATAGGTTTAACTTTTGGCATTAACAATTTTCAAATATCTTTGGGGAAGAGCTGCAGGTACCTAATGTGCTAAGGTTATCTCAGATTAATTTGGCTTTGAGATATTTTTTAGGGTACTTTGTGATGACCAGAAAAACTTTGGTTTGGCACAAAGCAATGGCTGAGAAACAACTTAGGAATTTGAGAGAGGAGACCTTTTGCGAATTTATATTCACAATAAGTCTGTGAACATAATGGGGTTATGAATTCCTCATTTTACAGACTGGACAATTGGGGCCAGAGAAGTAGAGTAACTTGTTCAAAATGTCAGAGAACTCAGTAGAGGTGCTAAGACCCGACATTGGTGCTATGAACATTGTTTCTCTAGAAAGAGGCTAATGAGAAATTTTGCTTCCATTTTTTTAAAGGTTCCCAGTAAGTTTCGTTTGAGGAAAGTAAAAGACTTCAAATGCAAACATTTGTCAAACCAATTAATTTGACTGCAGGCACAATCATTGTTCCCAGTCATACCCTTGCCTCCCTTTATAAACATTTTTAGTGCCTGGATTAAAAAATGAATAGGTCAGTAGCATCAGGGAAGTTACTTTAAGGTAGTGGCTTTCAAAATTTTTAACTGCAACCCCCCAAAATAAATGTAAAATCAAGGTGACCAGTATAAAAATACCCATACGTAATGGAAACAAAAGTACTACAAAGAAGACTCTATGAATTCTGGTAATTTTATTCTGGTCTAATGAATTAAAAATTGGCTTTGCAATCTAGTTTAAAAAATAAACATAGAAAAAAGAATCATTAAAAATTTTCAACTTCCGTTGTTTTTATTAGTTAATATGACAAAAGAGTAAAATATCTTATATTTAAAACTGATAGATGATACCATTTAATGATAAAACTTTAAAACAGGGGGGACTTCATCACCATTTCCAGAATTAATCTTTAGTGTGAATTATTTTGAAGCATCAGTGGTTTCCCCAATGCACTAGACGTTGTCTTATGTTTAAGTTTTCAAAATTGACTTTAGTAACAATGATATTGGTAGCATGAATGAGGTTAGGGTAAATGACATTTGGGATAGGAATCATTTCTCTGTGCAGTCTTGACCAAATTTTTATTGCACAAATATCAAGCACTCAGGAGGCTTAGAGAAAAAATAAAAAAAGATTATTATGATTATCATTGTGAAGATCATGCTGAGCCTTGGTGGATGGTTGTTAAATGGCACATGAAGAGTTGTTGGTGATAATTTCTTATGTTCCCTCACCTCTTTTGTTTAGTTTTCTGAAATTTTCCCAGATATCCTTTCTTTTATTTCCTTCTTTTCCTTTTTCCTGACAGTGCCTTAGGTTTAGACATAATTGTAACTTTATCTGCTTTTAAAAGGCAAATGAGTCTAAAATGCTGATGATACCTTGAGGGGGTCAGCTATCACATCTCAGGGAAAGGCTGCAAATTTGTTCAATTTTAATCAGAAAATGGTGTGCCTTTTTCATGCCTTTATTGTAGCACTTACCAGTTATCACTTCTTGTCTTATATCATAAATGTGTCCTCTCTCAATGTATTCACTCAATACGTAAATGAACGATGAGCACAAATTTAAGTAGAAGTATTTATACTTGTTACCAGATATAGCTGGATGCATAGAGATAAAATATATTGTTATATTACACAGTTTAGTTAAATCAACACAATTGAAGAGGACAAATACTTGGCAAGCTAGCTACCGTTCTTCCTCAGCTGGGCTCCAGGCAGAAATCCTTAAGCATAGATCTCCTTTCAACTGGGCTGGGCCTAGACTTTAGTATTGTCCCTAACATGGCATTTTGGAATATGTGATTAGTTTATTGGACTTGGTATGATAAATATAACACAACTGCCATCCCTCTCTTAACTGAGATGAAATCAGGTATTAATTCAGGTATGCTTTTCTCTGTAGCTCTGGTTTACATTGAGGAGATTTCCAAAGACACAGGTAAGTGAATTGCAGGCAAAGTAAGAGGACTGCCGGGGGTGGCATCTGTTGGCTCTCTTGCTGTCTTTCTTTCCCATTATAAACTAGATTATGCTTTCCTCCGTTTGTCTTTATTAATGGTCACAAAATAAGGAGCTGTTTTCTGGAAGTGTTGTCTTAGGTAGTCTATAATGCCTCCTTTCAAAGCTTTACTGGAAGCTTATTTGCTATTAATTTATCACTCTCTTTCCTCATGTCCCAGATAGCTGTCAATTTCCTAGGCATCTCAGAAGTCAGCATCCAAAGACAATGAGAAGAGAAAAATCACAAAATTATATTCCATGCTCATGCCTGAATCCATCTTTTAGGAAGAGGAATGAGATCCCACAATAGGCTTAGACCATTCAGCAGATTCCCTCCCTCCAATTATTTTTGGAAGCTGATCCCTAAAAATCATGGCCGTTTGGAGGGGGTGTGAACAGCATGGGGTTTAGGTAGAAGGAGAAAAAGGGGAACATTGGATAAGCAGCAGACAGTGTCTGCCACATGGAAGTGATGTGACCATAAAATTTTGGATGGTGTGGAGTCATTACACGAAATGTATTTTTAGAGTAATGTATCCTCAGTCTTATATCTTGCCATCCCTCATGGAAAGCAAGAGAAACTTGATAATTTCTTATGCCCAGTTTTACTATATACAGAGTATATTAATTTTCCGTGAGCATATTTGTGACTTAATGCCCTATCGATAGGGATCTGCACATGAATTTTATTATGTTTGCGTTTGATGGTGTTGATGCAAGAATCATCTTCTATAATACAGGAAATTATGTAGTGACTCTTCTACTGAGAGTTAGGTCCTTGTCTAAACAGCTTTTAGCTTTTTTTTTTTTTTTCAAATGGGAAATAATTTTGAAGATGAAATAGAGTTGATCATTATAGGAACTCTATGTATGGAATTGATCATGTTACATTAAATATAAAAGAAAAATCCATTATATATGTGCATAATATCTCCAGTAACACAACTTTGATGCATCTAACATTTGTAAAGACTAATAGCAACATATTTAAACTTAAACTAAGTTAGCTCTCTACCCATTTCTATCTACTTAAATTGTGCAACTTTAAGTTTTACGTAACCTTTTTTACTCTGTTGTCACTGAAGCTCTGTGTCTTGTCACATTTTAATCTATTTCTAGGTACATTCAGTAAATTGTTCTGTTGGAGTGTGGTTATATGCCTATAGAACCTCATTGCAATGATTTGCAAATGTTACCGCCGCTAGTGCATTCTCTACTTGGAAAAATATCTTACCTTGGAAATCTCTCTTAAGGCAAGCAATAAACAATTTCATTGACAGAAAGACTTTTTAATTGTGTATTTCACTGGTATTGCTTGTTTTTTTTTTCTGTCATCTTTGTAAATTTGTGGGAACCTGCGTGATTCATTGTCTTCAATTACTTTGTACCCTCTACAATATGACTGTATCTTTCTAAGCACCAAAACCTGACCCATCATGGGACACTATATAGATAGTCTTACTGTATAATCTTCTGTCTGCCCTTTAAACATTACCTTAGAAGGTCAAGTGAATTACTTATCACATTCTCTATAAACTTCTATGGCCTCCCATACAAGGCTGAACCTGGGGCCTGCTGGGTAGAATGACTTGAGAAAAAGCCATTTTGGACTTTCAGAACTAAAGGAGGAAGAAAATCTGCAACATTTGAGATTAGATGACTAGATTCACTTCCATCTGTGATGGGTTTGTTGTGGGAATGAAAGGCTAAGGGGAAACAGCCTGCTCTTTCTTCTGCAATATTCATATGGAACCATCTACATCTGTGCCTCCCAGAAAATGTGAAAATATCTCCAGCCAGTGGAATAGCAGCTTTTTTCCTCCTGTCTTTGACTTTTCATTCAGCTGCTTTGAAATGACTCTTAAAAAAGTGAAAGATTACAGGAAAGTAGGCTGCCAAATACCTGAAAGAAACCAGTTGTTGGAGCTGAGCTTATAAGCTTATAAACAAGGGCTCAGGCTTCAACAGAAAAAGGAAGGATAAAAGGGCCAAGGGATTCCTCTGTCCTCTGTACTCAGAGGTTGAAGTCTCCTTGTTAAGGTGGAAAAAATGAATAGGATGAACCCATCTTGGCCTTAAATTGTACAGAGAGAGTGTTGAAAAGGAGGAAGATGAACTTTCAGTCGTCTGTGAAGGGCAGAATATTTTCTTCAACATGGCTGCTGTAGACTGTGTGAAGCCACTGTGCTCGTGGGCCACCCTGCAAACTGTGGCAAGGGCAAAGCTACAGGAGTAAAGGGGATGTCACACGTCTGGGATTTTCCTAAAATTGTTCCTAGGTTCCCGGTTAAGCTAATGTTGGAGATAAGAAAGACACTTCTCAATGGACTTATACTGCCAGCTGATATTCTTGCTTTTCCCTTTGTATCTGACACAGCTGTACTTCTGCCTTTGTTTTTCATTGTACCCTTCAAGTTCACTTTGCATAGAGAGTATATGACTTTCTGCAGGAATCAGCCCCACATTCAGCCCAAGGTTTCAGTATTGCTTAGAACATGGATGAAGGACATCTTAGCATGATGAGAGAAGCTCTTTGAACAGTTACGGCTTCATGTGCCAAAGACTGTGCTTCGGAAATACTATTTTACATCTCCCCTTAGTACCCTCATATGGTCAGTTCTAACCTTGCAGCATCTTCCTTAAATAAGTCTGAATTATTTTATTCTACCCATCTTTAGTATTTTATGTTGATTCTCACAGATGATTAGCCCCCTACCCCTTGAATGTGCTATTCATATGCTACTCTCCTCCTAGCAAGATAGAAATTGGTGGGATTCTGTTCTTAAACTATCAGGAAAGTTTTCTCTCATCCTGATATTCATCCCTACTTTTATTATTACCACAATAGCAAAACATAGTCTTGCCCCAAAGGGACATTATTATTTTACATTTATAACTTTGGAAATACTTGTCATATGAAACGCTGAAGGCATCCTTTAATTATTGTTGTTTCTTTCTAATAAGCAAGAAAGTGAGACCATATGATTGATTCCTGTGTCTGTGCCACATGAACATTTTAGTCACATGAAAAATGGTTATAGTTGAAATTAGTAGGTACCTGGCATAATTAAGGCTTTGTAAGAACAAATATCCTCTGGCAACCCAACCGCCACAACAATTTACATTTCAATTACTCTTATGACTAATATTTCCAAGTAGGAAGTACTAGAAAGGAACAGCAACAAATTCTGAGAAGCAGCAATTTGAACTTTTTACTTCCATTATGACTGTTTTTAAACTTAAGAAGCCAACCCACAGGATGGTTAGGGACACTACTTGAAAGTATTTCTCTCTCTGAGTGAGGGCTTCTGAAGAGAAGGGTTCATAATTTATGAATAAGCAAGAGAACGAAGAGGGTCAGGTCACACTAGGCTAATGACAGAAAGGAGACCTCTAAGCAGAAAAACAATGGCTGCCCTAAAATAGCATGAAGAAGTTAAATACTAAGAGAGGAAATTAGAGTCCATAGATACTAGATTTTGTGTTTGTAAATTCTCCCAAAAGATTCTCAAGTAAATGGCAATGTTCATATAGCACACAACTATAAAGATATTTTGGGTATGGAATTAAAAGATACAAACTACGATGTATAGAATAAATAAGTAACAAGGATATATTATATAGCAGAGGTAATTATAACCATTATCTTGTAGTAACTTTCTTTTTTTTTTTGTCTTTTCACCTTTATGTGGAGCTGCACCCGTGGCACATGGAGGTTCCCAGGCTAGGGGTCTAACAGGACCTGTAGCTGCCGGCCTTCGCCACAGCCACAGCAATGTGGGATCCGAGCCACATCTGCAACCTTCACCACAGCTTACGGCAACGCTGGATCCTTAACCCACTGAGCAAGGCCAGGGATCGAACCCGCAACTTAATGGTTCTTAGTTGGATTTGTTAACCACTGAGCCACGAAGGGAACTCCTCTTGTAGTAACTCTTAATGGAGTATAATCTATAAAAATATTGAGTCACTATACTGTATACCTGAAAATAATGTAAATCAAATATAATTTTAAAAAGATATTTTGCGGAGTTCTCATTGTGGCTCAGCAGAAATGAATCTGACCAGTGTCCATGGGAATGTGGGTTTTATCCCTGGGATCCAGCCTGACTTTGAGCTGTGATATAGGTCGCAGGCATGATTGGGATCCCAAGTTCCTGTGGCTGTGGCATAGGCTGGCAGCTACAGCTCTTTTTTGACTCCTAGTCTGGAAACTTCCATATGCTGTGGGTACAGCACTAAAAAGCAGAAAAAAAAGATATTTTGGTAATTCTGGGAAATTCCCATGAATCATTTTTTGAAACTTGATTTATATGTCAACTATTTTATTTCTAACTAGTACTCTTAAATGTCTGATTTGGCATTTTGCCTGGAAACCAAAATATTTTTTAAGAAGCAGGTTGACTATTATTTCATTAAATTCTCCATTGTCTTTAACGTACAAAATTGCAGCATCAGTTACTAACTTCAGTCATGATGATATGAATTACTCCAAATGTTTCTTGCATTCTTAACAAGGATTTCTCAGAAAGTTTTAGAAGTATCATTTTCCTAAGGCCAATCTTAACTACATGACATAGCTTGAAAATAAGTAGGAGAGTTTAGGTGTAAGAGAAGAAAAATCTGCTGTTCATTTTTGGACCTGTATCTTAGGAGGTGGTGAGAGCTGAAGGAGGGGGCAGGAGGGATGCGTTCATGCTGCTAAATGTTTAATTCCGTGTCTAGGAAGAGCAGGTGCACAAAGGGAAGTACTAACTTATCTGCTTTCACCTCACTGATTTTTCAGTAAATAGACCATGAACTATTCCCACCTCATTCATAACATCTATGTCACATTCACCTCACCTGTCATAAGGACATAAAAGTGAATGAAATAGGTGTTCTTTTTTTTGTTGTTTTTGATGGGTAGTGCTTGTCAGTTGCTGCCTGACTGTCAAACTGTGAGTTGAAACTCAGGGAAGCTTTGGGTTCTTTGAATTCTTTGACTAGCTCATGTGTTTGTTCAGCTGCCAGAGATCACCCTATTACCAAATAAGTGAATTAATTTTACATATTAACAAGTAAAAAAACAGCCTCTAGAACAGATCAGTATACTTACAAAGATTCTTCCTTTAGCCACAGACCTAGACCTTTCCTTGAAAGTGAACTACATGACTTTTTAAATACAATATTTTTTGTGGGATGTTTTTTAGCCTTGAAGATGGCACTCCTGATTCATCATATGGTATTATAGTAATTATTACAGGAAAGTGGGGGTGACCAATAATGTATACACAAACCCTGGTTACATTCTTCAACTAGTCATAAGAGGCTATCAACTCTACCCACCCCCATATCAGCTTTCTGTCAAATAAAAGGATTCATACTAAATTAGTAATACAGAATATGGTGATCCATGTGTTTTCCGAGTACAATCTAGATTTTTTTTTCTAGGATATATTTATCAGAAGATTGGTTGACAGAAAATTGTCCTGAAGACTGTCTAGAGAATGATTATCCAATAATTGATTATGGAAGGTTGTCTGGAGAATATAGTATATTCTTGCCTCCTTTGTGAAGATTAATTGACCATAGGTGTCTGGATTAATTTCTGGGTTCTCTATTCTGTTCCATTGGTTTATATGTCTGTTTTGGACCAGTACCACACTGTCTTGATTACTATAGCTTTGTAATATTGCCTAAAGTCTGGGAAAGTTATGCCTCCTGCTTGGTTTTTGTTCCTCAGGATTCCTTTGGGAATTCTGGGTCTTTTGTGGTTCCATATAAATTTTTGGATTGTTTGTTCTAGTTCTGTGAAAAATGTCATGGGTAATTTGATAGGGGTTGCACTGAATCTGTATATTGCTTTAGGTATTATGGCAATTTTTACAATATTAATTTTCCAACCCAGGAGCATGAGATATCTTCTATTTCTTTGAATTCTCTTTAATTTCCTTGATTAATGTTTTATAGTTCTCAGCATATAAGTCTTTTACCTACTTGGTCAGGTCTATTCCCAAGTATTTGGTTTTTTGGGGTGCAATTTTAAAAAGCATTGTATTTTTGTATTCCTTTTCTAATATTTCATTGTTAGTATACAGAAATGTGATTGATTTATGAATGTTAATCTTATATCCTGCTACTTCGCTGAATTTGTTGATTAGTTCGAGTAGTTTTTGGGTTGAGTCTTTAGGGTTTTCTATATATAGTATCATATCATTTGCATGCAGTGACAATTTCACCTCTTCTCTTCCAATTTGGATACCTTTTATTTCTTCTCTTTGCCTGATTTCTGTGGCTGGGACTTCCAATACTATGTTGAATAACAGTGGTGAGAGTGGGCATCCTTGTCTTATTCCAGATTTTAGTGGGAAGTCTTTCATCTTTTCTCCATTGAGTATTATATTGGGCTGTGGATTTTTGGTAAATGGCTTTTATTATGTTAAGGTATGTTCCCTCTATACCCACTTTGGTAAGAGCTTTGATCATAAATGGATGTTGCACTTTGTCAAATGCTTTTTCTGCATCTATTGAGATGATCATGTGGTTTTTGACTTTTCTTTTGTTAATGTGGTGTATGCTCTCGATTGAATTGCGTATGTTGAACCATCCTTGTGAACCTGGGATGAATCCCACTTGGTCCTGGTGTATGATCTTTTTTATATGTTGTTGGGTTTAGTTGGGTAAAATTTTGTTGACAAATTTTACATCTATATTCATCAGAGATATTGGCGTATAGTCTCTTTTCGTGGTGTCTTTGTCTGGTTTTGGTAGTAGGGTGATGATAGCATCATAGAATGTTTTTGGAGTGTTCCTTCTTCAACCTTTTGGAAAAATTTAAGGAGGCTGAATATAAGTTCCTCTTTGTATGTTTGGTAGAATTTGCTTGTGAAGCCATCTGGTCCTGGACTTTTCTTTGTAGGGAGTGTTTTTATGACATATTCAGTTTCATTTCTAGTGATCAGTCTGTTCAGTTGATCTAGTTCTTCTTGATTCAGTTTTGGCAGGGTGTAAGTCTCTAGAAAGTTGTCCATTTCTTCTATGGTTTCAAATTTGTTGGCATATAGTTGTTCGTAGTATTCTCTTATGTTTTTTTTTGTATATCTGCAGTATGCATTGTGATTTCTTCTTTTTCATTTCTTATTTTGTTTATTTGGGTTTTTTCTATCAACTTATTGGTGAGTCTGGCCAGAGGTTTGTCAATTTTGTTTACCTTTTTGAAGAACCAGCTCTTGGTTTTATTGATATTTTTCTATTGTTTTTTGAATCTCTCTTTTATTGGACTTCCTCTCTGATCTTTATCATTTTCTTCCTTTGGCTGACTTTACCTTTTCTGTTGTTGTTGTTCTTTTTCTAATTCATTTAGGTGGTAGGTTGCCGATTTGAGATTTTTCTTCTTTTTTATGGGAGGCCTGTATTGCTATGCATTTCCCTCTAAGCACTGTTTTTGCAGCATCCCTTAGATTTTGAATGGTTGTATCTTCATTATCATTTATCTCAAGGTATTTTTTAATTTCTTGATTTACTCATTGACACATTGGTTTTTTAGTAGCATAGTGTGTAGTCTCCATGTAGTTAGTTTTTTCTCATTTCTTTTCCTGTGATTGATTTCTAGTTTCATGCCATTGTGGTCAGAGAAGATACTTGAAATAATTGCTATACTCTTAAGTTAGTTGAGGTTAGCTTTGTGCCACAGTATATGATAGAAAGTTGAGAATGTTCTATGTGCATTTGAGAAGAATACATATTCTGATTTTTTTTGGATGTAATGTCCTGAAAATGTCAATTAAGTCCAACTTTTCCATTGTGTCATTTTGGATCTTTCTTGTCTTATTGATTTTCTGTCTAGAGGATCTGTCCATTGATGTGAGTGGGGTGTTAAAGTCTCCTACTATTATTGTATTCCCATCAATTTCTCCTTTTATGTCTGTTAGTTTTTGTTGTAGGTATCTGGGTGCTCCTGTATTAGGGGCATATGTTTTGACAATTTTAGTATCCTCTTCTTCAGTGGATCCTTTTACCATTAAATAGTGCCCTTGTTTGTTTTTCCTTGTGGTTTTAATTTTAAGGTCTATTTTGTCTGATATGAATATTGCAACTCTTGCCTTTCTGCTTCATCCATTGACATGAAATATCTTTCCACAACCCCTCACTTTCAATCTATATGTGTCCTTTGCCCTAAGGTTTGTCTCTTGTAGACAGCAGATTGTAGGTTTTTGCTTTTTTATCCAGTCTACCACTCTGTGTCTTTTGATTGAAGCATTCAGTCCATTGACATTAAGGTATTGATCGATGTGTATTTATTGCCATTTTAAACCTTGCTTTCCAGTTGACTGTATGGTTTCCCTTTCTTCCTTTTTTTTTTTTTTTTTTTTTTTTTTTTTTTTTTTTTTTTTTTTTTTTTTTTTTTTTTTTTTTTTTTTTTTTTTTTTTTTTTTTTTTTTTTTTTTTTTTTTTTTTTTTTTTTTTTTTTTTTTGGTTGGATGATTTCCATTTATTTTATGCTTATGTGCTTTTCTTTTTAGTTTTTGTGAATGTAGTGTTTGGTTTTGATTTGTGATTGCCCTGTGTTGTAAGTATATTAACCCTTTCCTGTGTGCAGGGAGATTCCTATGGTGGTCACCTCGTCCTCCTCTCATCCTCCCCAACAGTGGTGCCTTGCTTTTCCTATGGGCCCAGACCTCCTTCTGGGTTCCGTTTGCTGTGGTCTTCCACTTCCCTGCCCATGGCACAGTGCTCCTTAGCCCCCTAGGCTGTCCCAACACAGCCAACCCTAGTCCTCTCCCCAGAACTGATCTCCAGAGCCTGAGTCTCAGTGCTGAGCCCCAGCCTGAGCATCTCAGGCTGTGGTGTCCATGGAGGTGGTGCAGATGGTCTGTCCTGCTCTCACTCTACTTTTCCCTCCTTAGTCCAGCTGCTGTGCTTTTCTCAGAGACTTTGAGGTCCCTCCATCTCAGCTGATCTCCCTGTCAGGTGGCTTCCCAGTATGTGGGTTCCTTTTCTCTTTCACAGCTCCCTCTCAGGAATGCTAGTCCCATCCTGATTCTTTCTGTTTCTCTCTCTCTCTTTTTCTTTTGTTCTACCCAATTATGTCAAGAGTTTCTTGCCCTATTTGGAGGTTTAAGTTCTTCTGCCAGCATTCAGCAGATGTTATATATGAATCGTTTTACATGTAGAGGTATTTTTTTGATGTGTTTGTGGGAGAAGGTGAGAGCAACATCTTACTCCTCTGCCATCTTAATCCTTCCTGTCTCCCAATCTTATTCAAAAATTTTTAACTAGTTTTATTGCAAATGTCTGTATAGAGTGATTTGTATCTTTTTGGAATGAGATGGCACTCTGAATACAGTATGATTTTATTCTTATTCTTATCAACTCTACTTGATTCTAAGCTTTCTTCACATCTCAATCACATTATCTCTGTGTCAAACACATTCCCTTGTTCACAGTGCAGAGTGTATTTATTTGCTTACCCATTATGTTTTAGTTACCATTATAGATGCTGGAGAAAGTACTACACTGAGTGTGCCCTAAGGGAAATGAAAAATAGTTGCCATTTACTGATATAAGGAAAAGTGCAGAGTAGGAGTTTGAGGTGGGAATGGGAAATTAGAAGAGTGATTTTAGACTAGCTAAGTTAGAGAGGAACATATTTGCAATTATATTTTCCTAAGAACCCTCTGGTCCCACTTATGAGCAATGAGTCACATCTGATAAGCTGTGGTATAGATTTAGGGCATTACTCAGTGGCCTTTTCCTATCTCCTTTGATGGACAATCATGCAGCATCTATTGTGTTAGGGAATATCAAATGCATTATGTACTCAAAATCCAGGTCTTGGATACTTGATTCCCAAAGAAGACAAATGAATTTGCTTTGGTATTGGGGTGGGTCCTGCCCTGGCATAAACCTCTTCATTGTTAGAAATCAGAAAGATCTGTGGATTTCAGCTAAAACTACCATATCGTCACTGGCAGAAATGCACACCAAACTAGAAAACTCAGCATACTTCACTTTTATGTATTCATAAAGCACTCATAGTCCCCTCCCCCATCACTTTTTTGAGCCTCAGGGCAGGACTAACATGAAGCCAGTGAGGTACTGACCTCAGGGATCAGAATTAAGGAGACCCCAGAAAAATCTCAGTAATCTGTGTTACAAAGGGAAGGATAACGTTAAAAATAAAAATTATTTGAATGCAGTATTTTAAGAAATCAAAATAAATATAAAAATCCATGGATTAATAACAGTGCCATGACTCATATTGGAGTCTGAAGGAAGAGGAAAAAATAGTTAATATTATCTTTTTATTTAAAATTCCAATCACTTGTTCATCATAGATTTTATTCCTTGACATACTCTTAAATTTTATCCTGGTGCCTTACTCTCCCCTGACCTGGCCCCAACTCTATCAAGCCTAGTCCATTTGTTTTTAATCTCTGTTTATATCAGTTACCACAAGACTACTAGATCTCATTTTCTGTGCTGTCAACTTCATATGATTTTCCCTTTGTCTCACTCCACCCAGCTTTTCCTTAACAATCACCCTGCTTTCTGGAATTTGTGGTTAAGACCTTATGAGAGTTACAGTAAGAGCTTATATCTCTCATACTTTCAAGCATTTCTCTGGTAGATGTTTTCTTTCCCATATTCCTTATAAAACTAATTTGAGATCAGGTAGATGTCTTTGTTCATTATAACTGCTTCTAGATACTTTTCCCTTTTTTTTCATTCTTTCTCAGATGCTTTTCACATATAGATTATCAGCACTTTCTCCTTCTTTCTCCCTATAATCACTTAGTTTTGAGTATCATGTGATCAATATATACCACAAACCACTCTTTGATTTTTTGGCAGTCATTCACTGACCCCAACATCGTTCCCCCTTGTTCCTGGAAGATTTTAGCTCCTTGATAACTGTGCAGTTCTTCAGTGATTTCAATATACACTTAGACAATTTTTCTAATAAATTGGCTTCAAACTTCTTTCCCTGTCTCCCCTCCAATGATCTTGTCCTTCACCCTTTCATAGCTATTCAATCCTATGGCCATACCTTAGATGACATCATTATCATAACAGAAAGTAACATCTTTATAGCCTAATTTCAAGCACTTTCCAAGCACCTCATATCTTTCTTTCTTTTTTTTTTTTTTAAAGGGCCACACCTGCAGTAAATGGAAGTTTCCAGGCTGGGGTCAGATCAGAGCTGCAGCTGCCAGCCTATGCCACAGCCACCACAACGTGGGATCTGAGCAGACTCTGCAACCTACACCACAGCTCATAGCAACACCAGATTCCCAACCCCCTGAGCAAGGCCAGGGATCAATCCTGCATCCTCATGGATACTAGTCATGTTCTTAACCTACTGAGCCACAACAGGAAATCCGCCATCCCACCTTTTCTGATATCTTTCAACTCAACCATTCTTTGAGATTATTGGCACAATTTATAGATCCTTTCACTTTTTGCCCTCCTTCACCACCATCTTGTGTCCATGATACTTCTTTATCCAAGTTAGATTCTGTCATTGGGCATTAAATCCCTCCTTTATATATATCCTCAACTTCCTTACCCATCTCACTTTACCATAATTGTCTGGCAAAATTCCAAACCTGGTTAAATACTTCTCTCTACCTACATTGTCGCTGCATTTGCACAGCAAATGCAGTTGGAGCAAATTACTGGACCAGGCTTTTAGGTCTCACTTTAAATTCATGTCTGATCTTGAGTGGACTCTAAGAACTGCTCAGCCATCCTCCTCGTTCAGTCACCCTTGCCCTAGTTCATTCTCTCTTACTCTGCTAGGCCAGTTTTTCCTACCTCTTCCCTCTTTTCCAAATTCATTCTTAATTGATTAGTACACTGAGGAAATAATGCAAAATCTGAAGACGATGTCTACAGGTTCTCACCACCACATCTACCTATTTATCTACATTAGCCTCTATATGTTATACTTTCTGTCTCCTGTGGATGAACTGACTGAACTCCTTGTAAGGGTAAACCATCCACTTATGTATCAGAACTACTTAACTCTCACCTGCTTGAAATATCCTGCTTTTCTGACTCAAATATTTCCTTCTTTCTGCTGTGTCATACTAATCACGTTATACCTACCTAGACTTCCTTCCATTTTTAAACAAAATCAAAACTGAAACGCTTCCCTAGTCTCCTCATTTTTCTCTGGTCTCTGACAATTGTCACCTTTTAAAAGCTGAGAGTTGAAATCAGTGTTTATACCTATTGTCTCTGATTATGTCCACTTTCACTCTTGAAGACTTCTCAGTCAGGGTTTTGCTTCCATCCACCGCTCTATCAAAATTGTTCTTTTCTAGGCACCAAATTTTATTCCTTTGTTAAACCCAATCATATGTTCTAAATTTTGATCTTTCTTTACCTGTCAGCTGCACTTGACCGAGTTTTCAGCCTTTTTCTTTGAAATACTTTCTCCACCAGCTTCCTGGAACATTACCCTTCTGATTTTACTCCTAATTCATCGCCATCCCTTTGCTTATTCTTATTTATCTCATCAGACTTTAAATATTGGAGCACCCCTGGTTCAGTCCTTAGGCCTCTGTTTGTCTTCCTCATACATTCTCTTGGTAATACTATTCGGTTTCATAATTTTAATTACCATTTTTCTACATTAGAATTCCCAAATTTATCTTTAGCCTAGACATCTTTAGCCTGTTTGAATGTCTACTAAGCACCTAAAACTTAAAGCAAATTCCCCATCAAGCCCCCTGCCCCAACCTACCCATAATGGAATCATTTCAATCCTCCTCATCTTAGGTAATGGTGGCTTTTAGCCTTCAGTTTCTCAGGCTTATAAACCTTGCATTCATCTTTGACGACTTCTTTCTCTTATTTGCCATATATAGTCCATTAGCAAATCCTACCTTAAAATATATTCAAAATCTGAAGACTCTTCACCTTTCCCATTGCTCAAGTCAACATTCTCTCCTGCCTGGATAGACTTCATTAGTCTTAAGTAAAATCCCTATTTCTTGCCTTTCCCTCTTACAATTTAACTCAACACAGCAGCCAAAATGATGCCTTAAAATATAATATCAGGTGATATCATCTCTCTGCTCTGCATACCCCTTGGCTTCTAATCCCTTCCTAGTAGATTCAAAATACTTAAAATGACACATGGTAGCTTGCGTGATTGTCCCACAATTTCCCTGTCCTCCCCTCTGCTATTCTCCGTCTTACTCATTCATGCCGATACTCTGCTGTCCTTTACATTCCTTGAACATGCCAATGACGCTCCCATTATCTCAAGTCCTTGGCCCTTGTTTTACCCTCTGCTTTAAAGGTTCTGCTCCAAGAATTTCATGGCCTGTTTTCTCATCTTCTTCAGGTATTGTCTTCTTTCTTAAGTGATCCTTTCCTTAAGTACCTTTTGAAAAATCGTTTTGACCCAGACTTCCCCATTCCTTTTTCTTGCTTTATTTTTCTAAAAAACTGTGATCATTATTTGACTATTACATTTTAAAGTATTTGTTTTTTATTCTCTTCATTTTCCTTAAACACTAACACTAGGTAAGAGCTATGAGGGCAGAGATTTGGATCTATTTTTTTCTCTGCTAAAATCCAACACTATGGATAGTACTTGGCAATATGTCCAATGAGTATTTTTTAAACAATCTGATGAAGTGTGTGTGTGTACCTATATCAGTATCATCCCCATATATTGTTTCTTTAGAACCAACACAGTAGTTTTCCTTTATTCATTGGCCAAATTACAAATTCATGGCACCAAAACATGAGATGAAAAGAAAGGCACATCTTTCTCTGGTCAACAGTCTGGTGAGAAAGAAGCCTGGGTAGAGTATTATACAATTTAGAGATTTCAGCTTATTTTCCTTTGCCATGCATCCATTGCTACAGTGCTTTGATTATTTGCTGTGAATATTAATGCTTTAAAACTGAAGACATTTGTGTATATGCGGGCAATTGCTTTAGGTTTTCTAGATGACATTAGACCAAGTGTGATAAACTCAGATGCCCTGAGAGTTCTGAGAAGAAGCATAAATTTGTGAAGAATGGTAACTAGAAGAATAGGGAATTCTTTCCCCATCTGAAGTGGACAGCTTGTACTCAGACTCAACCAATAATTGCTATATATTTATTTTGATTCAATATTATCGGATATCTAGGATTTTAAAAAACAGTTGGAAATACATATTTGTATCTGAAATCATGTTTAAAACCTGGCAATAAATTAAAAAATTGAAAACGCTGGTGCCTACCAAATATTTCTCAGGATCTTTGAGAGTAAATTTTAAGATTTTGTTGCCCTCCAACTGTATTGCTTTACATTATGCTTTTGGATTCAAATGAAATCAAGTAATAAAAAATTAGGACTATACATATGTAGTTATTAACTTTTTTATCTTAAAAGAATGACATTTATTAAAATGTGTATCATGTATCATCATCGTTTTCCAGATGACAGGAATTTTTTTTTAATGGCATCTTTTGGGGCATATAAAGATTCCCCGCCATGAGTCAAATCAGAGATAGCCACAACAACACCATAAACACTGGATCTGAGCCGCATCTGTGACCTGTGCCACAGCTTTTGTCAATGCCGGATCCTTAGTCCACTGAATGGATTGAACCCATGTCCTCATAGAGACAACTTTGCTTCCTTAACCAGCTGAGCCACAATGGGAACTCCTTAGATGACAGGAAATTTTTATAATAAAAAAGTAGAGAAGTCATCATATCAAAATAGACAGTATTTTTCAATTAACTTGTTAATTTTGAATGCAGTAATTTTACGTGAAACCTTTTGTTTGTGCTTTTGTGCTAAAACTATTTCAAATTGACATAGTTTCATAGGAACAGAAATAAAAGGCAGAAATAAGGAAAGAAAGAATAAAATGAAAACTGAGTGTTCATTTTTTTTCCAGGACGCTGATTATTTTTTTAGTCACAACCCATTGTTAAAAATCTACCTTCGTGTAAGTCTATTTATGATGATAGTGCTGAACTGTATCTGAGTCCTGTGCTTTTGTAAAATAAGGATGGTTGGAAATTCCCTCCCATCCCCTTTTCTGTTCTGACAGATTGCTAGGTTAACAACAGACCGCCATGCCCTGGCATATTCCAAGATAAGACCCCCGCCCTGTCCCGCCTAACTCAGTAACAACCTTATTCTATAAAACCCCAGATTTTTCCCTCTTCTTTTAGATGTTTCTTATTAATGAATATTTTCCCTCTAATGCAAGAGCCTGAATAAAATCATCTTAATTATCTGGTGCATTTTGTCCTTCACGATGAAAATATCCAACCTCATTCACTTCTCCCTCACCATTTCTGTTCAGCATTCTCTGTGGATTCAGAGAAGTTAAGAACAGCTACTTTGTCCCCCATTCTCTTTGCCAAACAACAACAAAAGTGGGCAGGGAGACTGTCTACTGATGTTCCAGGTAGCCCTTTAGGCAGTGGATTCTCAGCGTAGGGTAACTGTTATATACTCAACACAAAACAGACATGTATTTGAATTCCCGTTGTGGCTCAGTGGGTTATGAACCCGACTAGTATTCATCAGGATGTGGGTTCTATGGACCCAACATTGCCACAAGCTGTGGCTTAGTCCCAGATGCAGCTTTGATCTGGCATAGCTGTGGCTGTGGCTTAGGCCAGCAGCTGCAGCTCTGATTTGACCCCTAGCCCTGGAACTTTCATACGCTGTGGGTGGGGCTCTAAAAAGCAAAAAAAACCAATAAACAAAAAAACAGACAGATTTTTCTGACTAGGAAACCTGTTTCTATGAGGTTTTTTTGCTTTTATGTTTTTCTGGGGCTTAATAGGGGAAGGCTTTTGAGAGCAGAAAATAAATAAGTGATTGTTAGGTGAGATTTTAAATTAGAATTCAGTTTATTAAAGGAATAGTTTATAAACCTGGCTTTTCTTAAGCCTAAATTCAATGTCTACATGTGATTAACTATTTATTAATCTAGTAATCTTTAAAGATCACTATGGGGGGGGTGATAATTTTCAATCACTTCAAATCGAAATTAATAAACTACTTAAGTAGTCTCATTTTAAATTTAGTGTATTAAATTCCTTTAAACCCTTTAAAATATATTTCAATTATTTCATCCTTTGATTTTGCAAAATGGCAAAGTAAATTTGATCATCTATATACCTAGTTCTAGGGCTTCCCAGGGATAAGAGATACTTGGAAATAGCTTTACTATTCCAGGTAAAATGGAGCTTCCCAGTCCATGAAAACTGGGACAGGTTGTTGACTAGAGGGTTTTTTGCCTGGATGCTGAATGAAGCCAATTCATCTTGCACCAATGAGATAACATGCACTCCTGCTTCTAGTTGCTTTTACAACAGGCATTCTTAGTCTAAACTCTTTAAATTCAGTTTGTTTCTGTTGGGCTTCAGTTATGCCTCACTAAGTATTTTTCACCTGACTTGAGTTTGCAACATCTTGGAGAGGTAGCAGATAACTTCCTTTAACCAATCTTCCTCTGATTAATTGAATGCTAGATTGTTTTTATAGTCTTCTGTGATTGGCCACAGCAATTTTGGAGATAATAAAAAGACCTGAAATTGGATGCTGCATACTTCCCATGATCTGATCTGTCCATAAGTTCACAGCTTCTAAGAATGCAATACTTACATCATCGGCCTACACACATTTCTTCATGGATTAGTGTTTGTAACTCCTTGGGGAAGACTACCACAGCCTCAGTCAATGTGGAAACCCAAGAGTCTAAGATTCTCAAAGGTAGAGAGAAAACAGGGAAATGTAGGTTATAACCTAATTGCCACCATTATCTTTAGTCATGTACCAATAACAGTCTCAGTTTCTTTGACAGTGTGATGGCTATCATAAAGTGTGTAATAAAAATTCAATGAAAACATGCTTGGAAAATATGAATTTTTTTTTACAAATAAAAGGCATGAAGCTTATTACCATATTTATATTTTTCATCATTTGGATATAAAATACTAACAATTATTTGAAAAGAAACATCTACTATGTATTTTATTTTTGAGAGGTATTATGAATGAGAGATTGCATAGAAAACACCGTACAACAAGAGGAGTCCTTCAGATTTTGTGTGTGAGTATATATCACAGAAGGAAATAGTCTTGGGTAATAAAACAACCCAACTCTGCTGTATAGACTATGTGACACAAAATGTGTATTGCTTCTGAAGTAAATTAAATATGACTTAGGAAAATGAGCTAAAGAGACAATTTTTGGGACCGAGAGGCTAGAACCTTTTACAATAAATAAAATAAATCCTAACAAGTGCTCCTTTTTTCCCCCCTCAGGCCTTTCCTATTAAAGTGATAAATGCTTACAAAACAGATATTCAGCTATATAACCAAATAGATTGAACGGGACCAAGGGGCATTTCATAACAGTAATTTCGATTCTTCAAACTTTTGGAAGCAAAACTGCTTTGGGATAAATAATGAAATTTTAAGTCAGAAGAGAATATGATGAAAACATTTTAAATCTGTGACCTCTTTGAAGTTGCATCTTTTTGGATGCTCACTGTTCATCTCAAGAGTGAGCTGGATTTACAGCCATTAAGTCAAATGTTCAGAAGCCCTTGGCTGTCTGAGCCTGGATGCCCTCATCCAACCTGCTGGGCTATAAAACACCTGAGTTAATTCTACATATTCTGGAGAGGAGGAGAAAAGTTGTGCAAAACAGCACAGGAATAGTCTTCCCTAGGCAAAAGTATAACGTATTAATAATCACTGTATCTTCTCATTGTCTTTGTGGCATCTGTTCTTTCCTAGCCTCCCAGGTGTTCCCAGTGCTCCCATGATCAGAGTACGGTGACACTTCTTGGTCATAGCACCAGTTCATCAACGCTTTGCTTTGTTATGGGATTTGTCTACCCCATCCACACAAACTGGTTGATTATCTGTATCACTCTCTCCATATTCTGCTTTTTAGGTGAAACTATGTTCTAATAAATTATGTAATGAGTTTATTAGTGTCTTAGTCTGCTTGGGTGGCTATAAAAATATACCATAGACTGGATGACTTAAACAATAGAAATTTATTCCTCATAGTTCTGAAGCCTAGAAGTCTAAAATCAGAGTTGTAGGCATGGTCTAGCCATGCTGAGAGCTCCCTTACTGGCTTGCAGATGAATGCCTTCTTGCTATATCCTCATATGGCAGAGAGAGAGAAGAGGGGGGGGATAGAGAGAGGGAGGGAGACAGAGACACACAGAGATAGTGCACATCCTAGTCTTTCTTCCTTATTTTATGAGGATAATAATCCCATCATCACAGGGCCTTCACCCCTACCATCGTATCTAAACTTAAAACCTCCTGAAAGTCCCATTTCCAAATATCATCAAATTTGGGGTTAGGACTTCAACATATGTATTTTCTTTTATTTTTTAAATATATTTTTATTAGCATAGAGTTGCTTTATAGTGTTGAGTCAATTTCTGCTATACAGCATAGTGACCCAGTCATACATATATATATATACATACACATTATTTTTCTCATATTATCTTCCACCATAGTCTATATAGTTCCCTGTGCTATGAAGTAGGACCTCATTGCTTATCCATTCTAAATGTAATAGTTTGCGTCTACCAACCCCCAAATCCCAATCCATCCCACTTCCTCTCCCTTTCCCTTTAGAGACCACAAGTCCGTTCTCTATAATGGTAAGAATAGCTGCCTTCCAACCTATGAATTTTCACGGGGCACAAATATTCAGTCTATAGCAATCAGTGTATGAGTTATCATTTTCTAAGGAAACCTATTAAAGTCTCTCCAGTGGGCTGTCATGGCAGGAGAGCAGAAGGGAGATAGTTTAGCAGTGGCCAGCTCATTAGCCCTCTTAAATGTTTTTCAGGAGACATTCACTTCTTTCTGGAGCTGATCCAGAATATGGATATGTAAAATTCAGTCAATAAAGGCCTGACATCTTTTTTCCATCTCCTAAACAAAGGAAGGGTTCTGATCTGTTTGTCCTGTGCCCAGCTACACTAACATAGCTGTAGCAGGGGCAAAGTGACTAAACCCCTGCACATCCCAGCCAGAAGTCAGCTATTCTGCTTCTGAAGAGGTAAATGCTACCACCTTATGAAAACTTTTCTTGAAGAATCTGGATGCTTTTTTTACCGTCAGCAAAAATGAATGAGTAAGAGAATCTGGAGCATACAACATGAAGAGTCAGGGCATGAATGCCAGGAACCATCTGAGCAGTGGGCAGATTAGACTCGTATGACTAGGGAGGGAGGAGCCAGCAGGAGAGGTGAACTGAACAAGCAGTTCCAGCAGTGTTGTCTGATACCCACAGCAGAGAGCAGCAGGCATCAGGAAGCTGGAATAGAGCTGCCAAGTAAGGAAGGGGAGGAGGCAAGCCCAAACCAATCTGAGGTCTCAGAGAAGTGGTCTGGAGTTTTAATGGGTGTGGAAATGTCAGGAGATGAGCAACTCGGGTAATAAGAACATGAGCCAGAGCTGAGGAGAGGGTTTTTATTTAATGGACTCCCCAGGTCATTTTCTCAGCAGGAAGCAACAGCCTGAACTAGAAGAAAGGACACTAGGTGTCTCCAGGCTGAGAGGGGGACATTGAGAGGACACCAGCTGGGAGGTAAACCCTGATGTTCTGTGTATCCATATCAGCAGGAGACTCGTGTCCCTTCTACTTTCTATCAGTTCCTAGTTTCTAGGGGCACTAATAGGAATGTTGCATGATTGGAACATTCTGCCAGAGCAGAGACAAATAATGTATCACAGAAAGCCCATTTCTGAGAATCAGAGGAACCCAGAGTTGGAATCACCTGTGTAGGTGAGCAACCCTACTGAACTGGGATCTGTCCTTCTGACCCCTTGAAAGCTTTCTTCCTTAAAGATCAGAGCCCACTGGAAGGACCCTGAGCCTTATTCCTTTGTCTTTAGTATTCCTCTTTACCTGGAATATCCTAAAAGAAGAAATGGAGTTATTTTGACTGCCTCATAGTAGATTCATTATCTAATATACAGCCAGGAACATTTTGCTTATGTTCAGCCCACATAAGCCCATTTGTTTCCTTTTGTATCTGTTTCCTAGGGTTGCCTTAACCAAATATCACATAGTGAGTGGCTCAGAAACCCAGAAACTTGTTAGCTCAGAGTTCTGGAGGATGAAAGTCCAAAATCAACATGATAGGCAAGGCCATGCTCCCTCTGAAAACTAGAGGGGTATTTTCCCTTGCCTTTTTCTACTTTGTGGTCATTCATTGCTGGCAATCTTTGGTATGTCTTGGCTCAGAGATGGATCCCTCCAGTCCTTGTCTTCACATGGTGTTCTCTCTCTGTGGCCATCTCGTATAAGCACACCAGTCATTTGGAATTCAGGGCCCACTTTACTCCAGTATGACCTTATCTTATCTAATTACCTCTGCCAAGACCCTATTTCCAAAGGTCTTGGAAAGGTCATATTCTTAAGTGCAAGGGGTTAGAACTTCAATATACCTTTTTGGGGGAACACAATTCAACTCATAGCAATTTACATGAAAATTTTCTGGCAGTATGTGAAAGCATTCTGTTTTCAGCCCGATACTGCAACTGGGTTCCATGAATTGAGGATAAAATAACTGATTTTATTTTCATAGGATTTTTCTCCAGTGTAAATGGAAGTCATTCCACAATGGTATTATTCACCTTGAATCCATAGTAAAGGAACATCTCACTAGCTCCCTTCCATTAGGAACAGTAATGGTACATACTACTCAGTCTAGGGGAATAATTCAATATGGCAAAGGGAAATATGGTTTAAAGACAATTTTCAGCTTTCTCCAATTTGCTGTCCTGAGAAGATTTAGTTCTAGTTTCAGTTTCAAGTATCTAGCACTGGTCTCAAGGGTTAGGGTCAAATAGGAGATGGGCCACAGTGGTGCTCTGTTAAGGGCTCAGTGCGTCCCCCTAAAATTCATATGTTGAAGTCCTTACTCCCAATATGATGGTTTGGAGAGGTGGGGTCTTGGGAGACAATTAGCTTTAGATGAGATCTTGTGAGCCTGGACCTTATAAGAAGAGACACCATGAAATTGCTTGCTGTCTCTCTACCATGTGAGAATGAGGTGAGAAGGCATTTGCAAGTTAGGAAGAGACCTCTCACCAGAAATGGACTATCCTGGCCCCCTGATCCTAGATCTCCAGCCTCCAGAACTGTGAGAAAATAAATTTCTGTCATTTATGCTATCCAGTGTATGGTATTAGTTATGGCAGCCCAAAAAGACAGAGGTATGCTATATATTTTCATGCCACTTTAGCAATGTGGAAACTATGAAATTACACGTTCTTTGTGGACAAGAGCTGGCTCTTTTATGCATAACAGAGAGTATTGCTTTACATAGCCTCACATTTGTGTTACTCTGCAAATGCCACTGTTTTACAGATGAAGAAACTGAGAATTAGAAAGAGTTGATGAAACTAAGCTGAACTCCAATTTATCTCACTATCTACCTGTCTACCCCACTGCCCAGTGCCTAGTATCTTCTTAGGGGCTTGGACATAACTCTATTAAACTGAATCCTTGTTTATTTTCTATATAGTATCACATTGTGGAGTGTGTGTGTGGGGGAGGGAGACTGTGGATTGAGTCCAGTGAAAATGCTGTGGTTAGGTGTTTTGGGTTTCCCTCTGGAGTGTACCTGTAATTACTGTTATTACAGCTTTACAGATATCCTTGTCTCCTGAAATCCACAGGGACAAGCAGAAGTTGGAATGGGCAGGAGAGAGATACTTCCTGGCAAGGGCAGGAGGTGGTCAAGGAGGAGGGAATGAGCAGCCCTCGCTGATGGTGATGGACAGGCAGGTGAGGTATGAAGAGATTGCAGTTTCACAGCTTCATTATGCAGAGCAGGGCATTTGCCCCCTGCTAAGGTTCTGCACTTTCATCCTTCTAATTGGTAAAGACCAAGACAGTTTCCTTCTGGCTTATGAACATAACAGAATGCTTCCCAGTGTGGACAAGCAAATGTAGGAAATTTAATCAAGTGGCTGTAAGGGCCTTAAAGCACCAATGTGCTCTAACAGATTTAATGTTTTTTAAAAATACATTATCTTCCAGCTAACCAATTGCAATATACTTCTTCTCAGTTAAAATAATATCCCAAGCCTAAGTATTTAGAGTGAGATTAGTCAGAGTAACAATACTGTCCTTGCAAGATGCACATACTGGGTTTTCCTTGGCTACTTCTCTTGAGGTTCATGGAAGAAAGGATAATTTTAATAGGATCAATAAGAGCTGTGAAAAAAAGTCTTTAGACTTTTCTATCAGGTATTGCAGATTCTTTGGAAATTGGGTGAATTGTGCATATTCTGGGGAAGTTGTGTAAATTAGCAATAATTCTATTCTTGAGTGTCAGCTTTTATAAATCACAGTGTTAGGTGTCCTTGGGTGATATGGTGGGAATATAGACTCTTCTATCACTTGTGAATTTACAGTCTCTAGGTGGCTGGTATAATTTAGAATGAGTGGAGCTAGGAAGATTTCTTTTAAGAGGGAAATATTGGGGACTATAGAGAAGAGTGGTTCATTAAACATAATGGTCTATAGACCAGTCAGGGTAAGTTGAAAACAATGTAAATTTCTGATACTCACCCCAGAATCTAATTCTTTATATTTGGGGAGAACATTTTTGTAATTACCTCTGGTGGTTCTAATGCAGATAGACACAATCAAGCATCATTGATTTATAAAAGGCATTCTATAGTTTTTCTGTAAGAAGTCATTATCAGTAACAAAATAGCGGCATATTACAAAAGCAAGCATGGGGCACCAAAACTAGAGAGATAGAAGTCAAATGCAGTGGGGTAGATATAAAAACAAACACAGACACCACGATGTAAATTTTGGAATACTTTAAAAAAAAATCTGTTCAGCAATTGACTTAACTTCAGCCCACAAGTTACAGTTTTTTTTAAATATCCAAATAGTATTTATTTTTATAATTTTTCAATTTTATTATTAAAAATTGAAGTCATCAATTTTGCAAAACTTAACCTTACAGAACTGAAATAAAACCTTCCGCCAAGCACTGTCATCTGCTAGACTGTTCTGGAAGCAACTGTATTGCTTATTTATTTATTTATTGCCACGCCCATGGCAGGTGGAAGTTCCCAGTCCAGGGACGACTGAACCTGCACAACAGCAGTGAGCCAAGCTGCTTCAGTGATAGTACTGGATCCTTAAACCTGCTGTGCCACAAAAGAACTCCTATATTGCATTAAAAAATATTTTATTGAAGAATGATTGACATACATAGTGCTGCACATATTTAATGTGTACAGTGAGTTTGGAGATAACTTTATTGCTGCCCCCCTGCATTGTTGTTTCTTTCAGTTTCTTGCCCACAAGCAGCAAGGATTTGGAGCTGTGGGTGGTCTGGCAGAGGTGGAACCGTTCCAGCCTCTGGGAAGTGCTTCAGTGGCAGGCACTGGGATAGAGCCAGCCGAATGGAGGCAGGCAGGCTCTCTAGGAGTAGCTTTCTGTCAGGATGGGAATGGCTCTGGATGGAAGGGAATTCCCCTTAAGGCAACAGAACCTGAGGTTGAAAGTTACAGCTCTCCTTTTGATGCTTTTAAGGGGCTGTTCCTGGTCTGTCTCCTGGAGTGATAAACACTCCCACTGTGTTTTGCCTTGGAGATCAAAATCAAATTTGAGTCAAGTTTGCAGGAGAGTACAGCAAATTTTATTCACACCCTCAGAGAGAGCAAGGCACCCTGGAATAGGGACTGGCCATATCTCCATGCTTTGGATCTGCGTGGGGGCCTAATTTTTCCCACCCTGGCCCATTGTGTGTGCTTAAGGGCTGAGTGTTGATTGGACCCTGTATAGGGCATATTTGATCATCTGATTGGTCTCCAGCAGGATACCTCATTTGCATGGGGGACAGGTTATAGGGAAGTTTCCCTGAGAGTTCCCTGATGTTGTACTTGCATGTGTTCTCATTGCCCTTATAGAGAGGCTGGTGAGGAGTGGGCCACAAACTTTTCCCTGTAGGGAGTATGAAGGAGGAGGCCTGGTTACTCAAGGTAGGGGAAGGGGCATGACAATGAGACCTGTGGGCCAATGGTAAGGGTTTGGTAATTTTGTCTTGACCAGAGGCTTTGGGTTTACTCTCCTTGAAGAGGGCTTAAAGCATAAAAACTTTACTAACATGACACTACTTTACTACCATGACACTGTCACAATTACCTATGCCATAAATACATCCATCTTCTCCAAAAGTTTCCTCCTGCACTCTTTATTATTATTTTGTAATAAGAACACTGAACATAAAATCTAGCCTCTTGGCAAAATTTTAAGGATGTGTGATGGTCAGCCTTGACTGGCCAATGCCCAGGTAGCCGGTAAAACATTTCTCAGTGTTTCTGTGGGGACGTTTCTGGAAAAGATTAACATTTGAACCTGAGAATGGGTAAAGAAGATTGTCAGTGCAGGTGGACATCAGCTCATTCATTTAGAGCCTGAGCAGAACAAAACCTGCTCGGGGAAGGATGAATTTGCTTTGCTAGAGTCGGGGCAGCCATCTTCTCCTGCCCCTGGAAATGGCACTCCTGTTTCTCAGGCCTTCAGACTCAGACTAGGACTTGCTCTATCTGCCCCTTGGTTTTCAGGCCTTTAGACTCACACTGAATTTCACCACCAACTTTCTTGTTTTTCCAGCTTGCCGATGTTAGATCTTGGGACTTCTCTGCTTCCACGATCACATCTTGATCGTTTTCTCTCCCCCCGCCCCCCCCCCACATGTACATACACACTCTTGTTTCTCTAATAGGATATAATACAGTATGATGCCTGTAGGCACCACAGTGTACGATGGATTTCTCGGATTTATTGAGCTCACGTAACTAAATTTCTATAAATTGTCATTTTAATATAATCGCTGTTACTACCACTGTATTTCTGCTGGCTATTGTAATGATTTTGAAATCAAAGGCTCTGACTTTTCCTCTTAACTCCACATGAGACAGTAGTCATCAGATATTTACTGATTGTCTTTTTGGGAAATATGGCACATATGCATGAGGCTAACACACTTCTACAGATTTAACCAAAGTTACCATTTGGATCTTTTTCTGCCATTGTAGGGTCAGTGTTTTTCAGCCTCTTGTCTTAGGGTAATGGTTCTCACAGTCTGACCCTGAGACCAGCAGCACATCACTTGGGAACTTGTAGGAATTGCAAATACTCAGTCTCCCTCTCAGATTCACTGAATCAGAAGCTCTCTGGGTGGGACCCAGCAATATGGATTCTGATGTATTCCTGAGAATTAAGAACATCTGTCCTAGGAAATAAATTTTACATAGTAGATATTTCTGCATTCTTAACTGACGTGGAAGAGATAGAGCTATTAGTATCAGGCAGAACTTGAAAAATAGCTACTCTGGACTAATAATCATGATCATAATCATAATCATAATACTGTATGGTTCTTATTGAGTACTTACTAATTCTCTATGTATTTTATACGCATTGACCCACTTAGCCCCATAGGAACACTATTCTAATTTTACAGGGAAAATCCTAGAAGTTCAGAGAAGTTAAGTAACTAGCTCTAGGTTGCACAGTTTTAGTTGCATACCAAAATCCATTCTCGAAAACTCAATTTGGACTCTTCCCTAAGTGAGCAATAAGCTCCTCCTGTGTTTGAGCCATGATATATTTTGGGTCTATTTTTTTTGCTGCAGCATGGATTACCATAACAAATACATACAAGTAAGTGGTAGGACTTATAGGTTGGCCCAAGCAGTTTGGGTTCAGATTCTATGATCTTACCTGTCTGGAGCTGTAGATGCCACAGATCTTTTAGGATTTTACTCTTTTTTTCTTTCTTTCCTTTTCTTTCTTTCCTCTTTTTTTTTTTTTTGCTTTTTAGGGCTGTACCTTCAGCATATGGAAGTTCGCTGGCTATGGGTCAAATCAGAGCCATACCTGCCTGCCTGTGCCACAGCCACAGCAGCACAGGATCTGAGCCACATCTGCGACCTACACCGCAGCTCAAAGCCATACCAGATACTTGAACCTAATGAGTGAGGCCAGGGTTTGAACCCATATCCTCATGGATACTAGTTCGGCTCATTATTGCTGGGCCACAGTGGGGAACGCCCTCTTTTTTTCTTATATTGTGTATTGATCTCCATCCTAAATTGAACCCTTCAGTTTGGTGATTTTATGCAACTTTTACAGCATCGTGCCTAATACAAGAATTGAGATATTTATTTTCCTTTGACTTGGGGTGTTTACTCAGGAATGTCTTGCTCTCCTAAAATATATATTATTGCATTATTTTTTTTTGAAAATCTCATTATACTTTGTGATATTTTTGCTTTGCTAAATCCTTTCCCATCATATTTACTCAATTATGAAGTCATAGTCCTTCCCCAATCCCACCCCTAGATAATTATCATTAAGGTATCAGGATCCTGATGTTCTTTTTTTCCCTCATATCATTTTTTATGTCTTACCTCTTCTATATGTCTCATATCTTCATTTATATGAAAATGAGTACCTATCATATTATTAATATAAGTTCCTATGGTTAATTTCTACTGTAGTTAAGAGGCTTCCCCTAAATTGGTAAAAAAAATTATGTATGTATAAAGAAAGGATAGAACCACAAAATTGTCTGTTAATTCCTCTAAAATAACTTTGGCCAGTAGCACTGAATTACATATCTGTATAGAGAGTTTGGTATTAAACGGCAAACGTATCACAGAAAAGATATGGAATAATAAAAATGTGCTGGACACGCACAAAGCTAGTCTTAGCATTGCCACTTCAGAACTGTGTGAGACTTGACATGGCACTTACTGGGGGGACAGCTTTTCATTTGTGAAATGACAGACTTAGATAATGCCTAAAGTTCTTTCTAGCAATAAAATTATATGTTCCTCATTCTAAGCCTGAAGGTTAATTTCAATGACATTTCCTGCTGGGCCTAATTTTCCAAAGAGAGGCCCTTGATGCTTAACCTTATAGAATATAAGGTCAATGTATCAGTCAGGGTGAAGCCAGTCAAATGGAACCCCTTCTAAACTGTTCAGTAGAAGGAACTTAATATGAAGAACATATTTAAAAGGTTTGGGATGAGCTGAAGAAGCAATAACAGGATGATATTCCCAGCTCCCTTAGGGGAGGGACAAAAAAAAGAGGTGGTTTTATCAGAACTCAAGGGCAGGGCTCCCTGGAAAGAGTTGGGAACCCAATGGTAGACCTTACTAAGCAAGTGCTGAAATCAAGATAAGAGGAGTCATTGAATGAGATGGAAACATATTCACAAGGGCTTCTTGAATGAAGCCCCTTGAGGAACAAAGAGATACAGCCAATGCCAGAGACAATTCTCAGAGTGAACCATGAGAGAAAGTCTATAGCTCCTCCCATCCTTTGTCCCATCTAATCCCCTTCCAGAGCCTCCCATTGGTCAAGTTGAACTAGAACACTTTATCAGTGGATAAAAGAATCCTGGCAGATGTAGTTTATAGGGGTCAGTTCACTGTAACAAAGAGCACAAAAAGGAAAAGTTTTAACAGATTGATGCAGTAAATATACGACCTCTACCACAGAACCCCTCACTTTCAGTGAATTTCTTATCCTAAATTTAGCCTGATTGGCCATACGTTTGGTACTCAGCCCCAGCTCTGGTTAAGCAGCTCTGGTGAATGTAAGCCAAAGACACCTGCTCCTGAATATTCCTCCACAACTCCTCCCAACCTAGTCACCTCTACACCAAATACTGGTAGGATTCAAATCCTCAATGTAAAGAGCCGGAATAAAGAGATTTATCCTGGAGCTGGTCATCAGGATAAAGGTTCTTTCTGTGGAAGTGGAGTATGAACCTTTTATGGCGGTAGGGATAGCATGTTGCTCCCTCTTCATAGGCATAAGAAGGTGTTAATGAAAGCATCTAGACTTGGTTACGGTGGTGCCTCCTAGCCAAGGGCAGCAAGGAGGGCCTCCCACCCGAGGCTTCAATAGTAACGAAAAGCAACAGCTCCTCAGCTGAATCAGATCAAGTAAATTCTTTTCTTTGTCCAGCTTCCCACCAGCTTCTGATTGGGTCCCATGGTACTAGACACACGACATCATTTCCCAGCTCATTCTTCCCCTTTTGACTCAATTGATCTTGGTGGCATAATTCTCAACTGACTTAAAGACTGAGTCTCTAGCATAGAGCTTCTCAAATTGATGCATGTAATATATCCTAAGATCTGATCCCTCAGATACAATTTCTGATTCAGTAGGTCTGAGCTTCACTCAAGGTTCTATAGTTCTAGAAACCTCCCATGTGTTGTTGCTGTTGATGGTGTTAGCCCACATGTCTCATTAAGGGTTTTTGTTTTTTGTTGTTGATGTAGCTGGTATTCTTCAGAATTGTGCTTGTGAACTACATTCTAACATCCCCCCCCCAAAAAAAAAAAACTGAAATCTTATATGTCTGAGTGAATGTAGAATCTAAATAACCGTGATCCATCATCTTACTCTGTCTGAGGACCTCAAAGTGGAATGAAAGTTGTATAACTCTGATGAGATTGGGTGATGCTGGTCTCCTGAGAGTAATAAATGAAGATGCTTCACATGAGTATATGGTGGCCCTGTTTTAATAACTGGCTAGAGAATATCCTTCAGGCAGAGCAAACAGGATAGAAATAAAGTGATACGGGAATAACTCTGGATGGGTCACAGCCAAGTCATGAACCATGTTGATTCCCCCAATTTACTGTCACTTGCTTAGTGCCTGTCAGGGCAGCCAGCTGGTTTTCCTCCAGGACACTGTCAGCATACCCAATTCTGTTTTCTCTACTTCCACAGATATTGCAATGATTGTCCCCACAAGGAAGAATCTGAAGGATGAATGTCTTAAAAATTGGAAATTCCTTCTTTTAACAGCTAAGGAAATTAGATAGCTGTAGATCTCTGAAAATAAATTGTATTATTTCAAAGGGTGCTAGTAATGGCTTATAGATTTGTGTTTTGATTTGCGCTCTCTCTATTGAGGGTCTAGCAGTTTTGTTTCTGTCTTCTTGACTATTTTCCTGAACTTTTTAGATTTTTTAAAGGAAACAAATTATTCCATAGATAGCAAAGAAATAGTTCACCATTTCTATTTCATACACAGACTGAAATGAGTGATTAGTAAAGTTGAGGGTATTGGTGAAAGAGAAAAATTGGTTAATTTTCTAGGGAAAAGCACACAAATAAGCAAGCAATCTAATCAAAAGCAGTGATGAACTGGCATTTGCTACAGGATTGAGATTCTCAGGACATTAGATTCCTTTCTTTAACATGCTTAGTGGTTTTGAGGTCCTTTGTTGACAATTAAAGGTATTATACATACAATTGATGACTGTGCCTGGACAGTGTGTACATGTGTTTGTCTGATTTGGATGTCATTATTAGACAAAGAAAGCAGACTCTGGTATATCAGCTCCACTTTATTCATATGTGAAATCACACAACGTACCTCAATCTCAGGACAGTTTTATTAATTGAATATGAGCAATATATAAAACACTGAGCATTTTCACTGGCACATAAATTAGCTTCAAGAACTCTCAACAATCCATATGAGTATCTCATAGGCTTCTATCTCTGACTCCATTTCATTGAATCCTGAGAACATTCTTATGAAAGAGATATTGTCTCCTTTTGAAAACAGCTGCATACACTGAAGCTTAGAGAGGTAAGTGGTTTGGCCCAAGGTCACATAACAAAGAATTTTACACAACTGAATTTAAACCTCAGTTTTCTGATTTAAAATCTCTGTCTTATGTCCTCACACTATTAAGAAGTGAATGTTTGGGGCATTGGGGAAATATCAGGGTACCCCCCTTGAAGGATCTTGGAATAAGATGTTACATAGGTAGTGGATGAATGTCTATCTTTTGATGCCTTGAGATGGTCTGATTATGTCAAAAACCTCTTAAAAATAATTTTTCTTGGCTTATCTCTGGAGCAACGATAATCAGTCTTTTTAGTGTTTCATCATTGGTATGTAGACCTCTTGGCTTCCCTTAACTGTTCCCCATTTAGGTTCCAGTCACTTATTCTGCTTGTGATTCAGCTTGCTGATCATTGTTATAATAAGTTTTGTCTTCCCTTCCACACATTTCCCTACTCTTCACCCTCACTGAAACTTAACTCCTTTATGTAAAACCTAGAGAGGATTGTTTCCTCTACTGTTTTACTTTTTCTGCTTTCAGCACCATGCAGGATTGATTACCTTTAGAGCTGAGTTGAGTTGACTCCATTTTATTTATCTTTTGAGATGTGTCTTTAATTGCTAAAGGGACTGCCTGCTATTTCTTTTCAAATTATACTGAAATTGCTGACTGAATTTCACTACAACTACCTGGAGGCGAATTTGGTGGAAGATATTTTATGTTGCTTCCTGAGCCCCATAATGAAACATCCTATGTTTGTTTCAAACTACCAAAGCTGGCTTCAGTCCTAAATAAAGTTTCTAAATTTTTTTTCTAGCTAAACATTTAATTGTTCGTATTTTTAAAGCTGCCAGCATAAACAGCTAGGTTTTTCCAACTGCGCTTGTGAAATATTTGATCTCATTTAGAAGCAAATCATTCACACCCTCTGCCAGGGGACCATTGTTGATAAAATTAGGACTCTCGTATCTGCCAAGGGACTGTTTCCTCTTATGTACAGAATTCTTAATAAGATGGCTTAAGTGCTGCCCCTGCCTGGTTGGAAACCTTATTGCTTCCTGCTTTCTGGTTGGCAGAGGGAATCCGTCCTTCTGCATTTGCCCTCCCATTTTAGCCCAAAAGACCAAATACTGCCTTCAGGCTATACCATTGCCATGGGTTGGATTTGGAATCTAAATGTCCTCTGTGCCTTCAGTGTTCTGAAAAACGTATAAAGGGAGACACTTGAGTGGAGGAAGTGTAGCATATACCTGGTTCTTCATGAATTTTCATGAAGAAATGTCTTGAGGGGGTATCTCAAGCTGCCTTCTGCTTTCCCCTCTAGACTGAATCCCTGTGTTAGTGAATTCCCTGCTTATTGACATAGTGCACCTACTGTAGATGGTTAGATGGCTTTCTGGAACGTAGGTAATATTTGTAGTTGCCGAAGGTTGGGGATGTGTTACAACTAGTGGCAGAATGAGTGCCCAGATATAATTGCACATGGTACCAATCAGGGCCAATGCCTGCCTTTTTTTTTTTTTTTTTTCACAGCTGTGGGTCCTCAAATGCTCTTACTTGCAGATTCAAAACTATCTGATCCTCAAACCAGTGAGAGCCTACGCTGATGGGATTTTCCAACTCCTTTCTTTTTGGCTAAGTGAGCTCTAGAAAAGGCTTATTTTCCCATGGATAGCCCAGTCTCCTGTCTTGACTTCTCGGGACTCTGGCGACGAGTTCCGCATCTCGTTACTTTTTGAGTCTGGACCTGACTTTCAGTTAGGGGTCCTAAATTCCTCTCCTGGCTCTTGGATCCCAGGGGTGGCCTCTACTTTGGGTATCTCTTTTAAAGCCACCCACCTACGTTCCTAGCTGTGGCATGGATTTTTACTTGTACTGAAAACTTCTGCCAACAGGAGCTGTGCCCTGCCTTGTATCTGTAGGGAAAAATCTCTTGGCCCTGAAGACTGGCTCAGGTTGAAATCAAGAGCACCACACCCTTTGGACCTGGTAATATATAATCATAGCTCCTCTTTAATGTGAACCAGTCATTTATTTCTGCCTACTTTTCCCCATCCATTTTCGAAACTGGCCTTGGCTCATGATTTCTTGCTGATTGGAATTTCTAGGTTGCCACAATTTATTTAGACAGGTTTCTCATACGTGTAAAAGTCACCTGCTACACAGGTGTCATTTACCATGGATTATTAGTATCACACACAATGATAAAGTAAAAGGAAAATAGAATTTTAGAGTTTTCTTATATCTTAATTTAGTTCTAGTTTATTTTCTTTCTGGATCCTTTCCAAGATTTTGTGTTTAAGATTTCATTGTTTTATTTTATTTATTTTATTTTATTTTTGTCTTTTTAGGGCCTCACCTGTGGCATATGGAGGTTCCCCGAATAGGGGTCCAATAGGAGCTGTAGCTGCTGGCCTACATAACAGCCATAGCAATGAGGGATCCAAGCCGTATCTGTGACCTACCACAGCTCACAGCAATGCAGGATCCTTAACCCACTGAGCGAGGCTAGGGATGGAACCCTCGTTCTTGTGGATACTAGTCGGGTTTGTTAACCACTGAGCCACTATGAGAACTCCAATTTCTTCATTTTAAAATAAATATTAATCAAGAATCTAAAAGGTGACAAATGCTTTTATGTCTTGTTTATTGCAGCCAGATCACTGTACTTTGAGGCTCTTTCCTAATCATGGTTGAAGAAAGGGAAACTTAAAGGGAGAAGCAATTTGCCCTAAATTATACACATATAAGATATAACCATGGCATGATTCAAACCCAGCCACTTCTGACAAACAAACTCCATTTAACAGTTCAGAACCAAATACTTCAAATACCTCAGTTTCCTATTAAAGGAGAATAATGCTTAGAGAAATTGATTCTTACATGAACTAACTGATTACATTACACAGGATCTCTGAGTTCTAATATTTCTTCCACTGGGTTGCACTGACTTTTAACTTAATTAGATAAAGCAACTGAAGTAGACTGTACTAATATTCATGCAGTGGTGGAACATCACCCTTTATTTTCTCTGCATTGGCATGTCCCTGCTGTCTTCTGTGCTCCTTGTTTCTTCCTTGCACCTTTTATTCTGTTACTGTGACCACGCCCTCTGGATGATGTAGGGCTTGCAGCCTCAGGGGAAATTGGAATTGCTTGGACCTGAACAAAGTTTCTGCTTTGTTTGTTTTCTCTTTTTTTTTCCTTTTTTTTTTTTTTAAATAAAATTCTGAAAGAGTAAGATCTTTCCCACCAGGGTAGCCTTCTACCTTCTATATTTCCTGTACCATGAAATTGTTACTGTTTCAGACATCAGAAACCTTATCCTAATTCAGCCATGCAAATTAATTTACATCAATATCCTTAGGTTCTCAAGGAATGAGAGAAGCACAGAATGGTTGAACCAGAAGGGATCCTCAGTGTAGGTCTAAAGGAATTTAGGGAGTGGTTTTATTGAAATTGGGCATTGTGCCTAAAAGGAATCTAATATATTCAGTATCTGCTTTCAGTTCCCCTTTGATTTTCTTTTATATGTGTCAGCACAGGTATAGACTTGTGCCCTCTTAATCCATTTCTGTGAAAAAAGCAGTGGAATTAGGTGTGAATGGCTTGGAGAGCAAATCACAGCTGTTATGTGTGGGTAGTGACAATGCACATTTCCAGACTGAAGGCTTTTGAAAACTCTGTACTAGCAAGACTGATCCCTGTGGTCTTTGTAGTCAGCTAAATAAAAAAGCACCTTCTGTAATTAGGCAAAAACAAATAACTGGTGGGACTCACCTTGAAATTCCTGAATTTCAATGGCCAGTGTGGGTCTTCTGCCTTCCTCAAAATCCTAAATACTACTCAGTGCAAATTATTGTAAAACTCTTTGATTATGTGAATTAAAATCCAACAGGGCACCGATGAACAGTATGACTTTAAGATTTTACTACAGGACTGACACCAAAAAGGATTAAGAGGACCCAAAATATATATCCACATTCACATTTGTTTGCACATCTGTGACTGTGTTGTCACAGTTCCATAATGTCACTATATTATGAGGCAAATATTTGAACAAAATGTTAAGGGCTAAATCACCCAACTATGCTTATTTTCAAATAATTTCTTATGACACAAATCCATTGAGCTTTGCTGGACTCAAAAATTGCTTTGGCATTTAGAGACATTGTGCCCAGAAATAGTGTGATCGTATTAGGTAGGTACAAGACGTAAACCATATTCATATTGCATCAGGTAAGAACAGGTTATGGGGAGGAGAATAATGCACTTTCAAATCTTTCACCACATGTTGGAGTGAGACTTTCTTTGAACCACAGAGCTGACCAAAGTCCACATGTATAACTGACATTAATTTTGCAATGTAAATAAGGCTTACTTCCTTTCCTAGAGAATTTGAGGAAACGAGAAAAAGATATACCCAAACCTTTGTTTATACATTACATATATATAAAACTGTTTCGCACCAACTTTTTGGGCTCTTTTATAGGTGCTGGAGATACTGGGGGAGAAAATTGACAAAAATTTCTGCTTCCCTGAAATTTATATTCTAGTAGAAGGAAACTAGCAATAAACATACTAAATAAACCAAAGCTATAGTACGACAGAATAAAATAAGCACTGCAGAAAAAACTAGACCAAGATAGGAGGGCTTTGGTAATTGCATATTTAAATAGAATACTCTGATACTTTTCTGAGAAGGCAACATTTAGGCCAAATATCCAGGGAGGAAAAGTGAGCCATGTGAATATCTAGGGGAAGGGAGTGTCAGGAAGAGAGAGACCTTCATGTGCAAAATCCTGGAAATGCAAGTGTGCCTGGATGGTTCCAGAGATAGTGAAGAAGCTGGTTATCTGGAGGGAAGTGAGCAAGGGGATAAGACCTGAGAGAAAATGGTGGAATGTGTTGGGCAGTGGGAGATGTTAGGTTTTGTAGCTTTGTAAGCTTATTTTTGACTCTGATGACATGGGAGCCACTTAGTGCTTTGAGCAGAGAAGCAACATGATCTGATTTTCATTTGGAAAACTCTGGCTGCTGTGTTGAGTGGAGTGTCCTTGGGAACAGTAGACTCAGAGAGACTGGTTAGTAGCATAGGCAGTAATGTCAGGACAAGCTGAGTATGAGAATAATGGAAATTTCTATATGGGCAGAGTAACCAGAGTCAATGCAAAATAGATGACAATGTGTCAAAAGCAATACTCTACTTGATTTTCAGTAATTGCGAGTCAGTAGTAATGGGAACAAAGAGGTTGGAAAAACTAGCTTATTCACTTTTGTGTGAAATAGGCAGTTTCTAGCCCTGTGTGATTTGAACTATGCCATGTGGTCTTCTAACTCATTGTTCCAAACTCCAGTTATGCTCAAATGCATAAAAATATCTGTTCTAGAAATCTTACTTTAGTGGTAGTAAGAAATTGTTTAACCACAGATGGGTACTAATATCCTAGCATGAAATAATGTATTAGGCTGTTGAGGTCAGGGGTAGGGCTTTAGAGAGCAAGACTTAAGAGGTGAAGTTTTGGTGGTTGAGAGGGAGAGGACTGTCTTGTTATGTTCATTATGGATGGTTCTAAGCAGCTAAGCATTTGGTGATGGCTTTGAGTGCTTGAGAAGGGTTATGGTAAATTAACTAAAAAAACTCCATCTAATTCACACTTCTACTTTAGGGCTTCCCAGAATCCCAAGTGCTAGAAAAAGCTTGCAGCCATGTGTTCAGATGGGATCTTGATCTAATATCAACATTTGCTGGAATTCTTTATGCCCAGTGTGTTTTCTTTATGTTTGCAGCTGATCTGCATAATTTAATTGGGTGTGTTCTGTAATGCAATGGTGGAAACACTTCACTGGAAAATTGCTTTAGGTCTCTCTTGGAAGGAAATCTTTTGGTGATAATAAGTAAGCATGGTCCAGTTTTGACAGAGAAGGGAAGAAATGGTAAAAAGAGAAGAGAATTTCTGTGAGTGGGACTGTAATTGAAAAGAACCAGAGCAGAGCAACAGTCATGGATTGAGGCATCAAGAACTGGGGAGGCGGTGCCCAGTGAAACAGGGTGACCTGAGCCTTATCCTTCACATTTCCATGCTCCTCTAGTCCACATACTCACTGCCACTTTGGAAAGTTCTCTTATTTGGATTTTGAGCTAAAATCGTTTTAAACCAGTCCATCTAAAAAAGGCTCTTTTAGACAGCGCAGCATATTTTTCTGCCTGATACTTTTCAATGAACAACTAGGAAATAGAGAAATGGAAAGGGAAAAATGCTAGGCAGATAGGGTATACCTTGTCTCAGATGGACTTATAAATGGCAGAAAAGACAAAGACATTAGCTTTTTTAGTTTCAATGCTAGGTTACTGTGTGATCATCCAAGAAGTGTTCTTTTAGTTGTTCTCTGTGGCATCAGTAATAAGCTTACTGCCCTTCATCCCCCACAAGTCCCTACACTGACTCCCGGGAAACTGCCTTTTAGGGATCATTTCAGGGGATAAAAGAAGGATTGCTATGGTCTCCCCCCTCAAATGTTTCTTCTACCTCTGTGAGGATTCCATAACATGTATTAATAATGGTATATTCTTTTATGTTTAGAAAAGGATTAACACGGGAATACACTTAGATTGGAGAATATTGATGTTCTAAGACAACTAAAATAACTTTGTTATTGTCTCCTCTTAAAGTTTCAAAGAATGTCAGGCTAATAAGACATGAGGAGAACACTGAAGGAGGTATAGGAATATAATGCTGTTATGTAGTGTGTGTGCTGATGGAAGCTGTTCCAGTATGGAAATGTGGTCTACCTTAGATTTCACAGTTTCAGTCCCTGGAAAAATCCCTTGCCCCATATTTTTCATTTTTCTTTTCTCTGCCCGTTTGCTTGATGTCTTCTTCTTATTTACTATTGTAGCCTTGGCCTAGTCTTAAAAAACCCTAAACTAGTTTTAATACAACATAAATGGTGATATTTTCCTATTGCAGTCTTCATCATGTTGTAAGAACTCCCCTTCGACTCTCAAAACCACATATGAACTATTCATGATTGCTCCCTGACACAGCACCCTAAATGTGCCTCCCACCTGACAACAAACAAAGATGGCAGGAAGAACTCATGCCTCTGACCTGGAACATTTCTGGAGTGTTAGGGCTAAGAAGAAGAAGATGAGGGACCGCTTCCAGGGCATCCAGTTAAGCAACGGTTGAACTTAAGCTTTCTGGCTAACAATTTCCCCACAGGCATTCTCTTTGTTGGCTTCTTTCTCTCTCTCTGTTTTGGCTATACACTGAATAAATGCAATGAGTGTCCTGTAATAAGATTGAGAGACATAGCAGATTATATTTTCTTAACATGCCCTTACAGAGAATTTTTGGTCCTGCATAATCTCCTGGAACTTTCCACACCTTTATTACAAGGTGAAGTATATTTCTCCTCCCTTTCTCTTGAACCTGGCAGAGTATTTTGACTTACTCAATGAGTACAATGTTGCAAAAATGATACCATCTGACTTCTGAGGCTTTGCCTTAAAGTGGAATTGGGGTTCTGTGTTTGCGTTTCTCTCAGAATGCTTGCTCCTAGAACCCACTCACCATGTTGTCAGGAAGCCCAAGCTGCATGGAGAGGTTATGTATAAGCATTCTGGCAGTCAGCCCCAGCTAAGTTTTCAGACAACAGTTGGCATCAACTGCCAGATATTTGAGGGAATGATATTTCAGATGATTTTTAGTACCTAGCCATTGAGCTATGCCAACTGGTGTCAAATGGAGCAGAAATGAACTGTCCCTGACAAGGTCTGCCCAAATTACAGATTTGTAAGCAAGGTAGAAGTCGTTGTTTAAGCCACTAAGTTTTGAGATCGTTTGCTACAAAAGAGTAGATAATTGGAATAGGAAAAGAAAAAACTATATTCTGAAAAGAGGAAATTCTAATCTATAGATAGAGCAAGTTTTCCTTCTAAGAAGCAATAATGATGCAATATAATTATAGCAAACAGCTGCTTTTGTCCTTTTCATTAATTGTGTTACATAAAACATTTTTTCTTAAAATTAAATCATTGGATAGTGAAGTAAAGAAAAATGTGAAACACTATTATGTCTTCTAACAGACTGGCCATATATATAAAACCTAGATGCTACTGTGACTTTACCTAAACACGTAGCACTTTATTATTCTGGAGTCTTCTAATCTAACACCTCCCACTCCAAGTGTAGGCCCCAGGCTTTCTTTGTCTCCTGTCTCCCATCTCCTTTGCAGCTGTCAAAAATGAGAGTCAAGGTCACCAAGGATTATCAGGTACCTTCAAAGTAGCCAGCAGCTTTAGAGTTTGCTTAACTCTCTAGATTACAACTTTCATTTTGGTTTGGGCCTCTGAGGATATCCTTTGCATTCTTGTAAAGTACAAACAAAACTCTTTTTCCTAAATCCCAACATTTGTAGTTGTTTCCCGTAGGAAAATTAGTTTTCAGGATATGTGGGTGCTCATTTGCCAGAATTAAAAACTCGACCTTCTTTTTAAGGTAGTTTATGTTGAGTAATACAGACTCCCTTGTTTGTTTCCTCTTATGTGTCACAATATAATTTTAAAGTAACTTGACTAGGATGGGAATTCAGTTGAAAGTCAAAGTTAGAAGTTTGTTCTCTGTGTAATTCTCTCAAATAATTAGGAGATTGAAATGGCAACCTTGACTTTTATTTTTCAAATTTTTTAACCAGATGAACTACTAAACACCAGTTATGTCTCCTAACTCAACTTTCTTTGAGCTTCATTTGATGATCAAACTTTATTGAAATCATAGTAGGCGTTTTCTTTCTTCATGGGTGTGTTCTTGAGTGTCATGAAGATACCCTTAGGTATAAACTACACCCTAGTGTTATTTACTTAATTTTTTTTCCTGCTTCTTTTAAAATTTTTATTGAAGTGTATTTGATAGTCTAGTTTATTTTATAAATTGAATCAGCTATTCTACTCAGCAATAGTTTCACAGCCTTAAAAAGTAGATTAAGGTGAATAGAAATCAGCTATTTTCAATTTTTAAGTTCCTAAGCAGTTCTGTTATCCTTGCTGAGACCACTGGATCTTTCTATGTATAGTATTTCTTTGGAGTTTCCGTAAGAAAATATATATTTACATACAGAACATGGGAAGAGTGGAGAGATGTACATTAAACATGCCACTGAATTTCAGGCACTTTGTTAAAATTTTAAAGCTTGCAGGCTAGAGGCAGTTTTTAAAAGAGTAACTTTTGCTTCTGAGGCGGAACAGACACTTTTTCAAGCTAGCTCATTTGTTTTTGATTCTCTGTGTTATTTAAGGGCATTTTAAACCAACTGGCCAATCTGGGAAGACCTACGAAATGAATGTCTTCTCTATTATGGCTTGAAGGTCTCAATGCACAAATCATAAATCAAATATCAGCGGATGCTACATGAAGCAAACATTAAACTTAGAGAGTCAGAGCTTCGAATGGTAATTTTGTAGGGAAGTTGATATATAGTCAATAAAGGAAACAAAAGTTATTGGAAGAAAAATGAGCCAAATAAGGTTGACTTGAAGGAAAGTCATTCAAAATAGCATCTGTGTATGAGACAATCTGACTAATATGAAGTGAAATGTATTCACAATAATGACCAGAGAGCATTTGATTATTAAGTACCTCCAGTCTGGAAATACAATAAAACTGGCTTGTAAAATTTTAAAAAAAAACATGATTATGATACAATTTTACTGAAGGTCCAATATCATCCTCCAGGCTCATAAAGATGAACTGGATTACTGAACTGGAAGCATCGCTCTGAGGAATATGGAAGAGTGAAGCTAATTGTCCATATTTCCTCAAATTGAACTTCATTGAAAATAAGCTTAAAAGCTTCTGACTTTTGACACTACAAAGCCTTATCTAAACAGCAATAAATCAAGAATAATTAAAATGCAAACTATCATAGTTTATTAAATAAATAGAATTAACCAGCTCTCAGAATGCTGGATTCAAGTTTTGTTGCATACAATACTGTGTACAAATGGTATTTGAAAGCAGGAACCTAAAGTACTGCATTGATTGGAGCTATTCAAATTAGTTCTTTGAATAGAAGCATCTACTGGTGGGTAACATTTAATTATCAAAGCAAATAGAAATTGAAATACATATTAACTGCATAAACATTTCGGGTAAATTAAATTAGTCCCTTATCCATAGATACAGAAAGTTAAACCAGGAGCCCCATCTCAGGCAAGAGACTTCAAAAATCAGCCCTTGAGCAAAGGGTTAATTAAACTCACCACTTGAGAACTACATTCTTGACCAATGAGAGAGGAAAGAGGGAACTGAAGCAGTATAAAGATCATCCTTTTGCTCTTTTAAAAATTCCCTTCTGGAGTCA
Organism: Catagonus wagneri; assembly: GCA_004024745.2. Classification (NCBI taxonomy): domain Eukaryota; kingdom Metazoa; phylum Chordata; class Mammalia; order Artiodactyla; family Tayassuidae; genus Catagonus; species Catagonus wagneri. Next base: position 20,076,321 of record PVHT021183518.1, on the reverse strand, counting down.
GGCGCGCTACCATTGCGCTAGAGAAATGCAAATCAAAACTACCATGAGATACCATCTCACACCAGTCAGAATGGCTGTCATTAACAAGTCCACAAACAACAAATGCTGGAGGGGGTGTGGAGAAAAGGGAACCCTCCTGCACTGTTGGTGGGAATGTAGGCTGGTGCAGCCACTATGGAAGACAGTGTGGAGGTACCTTAGAAAACTCTACATAGAATTACCATATGACCCAGCAATCCCACTCTTGGGCATATATCCAGACAAAAATTTCCTGGC
>PVHT021183518.1:19948873-20075045 GCA_004024745.2 Catagonus wagneri | reverse complement strand
AGGGAGTGGGGATAACTACTGCTTTAATGATGGAATAGCAAGGAGCTCCAACTGTAATGCACGGGGAACTATATCTAATTACATGTGACAAATCCATATATGTACATGTAATCGGGTCACCACATGGTGCAGTTGGAAAATCTGACAGAAATCTGTAAACCAGCTATAATGCAAAAAAAAAAAAATTCTCTTCTGGTTTAAGTAGACTGAAACATAGAAATCAAATTAACTAAGCCCCCTTTCCAAAGAGTTTTGGGATTGGTGATTTTTATGTAAGTTCTAAATGGCTGTGTCTCCTGGCAATATACAAGAAGATGGTAATATCAATCATAGCTCTTGCCTCTTCCTTATTTATATCCATTCATTCACACTTCATTTATTCATTCAGAAAGGATAGTAATGAGCACTCTTCTAAGTATTAGGACCAATGAAGTGAACAGAAAAATAACAGTGTCTGAAATCATGCACAAAACCTGTTGATTCTTTATTCACTACCCCAGTGGTTACTCTGATTAAGTATTAATTCATGATATTAATCTATTTTCTTGAGCATATCAAGATCCAAATTCCTGTCCGTGTCTGAGAAGTTTGTGGTCTATAGCTGGACCAAAAATAAAAGCTGTAAAGCAACAGTATAAGTGCCACCATATTTGTCAGCATATTTGCAAGTAATTAGGGAGAATTACTACCTCACACGGCAGGTGTCTGGGAAGGCTACCTAGGGTGGAGGATTTATGTCTGAGATGTGAACATCGTTGAAAGAAGGAGGAGGGTGATGTATAGAATATTTTATGTTATAAAAGAAGCACATTCAAAATTACAAAGGTGTTCACGGCCAAATCTGAAGAATGCTGATGTGGCTACAGTGCAGGTAGGAAGGTGGACTTGGTAAGAAAAGATGAAGGCAGAGGCAGATAAATCCAGAAGAGTTTAAAGGGCAAAGTTAGGAAGTTTGAGTTTTCACCTGTTAGCTGTGGAGGGCTGATGAATGCTGTGTAGCAGGAGGAGACTGGGTGAGAGAAACCACTGTGGCATCAGGGTAGAGCCTCTGCTCCAGCTGGTCTGTTCTATAATGGAATTTGTTATTTGAAGGCACGTTTTTGCTGCCATGCTCTTTATTTTTCTGTTCTACAAGGGTACTTTTTTTTTTTCACTTCTTCCCATCCCAATTATAACTGTTTCTCAAGGTGAAAGTAAAATCCTTAATTCCCCATCCATCAACCATCAAGAGATGTTACTGAGCATATGCAATGTCAGACGTGGCTCCTGCCCTCATGGAGGATTTCCCGATTATACCAACTAGAAGTTAATCCTCCTTATATCACATTCCTGTAGGAGTTTGTTCATACCAGTTGTAGGACGTATATTTGGAAATCTCATGGAATCCCTCAGGGTTCTGTCAGGAAACAGGTGACTCACTCAAACTGGGAAATTTGCAGAGTTGAGTAAAAGGACTACAAAGATGCAGGAGCTCTGACTCATATTGCTATGTAACAAACTACCCCAAATTTAGTGACATAAATTAACGAGTGTTTTATTATACTTATGGATCTGCAGGTCAGGAATTGGATAAGGGCCCAAAGAGGATGATTCTTTTCTAGTCCGTGACGTTTGGGGCTTCAGCTGAGAAATCTCAAAGCTGGGGGCTGACTTAGTAGTTGGGGTTAGATACATTCAAAGGCATCTTCTCTCACATGTTTACTACCTGGGCTGGCACTGTTGAGTGGAGCATGTATATATGTATGATCTTTCCATGTTGCTTGGCTGGGCTTCTTCACAATAAGCTTGCCATGGGATAGTGGGACTTTCTATATGTTGTCCTGGGGCACCAAGAAAACAAGACACAAACAGAATGTCTTCTTTTGACATAGCCTTGTAAGTCAAAAACTACTGATTTTGCTGCATTATATTAGTTATTATTAAGGCCAGTCCAGGTTCAAGCAGAAATATCCTGGACTTCATTGCATGTTGGGAGAGGTGTCAAAGGATTTGCATATATGGCCCAAGCCGCCACAGCAGGGTCTATAAAGCTAATAAAGGATAATGCAGTGCCCTAGGTCTAGCCACAGCAATAGGTGAGTTTCTATTTCTATTTCTGAAGAAGTAAAGGAAGAGAGGATTTCTTAGAATTGAGAGCTTTAAGAAAGAGCCACCTGATAGTACAATGGCCTTCAGGAGAGAGATAGAGCTAAATGAGGGTAAGAGTAAGAAGAATGCAGGAAAATAAACACCTGACCTCACTTTTTTTCATTGGCCAAACTCACCAGGAAGCCTGGGAATTCATTCCATTCCAATCAACCTCCTGAGTCTAAGAATGGAAAGTGAATCTGGGGGACAAACAGAATATCCATCACATCTTTTATTACCGTTAATTATTTACTCCCAACTTCCATATATGTACCCTTTATCATTCTTTCTCTGTTTAACAATGCACAAACAGATAAGGTGGTTTTTTTTTAATAGTAAGAGCTTAATATGTTTGTTGAATTAATGCTTAATAGCTACTTATACTAATGAATAAATACACAAAGAATATCTTTTTATATTTAAAAAGAATATCTTTTGAAATTTCATGTAGACTTGAAAATTATTGTAATTACATATCTACTAGAGAGTCAATGTCACATTATTTTTACCATATACATTTTTTTAATGCCTAAAGTGTAGGAGTTACAACAACTTTTATCAACAGTGTTTAAAACAGAGGCAGTCATGTGTATAGATTTATTTGCAACAAATAATGGGATCATGTTTATAACCTATAATGTGAGCCAAGAATTTAAGAGAATATTGAGGCAGCTTAATTCTATTGGTCATGGTGACTCAAAGCAGTATTGGCATTTCTAGGAAATGGCTTTGGAATATGTTATCTTTTTATCAGTTTTCTACTACAGAAGAATATTGGGATGTTGAAGGAAAAAGAAATCTATCATGTAAAATATGCACTAGACTCTAAGAAAAGCAAGACAGATTAGGAGTTGAGAGGCAGCAAAGGTAAAAAAAAAAGTCATTATGGTAAACAGAGGTTGATGTAGCTTGATACTGTATTTCTTTCAAGATGGCTTATACACTGTTAATTAAGAAACTAATGCAAAGGGAGAAGATGAGTGACTTGTTACTGGGCACATAAGCAATGGGATCCTACCATACAGCACAGGAAACTATATCCAGTCTCTTGGGGTAGAACATGCTAGAAGACGGTATGAGAAAAACAGTGTATATATATGTATGACTGAGTCACTATGCTATATAGCAGAAATTGACACAACAATGTAAATCAACTGTACTCTTATAAAAATGAAGGGCTGAGGCATTTATTATTCTCCTTACTTATTTGTGTTGCATTATGGATAAACTAAAATAATACATTCAAAAACTGTATGGAATGGCAGAAAAGTTCTTATTTCAATATATTCAGGATGGAGTTCCCATTGTGGTTCAGCAGGTTATGAACCCAGTTAGTATCCATGACGATGTGGGTTCAATCCCTGGCCTCACCCATTGTGTTAAGGTTCTGGCATTGCCATGAGTTGTAGTCTAGATCAGAGACGCCACTCGGCTCTGGTGTTGCTGTGGCTGTGGCATAGGCCAGCAGCTGCAGCTCAGGCCAGCAGCTGCAGCTCCAGTTCGACCCCTAGCCTGGGGGCCAGGTGCAGCCCTGAAAAGCAAATACACACACACACACACACACACACACACACACACACACACACATATATATGCATAATATATATACATTATATACACACACACACACACATATACATAGTGTATATATGTATATATGTGTATATATGTGTGTGTATATACATATTTGCTTTTCAAAAATATATATTTGTGTGTGTGTGTGTATATATATATATATATATATATATATATATACACACACACCCATATATTTACACATTACATATATATTCAGGGTGAAATCATAGCTATTGTATTCAAGGGAATGTTCTGAAAGTAGTAACCAGAATTGTTAGAAGCTATCTATTAAGTACTTGGCTCTCAGTGGCCCTCCACTTTCCCAACCGGGCTTTTAATTGAACGAAGCAGAAGATTTTTTCCAAAAAACTTTGGCTATGATTCAATAGCCCAAGTAAGTACCAAATCAAGTGCTGAGACCCAAAAACTTAAGCTTAAGGATGTAGAATTATGGCCTTTCCCAAATCATGCCACCTCCCGATTCATGATTAGGTAGTACATTAAAAAATGAAAGAAAAAATATGATTTAGTGTGTCACTGGAGGAAGGTAATAATTATATTTAGAATGTACTGATGACACAGATGATATGTATATGAGACCTGGCTCTCAGTTTTTAAAACATGGCTTTGTGGGCTTCCTGAAAAGGCATACAGTGGTGCATTTATTGTAATGATAAATCTTAAATTATTTTAAGTAGATCAATATGAATTCAGCATCTTGATTAGCAGCAGTATTAACATTTCTCAAATTCCAGTGTTACCTCACCCCACCACCTAATTATGGGTAAATGGGTTCTCAGGTGTCTAATCAAAGATTAATTTTTATTTGGCTCCTATTGGAATTTGAAAGCCTGGATACATATTTTAGTTGGCAGAATAGAGTTATTTCTTAAATCTTTTTGTCCCTTATATCTCATGTCTTAAATATTATGTATTATGTCCCTATATCACACCCTGCATTGACTTTAATATCACAAAACTCTAATGAGTCAGTGTGTTGCATTCAAGTTCATTAGCGATAATGTACGTTCTTTGTTTTCAGATACCACCATAAAACAAAAACATTTCACAAAACTTTACTGCCTCATGTATATGAACCAGAGGTTGCTAATGTAAGTTATCAGTATTTATACCTCTCTACCTTAATCACTGCATTATGTTTGCAAAGTTGAGTTGAGGGCAATTATTAACACTTTAAAAGAGAATAATAAACTTACCAAACTAGGGATATGTTACAGCGTAGGTGGAAATTCTATACTATTGATTTCACTTTCAGAGAGAATAGTTATATGGTGACTATGCCTATTATGGTGCTGCTTCATCCAAAAGAAATGGTTATATACAGACTTTGCTTCCTTCGGTAAATGGTGTCCTAAACTTTCCTGTTATATTTTAAATTAAACTTATTCAAATTGAATAGACTCCTATTAAAACATATCTTCTTCCTGAATCTCCATTTGCTAACCTTTATGTATAACTTCCCTGCCTTTGTCAATGAGATACCATTCTCCTAGACTTGGGGTAGTAATTTTAAGCAAATTTCTTTCATTGACCCCTAGTCTCTTTTTATTTAGTCAGCGTATCCCATCCCTTTTCTTTCAAATAGCTTTTCATATTCATATTTCTTCTACTTTTCTATTCTCACTGTCATTGCAATTCATACCTAAGGTAACTTGAAGAATTTCCAGGAAAACTGGGGACTAATCATGGTGCCACTAGAAGCACCATCTACATTACCATCTTCATTTATAAACAAAGGAAGTTGAAATTTAGATAAGCTGAGGGTTTTGCCCAAGGTCATGAAGTTAAACTGGCAGAGGTGAGGTTGGACTCTTGGCCTCTGCTTTTCCCACTCTGCTATTGCAACCTTCCTCAAGGAGAAGGACCTTGTGATGCTCGTTTTTAAGTGTGCTAGTTTTCCCAACAAATTATTAATTTAAATTAATGATATATTTACTTTCTTAAAATTGTTATTTAAATGTTGATGAAGTAAGCAGAATTCTCTGTGAATTAGAATGCGATACAGAGAACTTTAAGAGGAAAATTGAGTGTATTTATTTCCCAGGTCATAAAACTCTGATGTCTGGGTATAATCATGTGATCTCCACTTAGGGGCTCAGCTGATACTTTCTGATGCAGAAAAGGAAGTTATGTTGGAAGCCACAGTAGGACCTATCAGAACAAATAACAAATGTTGGATTACAGAATAATCTATAAGATGTTGGGGGCAGATGCGGTCCAATACAGTACTCTTGCTAAATGTTTAAAATGCTCTGTGAATTTTGTCATCAGCAAAGAAATGCAGATTTGTACTCTGAATTGAGTTGTCAATATTTTAATATTTTTGATATATTGGCTTAGAGGTTTAGAGGAACACTGTATATGTAGAAAATGTTCATCTAACTTGTCTGTCCAAAAATATTTGAAAATGTACCTAAAAAGGTTAAAATGTTTTCTGGTAGTATGACACAACCAAGTTATGCTCATTATTTAAAGTTTTAATATCATGTTACAATATCTAGTTTTAGGATCCTTTGCTCTTTGCTATACAAGGCAATATAATTATTCTCCTTAGTAATGACATACTGTCTTTTCTTTATCAAAAATTCTACTGAGGTCTTTTCTGTTCAATTAAATCCCTCTTTTGCTTAATTAGGTTTTTTTTTTTTTTTCATACACTCTCTGCTATGGGAACACAGATACTTTCTACTTCAGAAATGGACCAAAATTGCCTGGAGTTATTTCTAGCTTCAAATTTCTCAGACTCCATGGCTAGAGCATCACAGGTCATCTCATCAGGCTTACTCATTAAAGAACAGTCATCCATAACCCATGATATTATCTCTTCTTGTGGTTTGTCTAAGGTCAGTAATTTTTTTTTCTCGGTTATTACTTCCATGGGGCTTTTGCTGTTAAATGTTTGTGATTTGCATAATTTACTCCAAGAAGATGAACTCATTATTTTTCAAAAGTTTAATACCATTTCTGCCTTTTATTTATATTTATAACTTTATATTTTGGACTTTGCAACTATAGAATACATCATATGTTTTACATGTATGTCTATCTATCTTCTGAATAACAGAAAATTCTTCACATAAAATTACTCAATTTATTTGTTCAAAAATCATTTATTGATCTCTGTGTTAGATATTGTAGTTATTGCAAAGACAGTTGGTAACAGTGTTTGCCCTTAATGAATTTATGTTCTAGTAGGAGTGTTAAATAACATATAACTCATACTTCATATTCATTGTTTTAATGCCAAATCTACCATGTATACAGTCAATTATTAGACAAATCATAATATCTTACTTGATTAGCTTCTCATGTGGTCATTTGTAAGCATTAAACAAGAAAATACATACAAATTGCATGTTGTGATAACCCAAAATTCAGTACATGCTACTTGTTATATTTTCATTATGCATGGTAGAAGTGTTAACGAAAGATACTGATATGGTGTTCTGAAAATTCAGTTGAATCACAGTGCCTCATAGGGGATTGATATCATTCGAATATTATTTAATTGGGGATAATGGGGAGATAAATGTTAGGCAAACTTCTACTGTTATGATATACTGCTGTATCTTTCAGTCTTCCATGCGCTTGGGTACATTTCTACTAATCATAAACAAATACAATAAGGAGAGAGAAATCAAAAGACTGGAAGGAGGGTAAAGAAGGAAAGTATGCAAAACTGAAAATGACATGATAAAAGACCAAAAATAAATTTGAAAAGGAGATTAAAATAACAGTATTATTAGGATGCTGAATATTAGGGGGAGAAGGATAATGTAAAAGAAATTCAGCTGAGCAAATTTTTAAAATCTTAATGGCTTATTCAGTGATTCATAAATCAAACAGCATCCAATCTAGCAGAAAGAAAGGAGCACTGAGGAGCTGTATAAAATGCAAGACTTTAATATGCGGAAGGGAGCAGGAACAAGGAAGTTACATTGGGCAAAAAGCCGAATGGTTATGGCAAGATCCCTTTCCTTTAGGAGATGTCAGGGGTCTCTCAGGCAGATTACCTAACTAGTGTCTATTAGGCAACTCCCGATTGACTGGTTTAAGATTCCATTTTTAGGAGAGCGGAAAGTATAATTAAGTTTCATCTCAGTTTGGTGATGTGAGACTTAGCATGAGAGACTCCACTTGGGGTCTGTTTTCTTGTTTTCTAACAATAGAAAAAGAACAGGAGTGTTACAGAAGAAAACAGATTCAAGAAGTTATTATTAATTCAACTCTAACGTATTTGCCTAAAAATAAGAAAGGGGTCTGCATTATTTAGCAAAATTTAGATATCATTCAGCAGTTTCAGATTTTTTTATTGTGGCAAAATATCTTCAGTATCTCTTATTTATAAAAGCATGTCCATACATATTCGTATATCACTTATCTTCAAGGAAAGGATCATCAATGGAAGGAGGGAGAAGCATATATAAAATAAAATATTATAATTAATATAACGACAGTCACAGCCAGTTACCTACTATCTTCTTTTTGTTTTTATCAGAACCCAACTTTTTGAGTGTCACTGGAGCTATTTTCAGGGTATGTTAGCCCTTAGACCATCCCATTTCTCCCCTGGGTTCTAAAGGTGGACAAATAACTTGTTATGACCAATGAGACCTGAAGGGAAGTTTCTGAGAAAGATTTTCCTCCTTAATAAAAAGAGATAGGCATACATAATTGCAGACTTGCATCTTTCCCCTTCTTCCTGCTTTGGATTACAGTTGTTAGAGGAATTACTATGGTTATCCATGTTAACATAAAAGTCAAAAAGTCACTGAGAAGGTAACTCAGGGTTTTAAGACCATTGGGCCACTGGACTAATTTTGTAATAACCACTTACCCTTGAAATTAATATTACCCAAATAATAAACTCTCATTTTAGGTGACCTTTGGCATTTTGATCTTGTTGACTGAGGAATCCTAATTGAATCATAATATAAATTATTTCAAGCAAATACTTCCCCTTTACAGGGACTCTTCAAGAACTCAGAGGAAATACCCCAGAAGATGATAGACAAATAATACTGGATGTATTGCCTATAACACAATCCATGTCATAAAATACCCAAATAGGCTTCTCTAATATATATGTTTACTGATCTAAAAAATTGTTTTGGGGAGTTTTGGTCATTAAAATACTCTGTCTGATATTGTAGCATCTGAACTTTTAGGATCAGGTCAGCCATCACATTTGAAATTCATCACTGAAATTTCTTCATTTGGAGAATTAGTTTTTTCAAGAAGGTGTTTGTAAAATTACACACCTAAAAATACACACACATATACAAGAAGACATACATACACACATATATAACTCAACGTTTAGGGTCAGCTAACCTCCTTTTACCTTTGAAAATCCCAATAAATGTTATCTAATTTGAAATCCATTATATTTATGTATTAAAAATTTATTCTAGGAGTTCCCATAGTGGCTCAGTGGGTGAAGAACTAGATATGGTGTCCATGAGGATGTGGGTTTGATCCCTGGTCTCGCTTAAAGAGGATTAAAGATTAAATATCTGGCTTTGTCACAAGCTGCAGTATAGGTCACAGATGTGGCTCAGATCTGGTATCGCTGTAGCTGTGGTGTAGGCCTGCAACTGCAGCTCCAATTTGACCCCTAGCCTGGGAACTTCCATGTGCTGCAGGTGCAGCCCTAAAAAGCAAAAAAAAAAAAAAAAAAAAAAAAAATAGTTAAGGTTATTACTTTAAGACTCATCTTCTTCAATCTTAATACTGTACTTTTCTCTCTCAGTACTGCTTTCACCACATCTCACAAGTTTGGATATGTTGTATTTTAATTTTCATTCATTTCAAAATATCTTAATATATTTTTTCTTTTATCCATGAGTTGTTTAAGATGTACATTATTTAGTTTCTAAATACTTGCAGTTATTCTATTATTTATGATTTAATTTTATTATAGTCAAAGAATATTTTATAGGATTTCTTTTAAATTTAAGATTTTGTGTGATAGCTCATAATATGCTCTATTTTGGAGAATATCATCCTTGCATCTGAAAGAAAGTGTGTTCTGATTCTGCTGCCATTGGGTTGGGTGTTCTATAAAGTTCAAGATTTAGTTGGTTAATAGTCAGACTCACTATATCCTTATTGATTTTCTGTCTGCTTGTTCTATCAATTACTTAAAGAGGAGTATTGAACTTCCAACTATAATTATAGATTTGTGTATTTCTTCTTTCATTGTATCATTTTTTTCCCTTCATGTAATTTTAAGGTCTTTTGTAAGGAGTATAAACATTAATGATATTAATTCTTATTAGAGAATTGACTTTATCATTGTGTAGCATCCTTCTTTAGCCCTGTTCATGTGGCTTTTTATAAAGTCTGACATTATCTGACATGAATTTCCTATTTCAGCTTGCTTTTGTTCACTGTAATTTTGCATGGGATATTTTTCTCTATCCTTTTATTTTTAACTTATATTTGTCTTTAAAGTAAGTTTCTTCTAGACAATGTATAATTGAGTCTTACTCTTGTATTCTCTCTGATAATCTCTATAATTATTGGTCTTTTTAGACCACTCACATAAGTGATTATTGTTGCAACTAAGAGCTACTATTTTGCTGTTTTCTAATTATTCTGTTTTTTTCTTTTGAGGGTGGTATTTATTGGTCATTTTATATGATTACTTTTTATCTTGTATATTGCCTTATTAACTGTAATTCTGTTGATTTTGGTAATTTCCCTAAGAATATGTTTAACCAGTATATCTTGAAATAATATCATACTGTTTTATGTGTAGTTTATGACTTCATTCTTTGTTAGGTTCTTTTATTTTCTTCATTTTGTTAGATTCTTTATTTGTTCCCCTCCTATAAATACATTTTTTTTAGCTTAGACAGTTATCTTTTAGCACAATTAATAATAAAATTTTTTAATTTTCTTTATTGTTTCAGTCTCCTATGTTCTTCATTACTTGGTATAAATTCAAGATTCAGTCTATCATTTGTTTCAGTATGAAAACTTTGACAATTTATGTGGAATAGCTCTGATGACAATAAAACTCCTCAGCTGTTTTTTTGTTTGTTGTTTTAGTTTTTTTTTTTTTTTAAGAAAGTTTTTATTTCCTTTACCTTTCAAGGAAAATTTCACTGGATATAAAATTCTAGGTTGATTTCTTTTCTTTCTCCATTTTAAATATTTCCTTCAGCTCTTTTCATGTTTGCACAGTTTCTGCCGAGAAGTTCATTGTAATTCATATCCTTTTTCTTCCACAGGCAAACTGTTTTTTGTACCACTCCCACCTGGCACCTAGTCTTCTTTTAAGATTTTCTCTGTCTTGTCTTTGTCTTTGGTTTTCTTCACTTTTGCAAAGACTATGCTCATGTATAATTTTTTTTTCTTTGTCTTTTTTTTGGGGAGGGTGGTGTGGAGGTGCAGTATTTTTTTTTCTTGGTTTGCATCTGTGGTTTAAAAATTTCTTGTCTATTTTCATTTGATACATTTCATCAAATGTTCTGTTCTCTCTTTGTTTTCCTTCTGGTATTTATAACTATGTTGCACGGTTGACATTGTCAGATGTTCTTGAATATTCTGTTCTGACTTTTCCCTTTGCATTGAAGTTTGTAAAGTTTTTGTTATTCTAAAAATATGCTCTTAATCATTATCATTAATGAAGGAGGAATCTCTCTGTCTGGTAGGTAAAGACTGTGTATGTTAGATTGTGTGAAGGGCACTTCAGGTGTGTTTAGTTTCCTGCTTTTATGAGTCAGAAAGCCTTTTCAACTTTTCTAAAACAGTATCCTAAAGTTCACAATTGAGAATATTTTTGAAAAATGAAAATGCTACCTGGTAGAAACTATACATTCTAGCTAAAGAATGTAATTACTTAATGTATTTTATAGATTGACAATCTTCTTTTGGAAAATTCATTTTTAGAACAATTCAATGGTTTTGGAAATCACAGAAGTGAAGAGTAAGTTAGGGGGAGCTTATCTTTACCTTATTGTTTTACTTAACTGATTCTATCTCGATGAAGGTGGACAGATGTATAAAAATTTCTCATTTTTTGTTTCTTTTTGAGAAGAGCTGGAAAGCATCCCACAGTAAAAAAGCAAAACAAAATGAAACACTATCACATTGGAGGAAAGGCTCCTGGAGATTTTGTGGTAGAAGAGGATTCTCCATTTATAGTATTGATGACATACTGAACAGATTGATGGCTTATTTTATTTTATCAATATTATTTTGCCAGGTTGGTATTAAGGAAAACGGGAAATGTTCTTTGTTTCATTCATATTTTTCACTCTACTTCAAATATTTATAGACCCACCTTTGATGTTGGTGCCAGGTATTGGGATTCAAAGATCAAAACATGAGCTCTCTTCTATCTCAGCCTGTTTATAGCATATAGTTCATAACCAGAAAAATCTTGGGAATACCCATTGTGGTGCTGCAGAAATGAATCTGACTAGTATCCACGAGGTTGTGGGTTAGATCCCTGGACTTTTCTCAGTGGGTTGGGGGTCAAATGTTGGCATGAGAAGGTGTAGGTCTCAGATGCAGCTCGGATCCCTCACTGCTTTGGCTGTGGTATAGGCCAGAAGCTGTAGCTCTGATTCAACCCCTAGCCTGGGAACTTACATATGCTATGAGTGTGGCCCTAAAAAGCAAAAAAAATAAAAAGAAAAAAGAAAAAAAAAGAAATATAGATCTTAAGTTACTCCTTTTAGATTCTCATGTTAGTCTATAGTTTGGAGCATTTTTAATGCAATGGGTGTTTGATTTTCATGTTGACAGTATAGAATTATAACTTTAATGCCAAACCTAAGAAAGTCTTATATGTTGTTTGTCTCTATTTCAACTGATTATTTCCAAGCTGAGCGCTGAGATAAATGTTAACTGCTACAATCTGAATATTTTACTTTGATCTATATATTTGGTTTATTGATTGTTTTTATAGTAATATGTCACTGATTAAATTCACATTGTACAGTTCAGTAGCTACATTTCTTAGATTAAAAACACATGTACCTTAAGAAAAAGCATGTTTTATTGAAGTTTAGATACTCCATTTTCTCACGGTTCAATAAAAACCTCAGCCTATTGAATTTCAACCCATAGTGCAAGGCACATTGCTTTAGCTAAGCTTTTTTCAGTTTGGCTATGAGCATCCTATTGCTGTGAGAACCTGAAAGCTCAGCGTTTCTTTTATTTGCTGATTTTATACCTAATGTATTTCTAGTACGATAGTAAGTGCAACTGTTATTATGAACTTTATGTATAAGTATATATCTTAGAGTATTCCAAAAACAACAATAGCAACAAGAAACTATAGTTTTAAATCCCTAGAGTAATAAACAAATACCTATTCTGTCATATCTGTAAATTTTAATAATGGATATATTCAATTAATAATAATAGCCAAATATTTCCTTACATATAGTTAATGATAGCTTTAGAGTGAAAACATGAAAGCATAATCTGTTATACATGGAAATCTATGACATGTAGGAAACCAGAACATGGATTTTCTATATATGTCTCAGAAAAAGGAAATATAATTGTGATTTCGTATTTAAAATCATTTCCATCTGAGAATTATTTTACAAAGAGTCTTGAACACATTATTTATTTATTTTTTTTTTGCCGTGCAGATATGAGTGGGTATGTGTAATTAGTTCACTGCTCTAAATGTTGCATATTATGTTATAGACTGAACTTGATCCACGTCTCTCTTTGGAGGTCTGGTCCTGGTTATCAAACTGATTTATCAGTATCTCTCCATAAATGTCCTTGAGTTAGACTGACATGTCTAATAGTGAATACCTCCATATAAAGTCCTTAGAAGTGCTTGATCTTTCTTGATAACCAGTAAATTAGTGCCTGGGATTCATGAAAGATACCATTCTTTCCCTGGCTGCTCAAGACACAATATTCTACCTTCTTAAATGACCCAGTCTATCAATTAAATGGATTAAATAATTCTCTGCATCTCACTCTCTGGTTTTAAGCTTTGAACATTCCTCAAACAAATTTCTGAAATAGTTCCAAACTACTCCTGTTGGTTTAAAATGAGTTTCCCTGCAATCCATTGCTATAATTCACGCTTCTACCTCACCTTCAAATTAAAATATAAGCTTTTACATATAATATGCTAGACTTTTAATGACATGCCCTTACTTTATACTCTATTCTTGTTACATAGGGGCTGGAACTTTATGAAGCCACTTTCAGTCTAAACGTCATGCTATTTTCTGCCTCCTTGTTTTTGCCCCTACAGCTCTTTTAGCCAGTAATGTCTATCCAGCCACCTACTGATTAACACCTATAAAATGTTTTCTGGGTTCTGTTCCTTATTCACACCCTGATTTGGATACCCCTTCTAACCCTGTTGGGTTCTATTCACTTCCACGTCAATTTAATTTACCTGATTGTCAGAAGGGCGGTGGCTTAATATTCATCATCTCAGGACAGATCCTCTCCTTTAAGAGTCTTTTTTTAAGTCAGCGTCATCACTGGATCTCTCTCTCATCCCCTCTTTTATATTGTATTTGTTCTTTGTATGGTAGTTGCTTTGTTTATGTGTTGGCCATAATTTTAATAACTAAACTTTGGTCATTCTACTCAATCCATTAAACTACTTTTGTTCCTTTTCTCAGAAAGGATCCTTGCATTGGGGGAAGTGCTGAACTAAATAATTCCTGAAGTCCCCTTTGACTGAGAGTTTTGGACTTTATTGTTCTGCAGCCTTTTACTTCCTATCTATAATATTGTAATAGAAAAAAGATGCAGAGTTAAGTATATAATAAACTGGAATTTTGTCTTCTGGACTCTAGTTCCTCTGTATGAATCAGAATATCAGTCTTTTTCTTGAGCTTCTAAGCATGCTTTATTCTGATGATGCTCTAGGCTTGCCACTGCAATTCCCAGGCTGTCCAGCAACTCTATTCATAACTGCTTAGCAGGTGGACATACTTCAGGGTTAGCCCCAATCTTAAAATATTGCCAGTCTCCTCAGGTTCTTATGAGTTTATGTAAAACTATGCTTAAAACATTCTTAACATAGCCATTGAGAAATAGTAAGGCCTCAATAAATGCCATCTTTTTTTTAACACATTAAATATACAATGCTCTTTCAAAACTCCAAATCATGATTCTGGAATGACAGATATCTTTGGAATGGAGCATATGAATATAAAGAAAAAAAGAGAAAAAGTTGGATGAAAAATAAGAGACTAGCGGATGTGAATTAAGCTGATAAACTGATCTTTGAAGTGTTTGATCTTCACTGGTGTTAGAACTCTATTGCTTATAAGGTAAGATTCAAAGTCTTTGAAAGATAACAAAGAATCTTTCATTTGAGTGCCATACAAATTCTGTTGCATCTTGAAAAATTATTGAGACACTATAAGAAATAGTTTCCTTAGAAAATAGGAATATATTATTTATAGTTTTGACATAAGAGTACAAGGCAGTGAAAGAGTTCTCTTCTATCAGAACAGAAGTGAAAATGTTCTCTAGCCATAATTTTGAGCACCATGAATCTGGTAAGTGGAATATGTTTGTAAGGAAAAAAAAACCAAGTATTCTTAATCAAAAATTTTTATTCAAATAGATCACCAAATTTAAGAAATGCTCACTTAAATTTGTTTTTTTCTCTTTGTTATAGTTCTTTTTTCTCTCTTTTTTTTCTTGATTTTTAGGGCCCCACGTGCCACATATGAAAGTCATAGGCTAGGGGTTGATTGGAGCTACAGATGCTGACCTAAACCACCGCCACAGCAATGTAGGATCTGGGCTGCATCTGTGACCTATACCACAGCTCACAGCAGGCAATGCTTGATCCTTAACCCACTGAACAAGGCTAGGGATTGAACCTGTGTCCTCATGAATACTGGTTGGGTTCATTATCACTGAGCCACAATGGGAACTCCCAGTTTTCGTCTCTTTATTACTTTTCCAGGCTTACCTTAGAAGTCTGGAGATAGAGCCAGTTATTCTCCCACTTCTCAACATTTTATATGATATTGAATTTTGTGACTAGTCCATCCCTTAGAAACATATTATATACTTGGATTTAGGTTCATGCAAACAGTAATTGTATATTTCATTTTACCCATAATTTGAATATATAACTTCTATAATCCAACTTGAGAAAACAAAAAAGATCTATATAAAAACATTACAGCAAATTGAAATTGATCTCTAAATATGACTAAGAGTCCCATGAATCTGTGATAAATGGAGTAGGTTTAGAAGGAAAATTTTCTAATAATCATTACTTCTAGAGCCTTCCATGAAAAATAATTAGGAGCTTACTTTTGTATCTATTATTTTACTTCCAGATTCTACTTTTTTAAACTACTAAAGCTAGTGACAGAACCTCCTATAATAAAACTTATTTTTTTAGAGTTGTTTTTCAGATTGGTCTTCATCTAAAAATGCTGAAAAGAAAAACAAATTTCTCATTTTCTGTCTCTTGATATGTGTATATGTATGAATGTATGAAGTAAAAGAAAGATATAGGGGCTGCTAGCGGGGAGAGGAGTGGGAAGGGGAAATGTAAGAGTAGGGGAGTAAGATGTATAAACTATTAGGTAAAAAATAAGCTACAATGATATATAATACAAAACAGAATATAGCCAATATTTTATAATAACTATAATGGAGTATAACCTTTACAATTTTGAATCACTATATTGTACAATGTATAAGATTATACAGCAACTATACTTCAGTTAAGAAAATTAAAAAAAATAAAGTTGAAATTGAAACCTCCTTAATTTGATAAAGTGATTATGCAAAAATTATCAAAAAATCATATTGATTGACAAAATGAAAGCTTTCTCCCTCAAGCCTTTGTGAAAAGGAATCCCTAAGCATGACATTAAGGAGAAAAATAAATAAACCCAGAAGGAAGAATTGAGATATAAGAAAGTGAGATGAATGAAGCAATCTTTCTTTTAATATTTTTTTTCCTCATGGTCTGTCCCAGAGTTTGGATATAGTTCCCTGTGAAATACAGTAAGACCTTATTGTTTATCCTTTCTCAATGTAATAATTTGCATCTACTAACCCCAAACTCCTAGTCTGTCCCATTCCTTCCCCATACCCCTTGGCAACCACAAGTCTGTTCTCTATGTTTGTGAGTTTGTTTCTGTTTTGTAGATAGGTTCATTTGTGCCCTATCTTAGATTCCATGTATAAGTGTTATCATATGGTATTGTCTTTCTCTTTCTGACTTACCTCAGCATGATAATCTCTAGTTCTATACATGGTGATGCAAATGACATTATTTCATTCTTTTTATGGCTGGGGTAGTATTCCATTGTATATATGTACCAAATATTCTTAATCCACTCATTTGTTGATGGACATTTAGGTTGTTTCCATGTCTTGGCTATTGTTAATGAGGCAGACACTATTACTATTCTAATTTTACATATAAGACAGCTGATGTTACAGAGAAGTTAAATGACTTTCCTTTTGCTCTCTAGCTAGTGGATAGGGTTCTAAGATTCAAATCAGCAGACTTTCTCCAGAATCTCTGTACTTAAACATAGATAATATTACCTCTTTAATAAAATATTGAGATATTCCATTATTGATGCAATGGTAGGGAGCTAAATAGAGGGAAAAGAATACAAACCTCAGAAATAAACCACATTCAAAATAGGACAGAAGTTCCATTCCAGATCAGTAAGAAAGCATATTTAGTAAATGATAATAGGACAGTTGTCTCTCTATATAAATAAAAGTAAAAATGGATGTTTTTATCATGCCATATGTAGAAACCAATCACAATTTGAGTGGAAAAATCAAAATTTTAGGTGATAAAATAAAAGAATACCTTTAGGACTTGAAATAGAGAAGGATTTATTTAAAAATACAAAGGGAAATTAATTAAAAATCCAGTAAGCAAATATATATATAGTACATACAATATGTATTCAGGAAGTTAATGGATAATGAAATAAGAATCATCAATAAGCCTATAAAAAGATCTTCATCCTTTCTAATAATTACTAATGGTCACATATAATCTCAAGGACAAATGAAAGAAGAATGCACAACATGTAATTGTTTGAAAAAGTATTCCTTGACATAGTGATAAAAAGGAAATGATTTACTTTAATATGACAAAAGATGACTATGCTCTGTTTATACATCACAATTAATATACAGAGAAAATTAAGATGCAACTACATGTATCTTTAAAGTACAGTGTTTCAATAAAAAACAAATAGAAGAATACAAAAATGTGATTCCTTTAAAGTTTCAAAGCTTTTCAAATAAAACAAGATAAATTTTGACAAATATGGTTGTTATAAAGCCGTGCCAAGAGATTGAAATTATATAATTTTGGATAACTGAGAACCTTTGGTGAGTCAGTGAGTCAGGAGGTAGGGTGATACAGGGGTTAGGTTTAGATAAAGAAGAAACATCAATCACAATTCACATTGATTTTTGATGCTGGATTTTGGGTATCAAAGAGTTTGTTGTATCATTCTCTAGAGTTTTTATATCAAAAAAATAGTTAAAACAATAAGGAATGGGAAAAGTCCTAATCAATAAGAAACTAGGAATTCATTTTCTGAAAGCAAACAAGACAAAGCAGCAAATTAATCAAGTTTGCAAACATTTTGTACTTCAAAATGGGACCTATTTAAACCATAGTCAGGTACACCCAGAAAAGTCCCAATCAATAAGAAACTAAGAATTCATTTCCTAAAAGCAAACAAGCCAAACAAACCAAATTAATCATTTGCAAACATTTTGTACTTCAAAATGGGGCCTGTTTAAACCATACACAGGTACACCCAGAAAAAAATTAGCTTTAAATATTCTTAATAATTAAAGGAAAAAAATAAAATTAACTTATTATGCATCCTCAAATTATATGTAAACAAGAAAATGAGCAAACAAAATAACTAGAAGCATTAGGCCATTTATAAATATAATAATTAGAAATTGAAGTAAATGAATGAGTGGAAAGAATAAAAAGATTCCAAATGCACTTCCATAAAATAATAATAAAAGAGTTAAATTTCTGAAAATATAATAAAATAAAGAAAAAACAGATATTCAATAATCAGAATGTGAGGTGCGTATGACTACAAACATAAAACAGATTAAGTAAAAATGCCAAAGATCACTAAGTGCCACTCTATGGCTGTGAATTTGAAAATCTAGAAGAAATGCTGTCTTAACAAAACAAAAACTATCATGATTGATTGTGAAATAAAAAAGAAAACTTATCCTATAAACTTAAGAAAAATTTGTAAGTAAAAGTGTTCAAACTTGCAGAAGAAAATAATGTCATATTTTCAGGAGTTTCTGTTGTGGCTCAGCAGGTTAAGAACTCGACTAGTATTCATGAGGATGAGGGTTCCATCCCTGGCCTTGTTCAGTGGGTTAAGTATCCAGAGTTGCTGCAAGCTGCATTGTATGTCTACAGATGGGGCTGACATCTGTGGCTGTGGCGTAGGCCAGCAGCTGCAGCTCGGATTCGACCCCTAGCCCAAGAATTTCCATAGGCCACAAGTGAGGCCCTGAAAAGGAAAATAAGAAAATAGTATGGTAATTTCAAATCTAGCAAGTGCAGATTTTATATATGAATTTATATAATCTGTAAAGGCAAGTTTCCCAGTGTTCAGTGCAATACTGTCATGTCTAGATCAGCATTTTGGGGTCTTAGGAACTTGGGTTATTCTTAAAAATTCATTAGATTTCTACAAAGAGCTTTTATTCACATGAATTCTGTCTATCAGTATTTACTGTTTTAGAAACGAAAAGTGAGAAATTTTAAAAATGTCTTATTTAAAGGTAGTAATAATAAATGTATTCCATGTTAACATAAACATATTTTTAATAAAAATTACATTTTCTAAATAAGATATGTCATAGGAGTGTTACAATTGTTTTACATTTAAAAACCCTTTCTACTGTCTAATTTAATAGAAGAGAACCTGATTATCATTTCCATTCAGTATGTTGCAAAATGGTGTTTAGATTGAAATAGGGAATTTGGCTTCATACTGATATGTAGTTGGAAAAAGAAAGCACATTTTAATAGTTTTTTCACCATATAATTGCAAATATTTTTTTTATACAACACTAAAACTTGACAGATGGTAGTTTCTTAAAGGTTAGTTTCAATGTAGAATTTTAAACCTATAAAAATCTTTTCATATTCAGTTAAATGTAATCTTTCGTATTCAGTTAAATTTAATCTTTCATATTCAGTTAAATTGGTCTGTCTTAGTTGAATGAATATTTTATTCTTGAGAACTGTGATATAATGCATTGGTCAAATGGAAAAATACTGGTTTCCTGAGTTATCCAGATCTTCCAAATGTTGATGCTTTTCATTATACAATGTAAAAATAACACTTGTTAATATAACCACTCACCAGTATCATCTGAAATACTTTTTTACCTTTTTTAAAGTTTTATTGATGTGTAGTTGATTTACAATGTTGTGAACATTTCTCTTGTACAACAAAGTGATTCAGTTATACATGTACACATATCCATTCTCTTTCGGATTCTTTACCCACAAGACTTTAGTTTGTTAAAGGCTCTCCATCTTATTGTGGAGCATACAAGTTTTCCAAAATTCTAATTTTTACTTGAAAGCTTGAATTTCATCATTGGCAGCAAATACTGTGACTTTTTCTTAAAATGATATGCTTACTTCATTCATTTTTTGTGAAAATGTCTGCCAAATATCTGTCTGAATAATCAGTTTGTCAGTTATTCTCTTCTGTAAGAATATGTTTAAAGGAAAAAGCAAAGATTCAGGATGTAAATTAAAAAAATTTACACAAATGTTCTTTGAGACAGCCACTCTACTTTTGGTTGGGTGCAAAGTGCTCTATGTGTATGCCCTGTTTTGTCACAAAAAGTATTAAAATATAAACTCAAGTGCTGGCATTTAATAAAATAGTATCTTTTTGTTTCATCAAGGATATTACTAAGTAAACAATGTTTTTT
The DNA here is from genome assembly GCA_004024745.2 of Catagonus wagneri. Lineage (NCBI taxonomy): Eukaryota > Metazoa > Chordata > Mammalia > Artiodactyla > Tayassuidae > Catagonus > Catagonus wagneri. Next base: position 20,054,360 of record PVHT021183518.1, on the reverse strand, counting down.
CCCTATGTGTGGTGGTGAAAAACACAATGAATACCAGTAGAGTTTGGTGCCACTGCTTTGATTCATGTTAAGATGCCAGAAGTTTTACCCATTAATGCTTTTCCTTTATAAGTGTAAATATCATCACAGTAAAATTGGCAAATAACACATTATGGTTATTATAAAAACTTTTTATTTCTGGACTCCTCAAATGATCTTGAGGACTGCTCAGGGTCAATGGAACACATTTTAGGAAATTTGAGTCTAGAGATAATGAGTTACAAATGTACAAATACATTGGTCGTTGATGCTTCAAATTTTGCAGTGATAAAGGGAAATTTATAAAAAAGTAGTGGCGATCTTGCCTTACCAGCTTGTAAGTATCCTCTAAAGCCTAAAATTCACAGATACAGGGAAATAGCACAGCAAAGGACGCATAGATCAGTGAGTCTGATTAGAGTTGAGGTCCAAAAAGAGATTGAAATATTCCGGAATAAAATAAGTGAAAACATGGAATTTCAATTAAGTGGGGGAAAAGGCTTATTTTAATAGATGGCACCTTCATAATTGGTCATAGATCTTGTTGGGAGATAATTATCTCTATATATACAATGTCATGTGCCAAATAAAAATCTAGAGAGTTTCTTTTAAAAAGGAAAAAAAAATTAAAAAATTAAAAAGAGGGAGTTCCTGTTGTGGCTCAGCTGTAACTAATCCTACTAGTATCCATGAGGGCACAGGTTTGATCCTTGGCCTCGCTCGGTGGGTTAGGGATCTGGTGTTGCCATGAGAGTAAATGCAGCTTGAATCCCAAGTTGCTGTGATGTGGCCTAAGCTGTCAGCTACAGCTCTGATTCGACCCCTGGCCTGGGAACTTCCATATGTCGTGGGTTTGGCCCTGAAGGGACAAAAAAAAAGAAAAAGAAAAAAGAAAAAAAAGAATATTAGGATTATATTTGTGAAAATTTGGAGGGGGAATTCTTCCTAAAGGATATTAAGAAATTAAACTATAAACATAGAGGTGGGAGGAAACTCACAACAACGGAAAAATAATGAATGCTAGAATGGCATCAAAATAATTATATACAATAATTTATTCACAGTAATAAACAAAAACTTCTTACAATAAGAAAAAGACTACCCAATAAAACACAGAATCAACAATTAAAAAGTCAATTAAATATTTAATAAATTTGACAAGATTCATTACTAATATTCAGAAAAATATAAATGTAATAAAATGCTTCATTTCACTATTAAATTGACAGAATAAAAAATGATGATTTTCTGTGATGACAAGAGGGGAAATGTATTGGTATATGTGAAAATAATGTGGCAACATTTATTAAAGTAAAAAATATATAATTTTTTAAAAATTCAAAAATACTGCTTTTCTTTAGAAAAAACAGTGGGCAGGCATATGTGTGTAAAAATGTTGAAATCTTTTAAGATCAAATCTTGAAAAATAAAATTTTGAATCTTTTCATAGGGAAGTTCTGAACTATTTGGTAAATCTCAACTATGGAATATGAAACAATTCAACATGAATTTGATCTATATGTCTGGAGTAATTTCCATAATTGAATTAAATAAGAAAATAAGAAAAATTAGTAGACTACATAATAGATAATATTATATAATACATACATATATACATGCATACATACATTAAAAAAGAAGTTGGAAAATGAGAGAGCAAATAAAGGAAGGTTATATATTTTTCTTTTAAGGTATTTTTGTATTTGTATATTTTGTATTTGAATATTTTGAAGAAACATTAAAATTATTATTGTTGTATTTTCAGCACTTTGTTCTCCATGCAGTTATTGTGAAGTGTAAAAAAAGAGCAAAAATAGTTAACTGGATGATTTAGATTGAGTTATTAATTTTGTTAATTTTGATTGATCTAAAAGATTCATATGGCTCAGATTGTTTCTCCACATTTCATTTAGCAGTGTATCCTAATATCAAGACCACACTCATTTAATTATGACTATAAATCCATATATATGATAGGGTGATAGTATTTCCCTGTACTTTCCTAGCTCTGCCTAATATTAATCCTGAAGTCTTCCATACACATCTAACAATGAAAAAAGTTTTTTTTCATTTTTTAGGTATTAACAGCTCAATACAATTTTATAGCATTCTCTTAGAGATTTTGCATGCTTTTATTAGATTTTTCCTCCAGTCCTTAATATTCCCTGATGCTGTCTTAAATGCATTATTATTTAACAATAATAATTGTTTAAAAATAAACAATTATTTTTCTAATTGTTTTTTGCTATGTCAAATGTAAATGAATTTGTATAATAATTTTATATCCAATTATTTTGCTAAGCTCTCCTATTATAATTTCAATAATTTGTAGGTTCTTTTCTACCTTGAAACTCAAGGTTATTCTTATTAAATTCGCTTGAATTTCCAATAAAATGTGATAATGTATATTTCTCTTTTATTCCTGATTTGAAAGGAAATAGTTTTAACATTTAGATGAAATTTGCTGAGTGTGTGTCTTTATATTTCCTTTTATTTCTAACTTACTAAGAATTTTTTTTCATGGAAAAGCGTGTTGAGTGTTTTGAAATGTTTTTGTTACATCTGTTGTGATGATCATACATTTTGTCTCTTTTAACCAGTTAATGTACTAAATTAATTTTAAATTTTTCTAATATTAATTTCTTGCTGTTTACTTAATTGAATGTATTGGGCTTCTTTTTCTGTCTCAGTGGCCAATGTATATTCCTTCAACCCGTGAGAAGTAGTTGTATTCTGTGTTTTGAGAAGATCAATCTTTGTTTATAAACCAATGATGTTAATTATAATTTATCCTTACTTTTCTTCCTTCATATGTCTTGTGGTAGAGTCATAAGACAAATTAATAAATACTTTTATACTTTTAAAAAGTTCTCCCCATATTTCCTGTAGTCCTAGTTTTCTTTATTTTGATGTTCTCTATATTTGCTGCATAAATATTTGTTTTCATCATGGATTATTTTTTATATTCATAAAATATCTGTCATTTATCTTGCTTTGATACCGTTTAACCTAGTTTGATGGTAGTTTTGTGATAATTATAAATACTTTCTAATAAAAACAATGAATTTAGAAGACTTTTCAGAGGGAAAATGAGGAAGGATACTATATAGTAGGTAAAAGGAGTAGATAAAAGCTAGAGGTTATTGTCTACGATCACAAATCACAGTAATTTTCATTAGAATTCCTATTCCTTCAGTTAATGGTGATGGGGTTTTCATGCAAATAACGAAACTGCTCTAAGTCTTAATATCTTCATTTAAAAATTGTAGTAAAGGGGTTAAGAATCTAACGGCAGCAGCTTGGGTGGCTGTGGAGGCATGGTTTTGATCCCCAGTCAGGCACAGTAGGTAAAAGGATCTGGAGTTGCTGCCACTGTGGCATAGGTCGCAGCTGTGGCTCTGATTCGATCTCTGGCCTGGGAATTTTCATATGCTGCAGGTGTGGAAAAAAAGTAATAAAGGAGTTCCCGTCTGGCTCAGTGGTTAATGAATCCGACTAGGAACCATGAGGTTGCAGGTTCGATCCCTGGCCTTGCTCAGTGGGTTAAGGATCCGGCGTTGCCGTGAGCTGTGGTGTAGGTTGCAGACGTGGCTCGGATCCCGCATTGCTGTGGCTGTGGTGAAGGCCAGCAGCTACAGCTCCTGTTAGACCCCTAGCCTGGGATCCTCCATATGCCGCGGGTGTGGCAAAAAGACAAAAAAAAAAAAAGTAATAAAGAAAATGTGCAGCTCATAAGTTGATGTGATGACCAAACTTATTAGGCCACCTAAATCATAGTGCTTGTATATGGTATGATTATTGTTATTTTTAGCTTCTTAAAAAATAATCTTGGCCTTTAAATGGAGACAGATTATGGAAGGCAGATAGGAAAGAGATATTCAGGAAAAGAAAATGATTTGGACAAAGACTTTAATTTGTAAAATAAAACATATTTAAGTTAACCTCCTGAGAAAAGTCTATATTCAGGACAGGAGGAAATGAAAATATGAGTGAACGAGGAACTGATGAATGATATGCTGAGGTTTGTTTTTTACTTTGTTATAATTATTTTTAAAATATTGACCTTCAAAATGGTACATTTGAAGTATGGAACAGAAACATAGTGACGGAAAATATTTGTGGTTTTTTGCTGTACTTTTATGTCTTCACCATATTTCTTGCCAGACAATTGATAAATATTTTATGACATGCTGCTTTTAGCTGTGTATTTGTTTTATCTTTTCTGTGTATCTGGCTGCCAGAAAAGGCATAATCTCTGTCCTGACTTAAACCCTGTTTTCTGACCTGAAGCTAGAAACTGACCTTTTGGGATCAATTATTAGTTTTCTGAAAAAAGATGCCTTTGAGATAAGCTGGGCAATGTATTAAAAGATTTTAATATATTGACTAGTCAGTCCAATTTTAAAAAGCACAAAAAATGAATTCTTGGAAAATTTTTTTAAATGAGAGACTGAGGATTACTATATGTAAAGTACCTATAAAGATATTCCTTTACATACAGTGGGGTTACATCCCAATAAACCCATCATAAGTTGAAAACACTGTAAGTCAAAAATACATTTAATACACCTAAGGCACTGAACATTATCTCTTAGCCCACCCTACCTTAATAGTGCTCAGAACATTTATATCAGTCTACAGTTCGGCAAAATCATCTAACATAAAGCTGACTTTACCAAAAAATGTTAAATATCATGTAATTTGTTGAAATTGTACTGAAAGTGAAAAACAAAGTGATCGGGTACAAAACAGTTTTAAGGATATAGGCTGTTTACTTCTGTGACCATGTGGCTGCCTTGGAGCTGCAGCTCACTGCCATTAGCCAGCATCAAGAGAGAGTATTAGATTGCATTCCAACAGCCCTGGAAAAGATCAAAATTCAAATATGATTTCTACTTAATGCCTGTTGCTTTTTCACCATCATAAAGTTAAAAAATTAAGTTGAGGGCTGTCTGTATATGTATATGTTTAAGAGTGTATATATGAATATGCATTTATACACAACTCAATTAGGTGCAGTAACCTTGCCTCAGAGTAAAATCTTTTTAGTATTTAAGTGCAATTTTTCCATTGCTGATTTTGGTAGTGCTTGTTAGATTATAGTGTTGGCAAAACTTTCTGTCATTGGTGTGCAGTAACATATGTGATATTAATACAAAAATTAATAGTGTAATGGAAAGAAAATAGTGCATTAAAATAACACTTTTTTTTTTTTAACAGCCAGTATGTGTACTAGGCGATGTCAACTGACACTCTAACTAGGGCCAGTCCCTTGGTAGTTATCTTTTTTGGTCAGCCTTGCAGACTTTTATCTCCAAGCGTCCACCAGATTTCTCTTCACATGCTTTCCTGGTCTGTTTGTTTGCTTGTTTGTTTGGAATCACACTGTTAATTTTGTACATGGCAATGCTTTAACATGTGCAATGGAGAAGTGATAGAAGAGTTTACATGATTTTAGATTAATATCATCACAATTTTTACATGATTTTAGATTAATATCATCACAATTATGTCCAGAAACTCTCATGTATTTCTAGTACCATATCTTCATTTAAAATGTTAACACTCATGTTTGGCAGGAAGATATAAATATCTTAAATATAGGCCTTTTCAAAGATGTATAAACTAAGCTCAATAATATCATGAGTTGATAGGTACACAATTAAGCAGGGAATCATCCGTCTGATGTGAATATGGAAAAGGAAAAAATTTTAGAGGGCATTATAATAATAAATTATTTGTACTTTTTTCTTTTTGACTGCATCTGTGACACGGAAGTACATGGGCAAGGGATTGAACCCCCACCACAGTTGAGGCCTACACCACAGCTGTGGTGACACTGGATCCTTAACCTATTGTGACAGAAGTGAACTTGCAAATGATTTGTACTTTTTACTCAACAGTTAAATTTATGAGCTTTCATCCTATAAACTCTTACACAAATATTCATATGTAGTGATAGGAATATAGATATGACTATTCATTTTTATCTTGTAGGAAAAAAAATCTAGAAATGATTGAATTTCATACAATTAAATATAGTATTTTTAAATGTATACAAATATAGATCTGTGATTGGTATATTCATTGACATATTTTCCTATATTGCATTTTTATCACTATTCCATAAATGGTATCTTATGATAGATGTAGAGGAGATGGCAGTTGTGACATGATGTCTCTGCCTGAACATTTGCAAACATCAGAAGTATAGCATCAGAATTGCCAGAACAGGTGTCAGTGGCTTGTAAGAATTATGAATTTGTTATTAACTGAAAAGCAAAATGATTTTGAGTGCTTGGAGGAGGTAAGAAGTCAAATATCTTTAGCAATCTTCTTGAAACAAAAGTTTAAAAATATACTGTTTATACATAATTGCAAAGCCAGCTTAAGAGCCCCCTTATTTGGGGGTCTCTTTAAGAAGTACTTAATCATCAATGTTCTTGATTTAACAGAGCCTAGTATTATATGGAAAAATCTATATGTGGCATATTTAGTGAGGCAAATTGTTTTAATCAGTGCATGCCTGCAGTGAGCAGAAGAGGTGTCATATCTTGTCATTTTCCAGTTGCAGATATTTATGAGCTTAATTTAGTATAGCAAAATCATTTTACTGATTGGGGATTTATCATGTCATGGTCAACTTCAGGTAATTTTTTCTGAAGCTCCCAGAGGAAGCTGTTCTTTCTCTTATGTAAGTGGGTAATTAAGCTCCTTTGTTTTATTGTTTAATTGTGAACTAATCATTCAGCATGTATAGATTTCTTTTGGCAACACTTTTCAGAGATGAGGCCTTTTTCATTAGCAGTATTTGCGTGGGTATTACTGTCCAGAGCTAAGGTTATGCATTGATGTGCTGTTACGTACTTCTGCTCTGATAACCTGCTGATGAGCTGTTCTGAGCAGTTCTTTGAAATGAAGGAGTGTTTTTCCCTATTAACTGTTCAACCTTGTAGGGGTTTCTGTTACATTTTCTTGTGGGTAAATAGGGCCATCTGTCTGAATTAAATCTGATTTACCTTATTGCACTGATCCTAAGGCACTCATTTTATTTTCACACGTTAGTATCTCTGAAATTGAGATATATCTCACAGTCAATGATGTCTTATCATTGTCAAGTAGGTAGACGTTCTGGTCAAAGTATGTGAAAATCTTCTGGTGAGAAAAGCACAAGCAAACACCAAACTATTTTAGATTGTGTGAAGTCTGTAATCTAAATGTAAGGACTATTCCTTAAATTCTTCTTAAATTCAAACCAAATTAATACATTCACATGGGTTAAAAATCAAATCAGGAAAATCAAATCAGGTTATATTATTAAAAAAATACGTTGTTTTTGGCTTACTAGGTATATCATTTTTTTTTTCCTTTTGGCCATACCTGCAGCACATGGTAGTTCCCAGGCTAGGGGTGGAATCTGTGCCACAGTAGCAAACAGGTCCACAGCTGTAACAAAGCCAGATATTTAACCCGCCGTGCCACCAAAGAGGCTGAGAGTCTCAACAACAAAGTTCTCATTGGTAGGAGGGAATACATAGATACTTTAATAAGTCCATAAATCAAGAAACAGTGAGATGTTTTTTAAAGATATAAAAAATATTTAAATTAGTAGGAATTTAATACATGTACATGGGTTAAAAATAAAATCAGATTACGTTATGAAAAAAACATTGTTTTTGGCTTACTATCCATATCTTTCTTTTTTATATCTTCAAAAAGCACTTACCTTGCTGTTTCTTGATTTATGAACTGATTAAATTATCTACATACTCCCTGCTATAAATGAGAATTTTGTGGTTTAGACTCTCAGTTTCAGCCTCTTTTCAATTTAGTTCCCCAGCTTTCCTCCCACCTCAGCTCTTAGTTTCTGTCATTTGTACTTCAGCTTTTACATTGTCAAGGTTGATTGCATTTACATTCTTATCCATAATGTAATTAAGGCATTGGATCCTTAACTGTAGATTAATTCTCTCCCTACCCTTCAGAAAACTCCCATTAAATGTGTTTACATGATGATGACAGTATAAATATTATTCACTGCAGATCCTTAGTAGAGTACTATTATTATTTTATTTTCCTTTTCCACAAGTAAGATATTCGTGCCATTCAAAGAATATTAATATCATTTATTTTTCCTTGTACTTTGCCAGTGTTACTCCAAACCAGGCCAAATTCAACTTTGCCTTTCATGCATGGTGTTAATTTTCTTTTAAAATTTTATTAGAGTTTATGAAAGTCATCCTTTATTCTTCTTGGGAGAAACATGGCTCCTTCCTTCCACTGATGACAGCTTCCAACTTCTTACCCATCCAAACTTTGCTTGGCTTCATCCATTCTTGAAGTCACTGTTTCAATTTGGGCCATTTGCTCTGTTCAATGATTTTTGTTCCTAATATTTGAAATTTTTTCTTGAAATTACTGGCAGTCTTTCTTGTTCTTTGTTATTAATTTTATTTATATTATACACCTTTAACCTCAAATTTTTGCAGACTATTCATTATTGAATTTTGTCTATAAAATCATTGTTCATCTCATCTGTCCCCCTCCCATTTTTTTCTGGAGACTTCTTTTTGAAATTATGCTCCTTTCCTTCTCTGAATTATATGTTTACTAAGTGTTTTGCAAAGTTATAACTTCTATACACCTATTTTCTGGACTATATGTCTTTATTGTCATCTTTGTTTTATTACAATGCATCAAGTGATTTTGCAAGAGAAAATATGTTGGCAGTTAAACTTTCTGATTTCTTCATGTTTGAAAAAAAATTGTATTCACCTTTAACTGATTGCAAGGATGAGTATAAAATTCAGAGAATTTTTTCATGTATCTTTGAACATTTTCTTCATTGCCTTCTAGCAAACAATATTGCTATATTGCCGTTGCAAACAATATTGCTATATTGCCGTTGAGAAGTGTGTAGCCAATTTGATTCTTTTTTTTTTTTTGTAGGTGACCTTTTTCTTCCTTTCTCTAGCTTTTAGTATCTTGTATTTATTCTTTGGATTTAGAAATTTTACAATGAGATTTTTAAGTATGTTGATTCTATTTAACATGCCAGTTACTATGGCTAATTTTAATTGGAAGATTTCTGTTTTCCTTTAACTTTGGGTCATATTCCTTATTATTGTTGTTATTTTTAAAATGTAATTATTTTTCTTTCTTTTAGAATCATTTCTTTTTAGAATTCCAAGTATCAATTACTAAACACACTGAGTTACATTTTCTCTAATATTTTTATGTATATTTTTGTTCTGCATTCTGGGAGATTTTTCTTGGACTTGAACAATTCCTATGAAGATTATTTTTGTAATTGTAACTTCAGTTACATAGAACTCTTTCTTGTTTTATATTTGCTCTCTTCCCATTAATTTATGGCCGTATTAACAAGGCAGTCTTTTTAAAAATATGAATATTTAAAAATTATTTTACCCAAATTATTTTTTACATATTTCTTTCCTTTTTCATGTGTTATCCCCCAGGATTTAACAAATGCAGTTCATTTTTTCTGTTCATACTTAGGGATGAGTCAATAACCATAGATTTATGAATGTGAATCTTTGTTGACTGGAAGATTTGTTTGCAGTACATAGTACTTGGTTGTCCCCCAAATATCTTAAATGCCAAAGGATATTCTATCCTAATTCTCCTCAAATAGTCTCTTCAGTTTGTTTGGGGAATAATTTTTTTTTCTTTTTTAACCTGAGTATAAACAGAAATCTGTAACTTGTTTTTTCCTGGTGGTAGAGGGAAAGTAAAAGCTCCATTGAAGACTGTTAATCGTTGTGTTTTCCCCACTGACTTTCCCTCCCATTTTCCAAGTACATGGATTTCGAAGTTGCAAATATTTCCAATGTATTACTAGCAAGAACTGTACATGCCTTGGCTGTGGGTGTTCTGGAAAGTTGCTTTCCTACTTTACTTTTTGGATCAATATCTTTCTGCTTTTTTAAATTGCAGAAAAATTTTGAAATTTCTTGCCTCACCTGACCCTCCTCCATTTTCCATTGTTATCATTGCAATAAGTCCTTAGAGGGTAAGAAGATAATGACATCTTAAATCAGAATACCAATTTTATAATTTAAAAAATCGGAATTAATTAGATAAAACATGTAATGTCTGTTGTTAAATGGGCTTTTTCTTTAATATGCATAATAGCAATATGAGGTAGAAATAAAACCAAAAGCAGTCAAGAGTGATGGGTTAGGTTATGATCTCTATCTGGAGCACTTGGAATTGAATTCAGGTTCAGCCAGTTTATCAATGTGGAAATATATTTCCCCTCTCAAAATTTCATATTACCACCTGTCAATGATGTAAATAATAGAATTTACCTCACAGGGTTATTGTAACATTCAAATTAAATTATGCCTGTAAAGAACTCAGTATGGGATTTTGTGCATGTATGCATGCAGTAAATGGTAGCTATTAGTCTTGCTAATATTATTAGTAAAGAAAAAAGCAGAAAAAAAGCCACCTTATCTAGTTTATCACTTTTATTTCTGCATGCTTGTTTTAAGATCTTGTCTATATACAAAATTATTTTTTTCAGAGTTTGTTCTTTCAGCAAAAGTTTATTGACTGATAAAAAGTGAAAAAAGCGATCAAGTGTCTGTCATTAGATGCTGTCTACTAGTGGGAGAATAAACCTCATAGCCTATACTTCAGGCTGTGTGATAAGTGCTACAATGCATACACACACACACGTGCGCGTGCACTCGCGCGTGCATGCGCACACAAACACACAATCCTGCAGCAGGACATATAGGGAGATAGATCACAGTCCCTAGAGGAGAGACCAGGCGAAAGGGCAATGAGCCAGTCTGCAAGTTGGGTAGAGATATTCAAATAGTGGGGAAAGTATGTGTAAACACTTCAAATATTAATAATCAAGTAATAAAATTTTTCAGAGCACTTTGAGCTGACTGGTATCGAACAAGATTAAAACGGATAGAATAGGTCTGAAGTGTTAAAAATGACTTGTGTAGATTATAATACTTCAAGTGAAGCTTGGGAGGATTCAAGGGGAAAAATATTATTTTACATGAAAAGATATTAATATTGATAGCATCACCAATTTGCCAATATTTGCATATTAACTGTTATAATATGTACATATGTAGTATCTCATTTTCTAATCTCCTTTATGATCTTCTCCCCTTTATTTCCCTTGGACATTACTGCATATTGGTACTCAGCTAGACCCTCAGGGCAAGCATGGTGCTGATCCCTATACTAGACCAGCTGCCTAGGAGTCAAGGCCATCATGTCATGTGTTAACATTCTTTAAGTACAGTCAGCAATCCTACAAACTGACAGGCAAATGGTTTGGCAAAAAGTCAAATCCTGACAAGAAACTTGTTAGCTAACATGAGTATGCACAATAAAGTAATTCCTTTGCCATCCGGCTCTTGGGCAACCACATACACAGCAACACGTTGTTTTCATGTTGACACTGTTGATATGTCTAAAGCTGTCATAGCACTGCAGAACTGACAGCTTTCATTGTCTCTGAATTCTTTGCTTAAAATAAAAAAAAAATAGAGTCAGTAATCCTTTTCTTAGTCTGGTACAAAACAAAAACAAAGTTAGATGGACTTCAAAGGAAAAAAGCCAACTGTCCATCCACTGGAAAAAGAGAGAGAAGAGGGCAATCATGTGGCATATATAAGAGGGAGGAAGAGAGTAAAAATTGTTTAAATCAATTCAACTCACTTCATCAGCCATGGGTGAAAAAAAGAATCATTAAATTTAGTCAACTGGAATAATTTGGATCAAAGACTGAAAATGACAAAACGGATCTTTTTGAATGCTCCCAGAGTTAACTAATCACTGATCTGAGCAGCAGTAAAATCTATCAGCTAGATTTTGCTGAGATTCAAATCTTAGAATATATGAAAGAGAAAGAATTTTACCTGTAAAGTTTTTTGCATCAGGGCTATCGAGGAGGTCAGACCAGTTGGGAGCTGGAGAAAGTCTGCTCCTCTACCAGATTGGAAATGCATCAAAAACGACCATTTTCCTGTTTAGAATGGTCACTGTTCAGTGTATTTGCTGCCTCTATTCTCTTTCCAGAAAGACTTCCTGTCTCCTTTTACTCTCAATTGGTTGAGAGATTTCATTTACTTAACAAAGAAAATAGAGGCAGTGTATCAGCAGTGCATGCTGACTCAACTTTGGGGACCAATGGAGATGTTTAATACAATATCAGAGTGATTCATATCAAGCTTAATCTATTAAACATTTTAAATTAATGATCAGTGAGGGAGTTAAACAGTGTTATAAATGTGTCATGTGAAACCACATAGAAAAAGAATAATAAAAGCACAGACAAGTGACAAAAAAGAAAAATTTAACATCGAATAAAAACTCATAAATTCTTGTCTAGTTAAAATACTGAACCCAAAATTCTGCAGTAGCCTTTTGCTTTATAAATAGTGGCATGATGGTAGAAGTCAGTAATTAACCAAAATTCTAAAATGAACTTTGCAGTTTTAAGTTGATCTAAGCTATTTTTATTTATACTTTTGTCATTCTAAAATACATTGCTTCATATGGCCACTTAAATATCTTTACCATCCTAATGATGAATTAATCCTATTGTTTCAATTTCTTAACACTGCAATTCTGAAAGTTCATGTAGTTTTCCAAAATGTTCAAGTGTGAATCAAGCGTACCAGATGAGACTATTATATATGTTTAAAACATAAGGTCATACTGGCTCCAAAACTAATTCATTTGAAAACAAATTTTATTTTTATTTTTTTATGTAAGGTGATTTGAAAACAGAAAGCTATTGTCAAATTATTTCATTACATTAAACAATGTATCGTTGAATAGGTTGAAAAAGACCTAACAGAAAATCGAGTTCATATATTGAGGTTGCGTGCTTGACATCTTATGTTCAGAAACGTTTTGGTGTAGGAGCATAAAAAATTTGACTTTCCAATCTGTTAGTACAAACTTAGAAAGTTTGTACTATTAGTACAAATTTAATAAGCAGCTACTGTGTTTGCAAGGCACTCTTTTAAAGTAAAATCGAGGAGACGGTGGCAAGTACACACGTTCTTTCATTATTTAGTTCAGATTGTCCAGCATAAAACAGCCTCCCACACGTCATTGAATAGTTTTCCAGTGTATCTTTATTCAAAAATTTTTCAGCACACTTATTTTCGCCAAGAAAATATCAAATATGATATAATGGATTCATGAACCTCGAAACTTTCTATTTTTTTAAGAGTTTTACATTGGCTGTTTTCTGAATGTGGATTCTGGCTACCAAGACTTAAAGTTATCCGTATAAGGAAACGTCTCTCCTTCATAAACCATCAGTCTGACTTTTCAGGGAATGCCTTTTTATGACCATTGCTCTTCCTAAAAATCTCATGACTATGCGCTATGACAGCATTTTTTCTAATTTTTAAATGTGTCAAATTTGGGGGAACTCTTTATGGATAGGGCATCTATTGACTTTAAGAAGGCTAAACAAAGAACATCCAAGATGATCAATGGAAGGAAAGTTTCCACATGAGAAAAGTAGCTGGATCTCATACTCTTGTTTTTATAAGAATTTCTTTTTCTTTTTTTGAAAATATCTTATTTATCTCACTGTTATGACCAGCTCTAAGAACATGTATTGGTTCTCCTTATGTAAGAACATTACTTTGTGGTTCTCCACAGAAGACATCCCAGATCATCCAAAGTTATCAGTGAGGGAATAGAAACTTAAGATTTATGTTTTTTCACTAACCAGTGTTTAAAAATCACTGCTCAGTTTTGTTAATGATCCAGTGAATTTGCTCAAATAATACCTCTTTAATGGGAAGCCAAATGCCAAGATTCTGGCCTCAGGGGAATGATCCAAATTGAGAGGCCAGAATAGAAATCATCTAAAAGAGCCAGAGCTTCAGTCCTTTAGCATTGACAGGCTTCTTAATTTCAGTTATTCCTGTGGGCATGTAGTGGTATCTCTTTGTGGTTTTAATTTGCATTTCTCTGATGATTAATGAAGTTGAGCATCAGCACGTGGTTAAGGACGTTCGTATGTCCTCTTTTGTGAAGTGTCTATTCAAATATTTGCCAATTTTTAATCGGGCATTCTGTCTTTATTTTGGATGGAAAGTTATTTAAATATTTTGGATAAAAGTCCTTTTATCTGATATATGCATTGAAAACATATCTTTCAGATATGTGACTTACCTCATCATTTCCTTAACTGTCTTCAGAAAAGCGTGTTTTATTTTGATGAAGACCAATTTGTGAGTCATAATACCATGTCTGGTTTTATTTCTACATTTTCTTCTGAAAGTTTTATATTTAAGATTATGATCTCACTCCAAAAGCTTTGAAGATGGAGAAGACATTCCTATTATCAACAGTTTGTCTTTTAGACTTACTTTTCAATTATGTAGCATGTTAATCTTTTATTTCCTTTTTAAAAAAAAATTGTTACTTTGAAGAAAATTAGGAGATATCCTTTTATGACATATTAACCAGTTGCCATTCTAAATGCTTTTTAGGAAGTTTTGCCTGTTTTTAGAAATATAGTTTCCTGATTTTTTATTAAATTACGGTAACTTTTTTTTTTTTTTGGCTTTTTAAAGCCTCACCCGAGGTATATGCAGGTTCTCCGGCTAGGAGTCAAATAGGAGCTACAGCTGCTGGCACAACCACAGCCATAGTAACACAGGATCCTAGCTGCATCTGTGACCTCCACCACAGCTCATGGCAACGCCGGATCCTTAACCCATTGAGCAAGGCCAGGGATCACACCCGCAACCTCATGTTTCCTAGTTGGATTTGTTTCTGCTGCGTCACAATGGGAACTCCCAAATTATGGTAAATTTAATTTATAGAAATGATTCATTTCATTACTAATGTCATATTTATTAGAATATTCTTGCATTAAATATCTTCTATTTTTCTCTATTAAGTATATATTAGCATATCAATTTTCTCTATTCTAAATTTTTGTTTTAATTATTTTTACACATTTTATATGTGTGTGTGTGTATATATATATATATATATATATATATATGAATATATAGGAGCACTAATTCCTAATTCATTTACCACTTCAACTGCTTTTCGCTTATAATCTGAACAGAAAAAATAAGATAATTTTTGCAAACTTTTCAGTAGAATGAGCTAAGAGTAAATCATGTGCCATTTTTGTATTTCTCATGTGTATAGATATATATGCAGAAAAATATCTTGGTTTTCAATTTAAGTATCTCTTTTACATTGGAAAAGAATGCCATTTATTTTCAAGGAAATAGGCTTTAATCATTCTTTCAGTTCAAGTGTTAGCGTTCAAATAAATCTCACCAAATAAATAGAGTGAAATTGTCATAATTAAACATGATGTAGGGTAAACAGAAGTTAAGAATCAATAAGTATCTCAGTTTGAGATCTCATCTCTAAGTGATTTGTGAAACACTTATCTTTCTTCAATCTACATCAAACTCTATTAACGGGTAATGGGATTTTATAGATTCTTGAGAAAATGATGAGTGTCCCGAGAGCTTTGAATATATTTATTCATTTTAATACATTGTTTAGAAATTAGCTTTGTGTGAACAAAATTATTTTTTGAAAATAGAGCATGGCTTGATAGCTGGGAAATTATTGATTACTTTGAATTTTTTAGGGTGGACCTCTCTATTGGAAAAGAATAATACAAGTTTTTATGATGAGTATTGATGAGGTAAAATAGTATGGCTAAATAAAAACAGAAGGTAACCTAAATAGTTTATTTTTAATTCATAATATTTTGCCTACTGATTCATTTTAAATTTCTTAGAAGCACTTTAAATATCTTTCCATATCAATTATTTTTGACGTTTATTTCCCACATGCTTGTCATTTCTCAGTATTCTGATGTAAAAATCCATTGAAAATACGGAATGCAGTAAAATTTGTTTTATATTGTGGTATAAAGAAGATATTTTAGTTTTCTGAGTTTTCGTAGTCTAATATATTTAATATAAATTCATGTAGAAGGACTTCATGGTAAGGAGATGGCAGAGGTAGTAAAGTTTTTGAATCTCCCTGATTTCTACCTTCACCCTTATGGCATTTCAGTTCATAAGCCAGCAAAAATAAAACCAGCAGTAATCAAAACACTAAATCACATGAATAGCATTCAAAACAAAACTAAGTGACAAAATTAACTCCCAAATAGTAGTGTTTAGGGCCAAACCACTCATAAATTTAAGACCCAATAGTTGTATGAACAATTTTGCAGAAGGGAGAGTGAAAAGCAAAGGGAATTTTAATGACCCCGAGAGACAATCTAACAACTAAGTCACAACAAATTATATTCCCCAAACTAAGGTGTTCTCTCTCAGTGTAGAAAGCACAGGTAAATTGATACGAGAAAATGTAGCAGTGCAGGCTCCAATTCACCGGTGACTACAAAGAAACTAGGAAAGGTTTGAACAAAGCCCGATGGTATGGTTCCAATTGATTTTTTGAAACTAATAATATAAGGTTAGTTTCAGGACAAAACCACATATTGAGGAGAAATTGCTAGGAGTAGAATCTAAATTGAATAAAACAGACATTATAGGCAGGAAAAAAAAGGAGCTAGATAAAAGAGAGTGCAGAGGAAAGTTGAAAACTGAGAAGGTGAAAGATTCTGTTTGTCAGTAGCTATGAAGGTAGCCAAGCTATTGTTGATAACTTGTAATATTCAGAAGAAAAATTTAAAAGACTATCTGAAATCTCCCTCTCCTACAGAAGTCCAGTAAACCTTATCTCAATTCAAAAAACATAAAGGGATTGTGTTTGAATCCTACAAAATTTATTATAAAAACCAGTAATAGTAATGAGAAAAAGACTGGTTTATAGTCCATGAAAATATTAAAGAACACATGCACCCTGAAAGATGGATATTTTAAGATAGTACTTTAAAAAATGATAGAGATAATGGAAAAAGTTAATTAATAATTATACAATTCTGAAATGATATGATAGGATATAAAAAGACTTCCAAGAAGAGATGGATGATTGAGTTTGTTTTTGTTTTATGTTTCTGATATCGAGTTGGTTTTTGGTTATTGAGTTTTATGAGCTCTTTATATATTTTGGATATCAACCCCATCTCATTCATATCATTTGTAAATATTTTCTTCTATTCGATAGGTTGTCTTTTTATTTTGTGATGATTTCCTTTGCTGTGCAAAAGCTTTTAAATTTAATTAGTTTCCATTCGTTTATTTTGTTTTTGTTTCCTTTACTTTAGGAGATGGATCCAAGCTATATTGCTGTGATATATGTCAAAGAGTGTTCTGCCTTTGTTTTCTTTTAGGAGTTTTATGGTGTCTAGTCTTACATTTGGGTCTTTAAGTCATTTTGAGTTTATTTTTTATATGTGTTAGAGAAGTTCTAAATTTGTTCTTTTTTCATGTAGCCATCCAGGTTCCCCACACCACTTATTGAAGATACTGTCTTTTCTCCATTACATAGTCCTGCCTCCTTTGCTGTCAATTAATTGATCATAGGTGTTTGGGTTTATTTCTGGGCTCTCAGTTCTGTTCCATTAATTCATGTGTTTGTTTTAGTGCCAGTACAATATTATTTTGATTACTATAGCTTTGTAGTATAGTCTTAGGTCAGGGAGCATGGTTACTCCAGCTCCATTTTTCTTTCTCAAGAATTTTGGGGCTATAAAAGTTCTTTTGTGTTTCCATACATATTTTAAAATTATTTGCTCTAGTTCTATAAAAAATAACATTCTAATTTTGATATGAATTGCACTGATTCTGTAGATTGCCTTGAGCAGTATTGTCACTTTAACCATATTAATTCTTCAAATCCAAGAACATGGTATATCTCTCCATAATATCATCTGCAATTTAATCACTGTCTTATAGTTCATTGAATACGGTATTTTACTTCCTTAGGTAGTCTTATAAGTATTATATTCTTTTTGATGCAAGAGCAAGTGGGATGGTTTTCTTGATTTCTCTTTTGGACAGTTCATTATTAGTGTATAAAAATGCAACAGATTTATATACATATATTAATTTTGTATTCTGTATCTTTTCCAAATTCATTGATGAACTCTAGTAGCTTTCTGGTGGTATCTTTAGGATTTTCTATGTTTAGCATCATGCCATCTGCAAACAGTTTTATTTCTTCCTTTCCAATTGACTTTCGTTTTATTTGTATTTCTTCTTTGATTTCTGTGGCTAAGGCTTTTAAGACTATGTTGAATGAAAGTGGTGAGAGTAGGTATCATGTCTTATTCAAAAAAATGCATTTACAAAATGAGCAGAAGAAATAGATGTTTTTCCAGAGAGGGGATGCAGATGGCCAACTGGCACATAAAAAGATATGCAATCTGCTAGCAACATGGAAATACAAATCAAAACCACAATGAGATATTACCCCACACCTGTCAGAATGGCTACCATCAAAAATAACACAAATAAAAAATGTTGATGAAGATGTGGAGAAAAGAGAACGCTCATATACTGTTGGTGGGAGTGTACATTGGTGCAGCCACTGCAAAAAACAGATTGGAGGTTTCTCAGAAACTGAAAATAGAACTACCATGTGACTCAACATTTCCACTCCTGAGTATATATCCAAAAAATATAAAAACACTGATTTTAAAAGACCTATGCACTCCACTGTTCACAATAGCTTATTTAAGATTGCCAAAACATGGAAACAACCTAAGTGTCCACTCAACAGATGAATGGATAAATAAAATATATTATGTGTGTGTGTGTGTGTGTGTGTGTTACATACACACAATGTAATACTATTCAACCATTAAAAAGGATAGAATGTTGCCATTTTCAGTAACATGGATAGACTTGGAGGGCATTATGCTAAGTGAAGTAAGTAAAACAAAGACAAATGTATGATATCTCATATACGTTAAATATAAAAAAAATACAACAAACTAGTGAATAAAACAAAAAAGAAGCAAACTCACTGATAATGGAGAATAAGCCAGTAGTTCCAAGTGGGGAGAGGGAGGTGGGAAAGGGTAATATAGGGGTAGAATATTAAGAGATACAAGCTATTATGTTAATTAACACTGTTTGACCTAAATACAATATTAAAATTTTTAAAAAGTTAAAATGAGAGACAATATTTATGTATAATATTTATGTATAGATTTTGAAAGTGCACAACACAGTACTATATAGTCTTCAGGAAGACATTTTTGAATGATATCTACTTAAGATAATGAAAACAATGAATGCATCAATGATTAGAGGATTTAAGTACAAAAAATTGTTTTGTCTAAGGTAGTTATATTGAGGACTGAATTTCCTCAAAAAAATCCAATCTGCTGCTCCACTAAACAAATAAAAAATAAATTACACATTTACTTTTATAGCATGAACAACATTTTTATTTGAATTCTTGGCTCCATTTCCTCAAATGAAGAATGATGAAAATTCTGAGTGATTCTCCAAGAAAAGATAATTATTTCTTTCTCCTAGGTCATTTGTTCTATATTTAGTTTCAGTGGTCATTAGAATTATTAGGGAAACTTGAAATAAATAAATGAATGAATAAATGAATAAATAGATAAATAAATAATTTGTATATCTATGTATAAACATTTTAACTAGAACTGCAAAAATAAAATCCTTATTAAAAATCTAATCAAATTGCACAAAAACGTCTAATAAAATAGGTATAAAAATCTATGAGAATTATAAAACTGATGAACAAATCAAAAAAGTTCTAAGTCACAGCAGATATTTTTCCATGTTCATGGATAGGAAGACTCACTATTATCAATGTATCAGTTTGTTTCAACTTGACCTATAGATTCAGTGCAATCCCGGTCAAAATTCCAGAGAGTTATCTTATGAACATTGACAACCTGATTCTCAAGTTTATTTGAAGAGGCAAAAGCCTCAACATAGCTGACCCAGTGTTGAAATAGAAGAATAAAGTTGGTGAACTGACACTTCCTAGCTTCAAATCTTACTATAAAACTATAGTAAAGCAGACAGTGTGTTAGTGGTTAAATAATACAGAAATAGATCAATAGAATAGGATTGATAACGCCGAAATAGACCCCCATAAATATATTCAAATGATTTTTAGCAAAGGAGCAAAATCATTACAGTGGAGCAAAGAGAGTCTCTTCAACAAATGGTACTAAGCAAGTTGACACCCTGTGCCAGAAAATTAATCCAGACACAAATGTTACACACTTCATAAAAATTAACTCAAATGGGATTATAGACCTAAATGTAGAACTCAACACTATAAAACTCCTACAAGATGACTGGAGAAAATCTAGATGGCCTTGGTTATGGTGATGCCTTTTCAGATAAACATCACAGAGAAGATTCATGAAAGAAATAATCGCTAAACTGAACTCCATTAAAACACACACACAGACTCACACATACACAGACTCACACACACTTATGCTCTGTGAAAGACAACATTAAGAGAATTAGAAGACAAGTCACAGACTAGGGGAAAACTATTTGCCAATTACACATCAAATAGAGGACTGTGATCCAAAATATACAAACGATTCTTAAAAGTCAACAATAAGAAAAAAAAAACACCTAGTGATAAAATGGGCCAAAGACCTTAACGGACACCTCAGCAAAGAAGATATACAGATGATAAATAAGCACATAAAAAGATGCTTCACATCATATGTTATCAGGGAAATGCAAATTAAAAAAACAATGAGTTACTACTATGCACTTATTACAAGGGCCAAAATCTGAACACTGAAACCATGAATTCTGGTATGGAGGTGGAGCAACAGGAATTCTTATTCATTGTTAGTGGACATGCAAAATGGTATAGCCATTTTGGAAGACATTTGGCAGTTTCTTATAAAATTAAACACACTTTGTTTTTGTTATTTTATTGAGATGTAACTGGCATATAACATGTAAGTTTAAGATGTAAAACCTATTGATTCAATGTATTTACACTGCAATATTATTTCCATTGTAGCATTAGCTAACATCTCTTTGTTGTCATATAGTTATCTTTTCTTCTAATGGTTGAGATAATTAAGGTCTATTCTCTTAGTTCTGTTGTCTGTAATCACTGTACTGTGTATAAGAGCTCCAGAACTCATTTATCTACGAGTTGTAAGTGTGTACACTTGAAGGACATTCTCCTATTTTCCCTCCTCAAGTCCCTGGTAACTACCATTCTACTCTGTGTTGAAAAATTAAATGCACTCTTACTGTAAGATCCAGTAATCACACTCCTTGGTATTTGCCCAAATGAGTTGAAACTTATGTCCATGTAAAAATAAGCATATGAACATTTATAGCAGCTTTATTCATAACTTATAAAACTTGGAAGCAACTAAGATATCCTTCATCAGGTAAATGTATAAATTCTGGTACACTTAGGCAATGGAATGTTATTCAACACTTAAAATAAATGAGCTCTAAAGCACTAAAAAGAAATAAGCTATAAAGCCGTGAATAGTCATGAAGAAATCTTAAAAGCGTATTACTAAATAAAAGAATCCAGTCTCTAAAAGTTAAATGCTATATGATTACAACTATATGATACTCTGGAAAAGCAAAACTGCGATGACTATGAAAATATCAGTGGTTGTGAAAGGTAGTGGTAGGGGTTAGTCATGGGGAGATGAACAGAACAAAGTAGATTTTTGAGGACAGTGAAAGTACTCTGTATGTATAAACATTGATATATGCCATTATGCATTTGCCCAAAACTATAAAATGTACATAACCAAGAGTGAAACCGAAGGTGAACTGTGGACCTTAGGTGATTATTTTGTGTCAATGTAGGTTCATCTTTGGTTAAAAAATGTACCATTTTGTGAGTTATACTGATAATGGTGAAGGCTGTGCATGTTTTGGGATAAGTATTATGTGAGAAATCTCTCTACCTTCCTTTCAGTTTTGTTGTCAACCTAAAATTTGTCAAAAATAGTCTTAAAATGTACATCATTAACATGTAAAGTTGTTATATAAATTTAACAACTTGTATATAGTATTGCTCCACATCCTGCCTTCGCTTAAAATTTTCTCTTAAATGGGTTATTTTGATACATACCAAAATAAGATTTACTGTCTCTCATGAGAAGAGGACTAATGTGAACATAATAAAATCATAGCTCTGGTAAAATCAATTTAAAGACATTAGCAAATGCAGCCAAAAATTGAAGAAACTGACACTATTATCTCTTTACACTCTTTCTCTTTTCTGTTCTCTCTCGCTGTCCAACCATTCTCCGCTTTGGGGTTTCTGCAATTTCTTCTTTATAACCCTGGTTTACTGGCTAGTAGAGCACACCTCCCACTGCCATCCTAAATCCAGGTTTTTCCTTTTTCTTTTTTATTTGTTTTTGTTTTTCAGTTGATCTTCTTAAGACTCTAAGTCTTGATTTCTACTTTTTTTTTTTCACCCCTATTTAGGAACCTAATTCTTAATGTGTGCCCACATGGATTGCTATTCTTGACTCTGGCTCTGAATAATTCTACCACATTTTACCAGTGCGTATAAACTTATATCCAGCCTTTGTGGAAGTATAGCACAAAATCTCCATGTTTAGTTTATGAAATAGTTTATTGTAAAGACACGTATAGAATCGTGGAACCATTGGAATGGAAATGAATAATTTAAAGCTTCAAGAAAATGATAGCTGGAAAGTGCTTCTGGATTCATAGGGACTCAAGGGAATTTTGGCAGTAGGATATGGGTATTGGATACAGCATGACTCAAGACTAACAACAGGGAGTTCCCCTCATGGCACAGTGGAAACGAATCTGACTAGGAAACATGAGGTTGTGGGTTCGATCCCTGGCATCGCTCGGTGGTTTAACCAGATGGCGTTGTGGTGAGCTGTGGTGTAGGTTGCAGATGCGGTTTGGATCTGGCATTACTGTGGCTCTGGTGTAGGCTGGAAGCAACAGTTTTCATTAGACCCCTATCCTGGGAACCTCTGTATGCCACAGGTGCGGTCCTAAAAAAACAAAACAAAACAAAAAATAGAGAAAAGACTAACACAATTATTTCATTCTGTTTCGCTGACCCACAACTTTCTCCTCTTCTTATCCTAGTGCTTGGTTCTCTCATGCCACGTACATGGCTTTGACTTGTGCAGACCCTGATTTTTCTTCACAGCATTTTCCAGCTTTTTTACCACCAACTGTGAAAATCCCCTTATCTTCTTTTAGTTCAAAGTAAGAAAGTGGGAGAAGAGTAATGGCACACATGAGTTTTCTGAGATATTATGTACAGAATGTAGCTCACAGACCACCTGAACACCGACTGTCCTTGAATTAGGGCCTCCCCACTTGTCTGCCAGCTGCCTTTATGCAGCAGAAAAACTGGGTGTAGGATATTCCTCCTCAGCAGTAGCCTGAGGGAAAATCAGTTCCCCTCATAAGAAGTGAACTGGACAGTAATTACAAATAGCCCAACTATGCTGGCACAGACACCTTTCCTCGCAAGCATCATGTCTTTAAGATTTAAACATGGAAAATTCTTATTCCATGTTATCTATATATGAAAAAGCTCTTCATACCCAAATGCTAGTTACTTTCAAAGCTTTTGAGAATACCCATATCTGCAGGGAGTAGGCAGAATGTTGTGTTGCATGTTGTATGATTTGAGGACCACGGGAATGCCTTCTGTGCCCCCAAATCTTCCATTTTTCTTCTGCCGGACTACTATTTCCTCATACCCTTGGGATATGGAATTTATCTCCAAAAGTACACCTGTCAAAATAGTAGTAAAAGCTTTCTGACAGAGGAAGCTGCATACTCTGTCCTCTTTGCAACCATATTTTTTCAGTGCTTTCCTGTATAATATTTGGCATATGTGACACTGTTTACTCTTAGCTTCCTGGTCTGAGAACTGCTGAGGACAGAAATTTCATTTTACTTATCTATGTGTGTGCTCAGAATTTTATTGCAGTGCCTGCATGTAAAACTCGCAACTAAAGTGTGTTGAATTGAATGCAATGAAAGAACAAGTAAGGAATCTCTAATCCCTCACTAAAGATTTTTCATAAGATTTAGTTTAATAGATTAATATGCAAGTACGCAAGGAAACAGAGACCAGAGCAGTTAAGTTTTGATAGGCTTCATGTAGACAGGTCTGAGCTAAGATTCAGGAAAGGTATTTCCAATGAGGTGCTTTTAAAATCCTTGGTATAGCAGGAAAACAGTTGGGAAACAGTTGGGAGTCAAAATGAAAGTGATGGAAAATACTTCAAAGCTCTTTAAAAATTCTGAAGTCTCGGTTTTACTAGAAATTTTCAAGTCTAGAGATTAAAATGCTGAAATATTTCCCCTAATTAAAATTCTTTTTTTTTATAATTTAGGAAGTATGTACCAACAATATGTTGAAAAAAGAATAATGAGTATTGATAATTCCAGAGTTTCAAGCTATTAAAGCTAAAATACAGCATGGAAAAAATTATTTCGTTAAATACGCAGAGTTTGACTTTAATTTTCTTTTGACTTATTTTGGTCTTAATTTCTGTTGTTGTTGCTGTTTATTTAAAAAGGAGGGATATACCCATATGTCAGTCCACCTTTCCAAATCACAACGCCAGTTAAATTTTATTCATATGCTGCACAGTTATTTCAGCAAAAAATTGACATTAAATTTCTGTTCCCATGTCAGATGTTGGTAGTGTTGTTACTATGAATAATCTTTATTTAACAGTGTGTATGCTTGATTAACATATCATTAATAAAATTTGCTAATTAATGTTCTAGGTGAGAAAAAGTTCCTCCTAAATCTGAGCTAAAATATAAAATGAAAGAATCTCATTTCTATAAAAAAAGTACTTTCACAAGTCTGTTTTGTTTATTTTAATGTGACAATGTCATTTCAAAGTCATAGATTTGTACCTTTGATAATGATCCATTTATTCTCTATAAACATTAATCTTAGGCAGGAAAATAACATGTGTTAGCTTTTGAAGTTCTATGGAAAGAGTCTCCTTATGTGAGTGAGAATGAAACATCTTTAGTCACCAATTATATTTTTGACACTGAAGGGCTCAAAAAGTACACAATGTTCTGTTGGAAAGGAACTGATATGAGATGTTAAAAAAAAATCTTTTCCTTAGCTAACATCTCTCTATTTGTTTTATCATAAAGCAATGTGGATACATTTAAAGGGTTATCTTTTTAAAACCACAAAATAGAGAATAAGCTCTTCTAGCTTTAAGACATTCATCTCTGGCAGTATCATATAGTGGTTAGAAACATATAAATTGGGATCAGCTTTCAGGAAGATAATTTATCCTTTATTTCTGAAAGGTTCGTACTTATTAACCCAATCGTAAGTATGGCTCTCCTATGTAAAAAGAAGTCAAAAGAACTTTTTTAATTCATTTGCTGGTAAGTTCAGAGTAGTTAAAAAATGTCAAGGAATCGCCGACACATCATGTTACAAATACAAATTCTTTTTCATTACCAACCTTTTCAAGAGTGTTCAGTATTTCCTACTTATGTTCTCTCTCAATCCTAATAATGTATTTTCTATCTCCAATACTTCATCGAAATGTCTTACCTAGGAATTCTTAATTATCTGAACTGGTGACTCATTCCTTTTCTTTTCTGTCCTTTATATTTTTGTAATTGGGGGACTTAGAACCTTTCTGTCCTTTTGGAAAATATCTTCTCCCTTGCCATCCAGAATTGCATACAGCATTGTTCTTCCATTCCCCTGACCCTTCACACACTCCCAAGTAAGCATACATTCTTTTTCTTTCCTGGGAAAGCTTTCCCCTAGGATTTTAGATGCCTTATCTCATTTAATTCTTATAACAACTCTATAGGGAACTCTCGAGCTCATGTGCTTGTTTTCCTAGTACAGTAACACTGCTAAAAATGCTGCTTAGACTGTCAACCCTTAGAATTTGTTTTTGTGTGTGTGTGTGTGTGTGTGTGTGTGTGTGTGCGCACTTTCTTGGCCTCTTGGCCATCATATGTGCAGCTTAGAAATCAGCAAATGCTCTGAGTGAGTAAAGTGGTAAATATAGGACTCATTTTATCGCGTTTCCTTTCTCATAGAGGTCTTGATCCTTCAAGTGCTCGCTGTCTTGGTCATGTTCTGCTATATACAAAGCCTTTTTCTTAAAATATTTTTTTATTCAGTTTCATAGTATTTTCAAGCAAAAGACTTGGTATTTAAACAAGGCTGGAAAGGAAACTTCTCAACAGTGCTGCTGAAATGGAAATATGATAATTCTATTTTATTAATCCATGATGAGATCAGATGTTTTTGCAGAATGTATACCCACCCTGCTTCCTTGAGGTAGAAAGTCTCATATCTACCCTACCCTCCAAATGTCAGCTGAGCCAGACAGTTGATTTATATTCC
This sequence comes from Catagonus wagneri, assembly GCA_004024745.2. Lineage (NCBI taxonomy): Eukaryota > Metazoa > Chordata > Mammalia > Artiodactyla > Tayassuidae > Catagonus > Catagonus wagneri. The sequence goes on along the minus strand of PVHT021183518.1, from coordinate 20,028,005 downwards.
TTTCATGCCCTAGTTGATTTACATTTTGGCATAAGCCTCTATTTCATCACAGATTATAAAAGAACAGTTCACTGGCCAATTGTCTAAAGACTTCACTAATTATAGGACCAGAAAATGCAGCACAGAACAGCCAAGGGTAAACTTAGTTGTATGCTAGCAATTTACAACACAATTTATTTAGGATTCCCTTTTGCTGAATGCCTATCTTGAGGCGAAAATTTATCAATTCAGCAAAACTCATAATTATGTGTAATTATTCTTAAAATTCGTGGTAACTTTGATGTTATTTCAGATTAAAAATATAATGGAAGGGTTTTCCCTTCTCCTGTCACAGACTAATTTTTGTTTCTTTGCTCTGAACCTCATCTCTATCCTGATGTGTTGATGATACTCAGGTCTTACCTCTCCTCTCACTGTGTATCTTACAGAACTCTTATGGTTCAAGTGTCCATATTCTGATGGCAGGCCTTCCCTCTCCTTCTTTATAATGGGCCATAACCTCTGTCTCAAGTTTCCTTTCCATATTGCGTAGTTGTATGTCTCCTGCAGGCACCTTAATCCCTGTATATCTAAGCTGAAGTCTTTGTTCACTTCCCAAATTCCCCAAGCCTATTTCCTTAATGAAATAACACCATTATCCTTCTTGTTAGCCGAGTTAGAATGGGAATAATAATGACATCATGACTGAAATCCTTTTTGTCCTGCAATATCGAATGCATTCTCAATTCCACTTGAATCCGCCTCCTATGTATTTTAAAATTTTTTCTACCATTCTTCCCTGTTGTCAGTAGAATAATTAAGACTATGCTTTTTTTTTAATCTTGCAACAATACTCTAAAAACTGATATCCTTAAATGTTTCCCTCAATGTATGGCAAGAGTAATATTTTAATATTCAAATATTATTATATCATTCAGTTGCTCAAAGTTCTTCAATTCATTCCCACTGGGGATGAAATTAAGTTATCTTCACATGTCTTCTATGATCTTCATTTACCTCTCAGTCTCTTTGCATCCCATGGTCCTCTCATTCTACCCTTTAGTCACACAGATTTTCGGTGCATTTGAAGACCAGCACTGTTGTATCCAGGCTTTTCGTAACCCACATTCTTTTTAGTGCTTCTTCAAAACTGGCTTTCTGTTTATAACATCTGACTCCAGATCTATTTCCAGATTAAAGTGTTCTCTTTAGACACATCTAGAACATGACCTGTAGTACAAACCGTGCATTCCCATTATATGGGATCCTGAATTTTATTTGTTAATTTACTAAGTCAGTAAATACCATGACATGCACATTAAATAAGAACTTAATATATTTAATAGCTTAATCAAAATGTAAGTAATGTAATCTTAACTGCATGTATTCATAGAACATTAAGAGAACAGGAGATTTGCCAAAAGGAGATCAAAAGTTTGACAAATATCTCACTGCTGGTGGCCAAAATAACCTGGTCTCACTCAGCTGTTTTCTTTTCATTACTTTTTATTACCTGGTACTCTTAATTGAATGTAATTTTCTAGAGAATTACTGGTCAAGGAAGCCTCCATTCCAAGTATGCTACAGAAGCAAGGAAGGAAAAACACTTACTTGCTTTACTGTTTTTTGTTTGTTTTCTATTTTTTTTGTCTTTTGTCTTTTTAGGGCCGCACCATGGCACATGGAGGGTCTCATGCCAGGGGTCCAATAGGAGCTATAGCTGCCAGCCTACGCCTAAGCCATAGCCACAGCAACACCGGATCAGAGCTGTTTCTGTGACCTGTACCACAGCTCACAGCAACGCCAGATCCTTAACCCACTGAGAGAGTCTAGGGATTGAACCCGCATCCTCATGGATCCTAGTTGTGTTTGTTAACCACTGAGCACTATGGGAACTCCTTGTTTTCTATTTTTAAACAAAATACCGCTTTAGTGAGCTATGATTCATATACTATTAAAATCACCCACTTAAAGTACACAATTCAACCTTTTTTTGCTATATTCACGGAGTGGTGCAACCATTAGCATTATCTAATTTTAGAATATTTTGTCATAACTAAAGGGAACCCTATACCCATTGCCTCACCCCACCTCAATTCATTCTAAGGCCATTATTAAGCTAATACCTAAACAAATCTAGGCAGGCTAAATAATGGCCCCCAAATAGATCAAGCTTCTAATTCCTAGAACCTGTAAATTTTACCTTATATGGCAAGAGAGACATTCTGATATGAATAAGGTAAGGTTATTGAGATGCGAATATTCTACTGGATTATCTGAGTGGGTGCTAAATGCATCACAAGTGTACTTATAGGAAGGACAGAGATGGAGACCACACAGAACATGATTAGTGATGAAAGCAGAGTGCTTTGAAAATGTTACACTGATGCCTTTGAAGATAGAGAGGGGCTTTAGAAGATGTAGAAAGGGAACTTAGGCCAAAGAATTCATCTCTAGAATATGAAAAAGGCATTGAAACAAATTCTCCCCAAGCTGGAAGGAGCTGCACCCTGGCAACACCTTAGTTTCAGCCTAGTGAAACTGATTTTAGACCCTGGCCACCAGAACTATTAGAAAATAAATTTATGCAATTTTAAGCCACCAAGTTTGTCATGACTTTCTACAGTAGCCATGTGAAACTCATATTAAAAAAAAAGTTATACAAGGAAAAAAACTATAGAGTAATATCCTTTATGAAAATATAAAAACAAATTCCAGTAAACCAAATCTAGTAACATTAAAAAATGGATAGCACCTTATGACTAAATAGGGTCCATCCTAAACATATAAAATTGGTTTAATATCAAAAAAATCAATGAATATAAAAACCATATGAATACAATAAAAATAACCAATATGATCATCTCCATAGAGCCAGAAAAAGGACTTGAAAAAAATCCAACACTCTTTCATGATATAAATGCTCTGCAATGTAGGATTGTAAAGAAACTTCCTCAGCCTGATAAAGGACATAAAACACACAGTGAGCATCATACTTAATGGTGAAAGATTGAATGTTTTCCCCCTTTAAGATCAAGAACATACAAAGATGCCTGCTTTCATCACTTTTATTCAAATTGTACTAGAAATCATGGCCAGAGAAATTTGGCAAGAAAAATAAATAAAGGCCTCTAATTGGGAAAGGAAAAAGTCAACTATCTCTCTTTATATATAAGAACATCTTGCATGTAGATTCTTAAGGGATTCACCTGAAAACTATTGGAATTAAAATTCCTAACTTACCTATTATGTAGAAAAATTATTATACCCCCCAAATTTTAAAAATCATATTAATTTCAATGGCCTTGTTTTTTTTCTTTTTTTTTTCAATGACCTTGGTTTTTAAGGGTTTAAAGAGGGCTTACAGAAGACAAACCTAAGGTCATTTTCTCAAACAGCATTTGTATATAAAAAATAATATATGTTTCTCATAATTAAAAGCCTGTGAGTTGTATAGTCAGACATCATAGAAAAACATGAATTACAAGAATTGCAGGAATTTGATGGCTCCAAGTGATTGTAACCATATGCCCAATACAAAATCTAAATGAAAAGTAATCTCAACATAAACAAAAAATAAATCATAATGGAGCTCAAAAAATTTTTTTGCCCTGATGCTAAACATGTGTAAACATTTGGTTGACTGACTTTTCTTCTGTATGTCTTTAAGACATTTGACCTATCTACTGTGTTATATGATACATTTTAATGTAAGATTCATTACACCTAGAGATTTGATATCCAGGACCAGAAGCCAAGTTTTACCTGGTCTAAATGTAGAATTTTTAAAATTTCACTTAAAAACCTTGCTTTAGCTTTAATCAAATGATAGTGATAATCGTTCTTTAACAAAGTACCAGAAACTGGGCATTTATGAAATGTTTGAAGTCTATAAGAAAAGTACTTTATACACTCCAGATAATAAAACCTTAATTAGAGTGATTCCATCTAGCTTTAGAAGAGTCCATTATATTTTTATGGAATTTCTTTCATTTTTTTTCTGAGAAAATAAGAGAATCCTTGCTTCTTATGGCTTTACCCCACAGCACAATGTTATTTTTATTTATTATATCCTATATTTTCTTGTTTGTATCCAACCTTGGCTCATAAAGAACAAAAGGTACCTCATTTCATCATTAAAACTACCTATTTTTGAGACCATACTGCTGGCCGGAAATTTCAAAAACCTTGTTTCTAATCCTTCGCACAGCCATATGAGATAAGTAGAGAAATAGAGTACATAAGTATTAAGTAAGTTTTTAGGTCAGACAAATTAATTTCAAGGGAGGATGAGAGATTTATGAAGGGAACGTTTTAGGAAATTTTCAGGGAGGGCAAGTTGTACTGTCAAGATTTGAGTGTCTTTGTAGACCTACTGGTTCAGTATAAATAAATGTCTTAAATCTGGTCCTCCTGGATTTTACAGGGGCTTTTCTTTATGAACAAATGGCTGGACTTTAGGACCCAACCAATACCAAGTTTAGAAGACATTGTCCATCTACTATGTGAGTATATGCCTTCATGGGCAATCAAAATAAAGTTGAAAAGCAGATAAGGGTTATCGTATTAGAAACCAGGAGTCAAATTCTACCACTTGCTTGTCTTATGACATGGACAAACTGCTTCACCTCTCTGAATCTCAGTTTTTTCCTGTGGAAAATAGGATTAATAGTAATTTTTTCATACTATTATTGTGAGGACCTGACACATAGTAAGTGCTCTATATAAAACAGCTAATATACACAGTAATACCAACATCCTGATTTCCCTGCTTTTGACGTCAGCACATAAATGAGAAAAAAAAGGCCATTGTTATGTGCTGAAAATATCTGAGTTCTTTAAAGTTATAATCTTATAACTTTATAAAGTTATAATGATAACTTTATATATAGCTTCTATATATAACTTTTTAAAGTTATAATCTTATAATTTATAACTCTCCTGATAAACTTACAATTGTAGTGATGATGACAAAAAGGCAACAAATTTCTTTCATTTATAACAGTTGCTAATTTCCTTTATTTGTACTTTAGAACATATTCTCTTCATGTAACATATATTGAATGTCTATTAAGTGTCAGAAAGTATGCTATACGTTGGGAATAAGTGGATAATTAAGGTTTAAAAATTCTCTGCTCTCATGGAGTGGTGAAAGGTTTACTTTTATTTACTTCATTCAACAAATCGTTTTTGAACGGTATTCTAAGCACTGAGGATTGACTGAGAAAGAAAGCATGCAGAAGTTCCTGACCTTATGGAGTCTACATTTTAGTAGATGGGACTGAAAAGGAAAAGGAACTGTGAATGATTATCCTGGCTTCTGATGTGCTTCTTCTCACCACTCTTGCTTCTTTTCACAAGTCTCAGCACTAGAAGTTGGAGAGAGAAATGTGGCACGGGCCATTTTTTTTTTTCTTCCTTTACCTTATTCTTCTAGGGAAAGGAGTATTATTTCTGCAACACTACGTAAGACATTGTATTCTTAACCTTCCAGGCTTGACAAAATATATTTCTCATTCTCTCTTTTTCTCACACACACTCACATGCACATCCACATACATGACCGTGCATTGTAGGTGTCAGAAGACAGATATGAACTATTTCTTTGCGTTCTTCCTCTAACAATCCTGATATCATCTTCTACCTCCCCTACACATTTCCTGGCAGACACAAGCCTAAATCTGGCTAGTGAGAAAGGCATGTAATATCATCATCAAATATTACTCAGTTATTTCAATGAAAATACTGTGTGCAAGAACAATTTCAAGTTAATTGTCTATATTCTTTTCCAACTAGGTTTTTCATTTTAAATATCCTTGAATATGGAATTCCTAGAGCTTCTGTTTTTTAATTAAAGTTTGTGATAAATGTTATGAAAGAAAATTCCAGTGTGCATGAAAGTGTATTAAAGCACCAGCACATTTAGATGAAGAGACAGTCAGAAGAGACTTTTTGTAATAAGAAACCTAACCTAAAGGATGAATGAAGTAAGGTGAAGAGTATGGCATACATAAGTGTGTGTGTGTGGGGAAGATACGCTAAGCCCTGTTAACGGTGTGTACACATACCAAAGAAAGTGGTCAAGAATGTTAGAAAAATTAAACCAATAACATGTAGTTTGAACCCAGTTAACCAGAGGGAGAGTGGTATAACACAAACCTGGAGAGATCTTCAGGGGATAGACAAACAAGGACTTGAAGAAGCTATAAGGATCTGGAGAATGCTTGCTGAAAAAAGGGAAAAAAGGAAAGCAAAAAGATCAATGGAAGTGTTATATTTTATTATTAGATTATTTAAATATCTTTTAGTAATCCATTTTCATTTATCTGTTAGCTTTTGGTGATATTTTGCATCATATTTTTAGTAGTTGCCCTGTGGATTATAATAGACTTACCTAACTTTTACAGACTATTTGGTTAATATTTTACCACTTCAAATAAAATGAAAAGCATTCCAACCATATAGCTCTTTTTATATTCTCTTTGTTATGGTATAGTTGCCATATTTACTACATTTACATACATTGAAAATCCCTTCTGACAATTATATATATATATATATATATGTGTAAATCTGTTATTATATATCATTACGTCATATATAATAGTATATATTGTTTTATTAGTTAAAAATATCTTAGCATATCTTGTATATATGTAATATATTAATACATATCATTATATCTTTTAATTGTCATACACATTTTAAATAATTAAGACAAAGATTTTGTATTTAACCAGATATTTACCATCTTCTCATATTCTTGAAGTTCCAAAATACCATTTTTTATCCTTTCCCATAAACCTAAAGAATTTCCTTTTAGAGCAGGTCATCTCATAACAAATTCTTGTAGTTTTTTTCACCCGAAATTATCTTTACTACACTCTTATTGCTGGGAGGTATATTTGTTGAATACCAAACTGAATATATGATTATTTTCCTTTAGTACTATAATGATGTTATTCCACTGTTTTCTGGCCTCTGAGGATTCTGATGATTGATGATCATTAGAAATTTTTTTCTCATTGGATAATTATGTAATGTGTCATTTTCTGTCATAGCTGTACATACGATTTTTAGCAGTTTGGTTATGATGTACCTAAACATGGTTTTATGAGTGTATCCTCTGGTTTGGTGGCTTGTTGAGCTTTTTGCATTTGTAAATTTGTGTATTTCATGAAATATGGAAACTTTTCAGCCGGTATTTCATTTGCTTTTTTTTTTCATTGCCCTTTCTTCGTCCTTGAAACACCAATTATGTACATGTCATATCTTGTGATATTGTCCCGCAGGTCTTTTAAGGAGGTTCTGTTCATTTGTGTTTTAAATTTTTTTCTTTCTGTTCTTCAGATTGGATCATTTTTATTACTCCATTTTCAAGTTTACAAATTATATTTTCTTTGTCATCTCCATTATGCTATTTAATCCATTCATTAAAATAGTAAAATTACTTACTTCATTTTAGTTCTTAAATTTCTACTTGCTTCTTTTGTATACTGTTTTTTTTTATTTTTCCACTGAGAACTTCCATTAATTTCGAGTATTTACCTTACCTCATAGAGCACAGTTATGTTAGCTGCTTTAAAGTCTGATAATTTCAATTTGATTTTTCCATAAGAACTGGCTAGATTTTATCCATCCTTTGTATATTGAGATAATGAATTATTTCTTGGGAATTTTGAATGTTGTCATGTGGCTCAAGAACCTGTTAAGATCAGATGAACAATATTGCTTTGTTTTGTCTTGTATTTTCATTGGCAACAAACCAAACTGCAACTTCTGTGTCACTTTCTCTTCCAACGTCAGGTCCATTTTCACACTTTTCCATGATTTTAAATTTGTCCCACCTATGTGACTTCAGGGAGTTGTATGAGGCCTTTCCAGTGGTTTATATGGTAGTTCAGTTCTCAAAACCTTTGCTATCCCTCTTTGTGTTTTGTCTACATATTTGAAGCTAGTGGGTGAGCCAGAGCTTTTTTTCAGTTATTTCACAGACTTTAGGGATATTCCTCTTCTCCAGTTATCTCTTACCTGAAATTTCTGCCACACTTTCTGGAACTTAGCAGTATTTTTTCCCAGTTCTGGCCAAAAACATATTCTTAGAATTTTAGCCCCTTGTATGTAATGTTGTGCTGTGTAATTGGGATTGGCTTCAGGGTAAGCAGGAAGTAAAGAGAGAGAGAGAGAAAGAGGATTCCCTCCATACTCCTTGGACTTCAAGGGCTCACTTCTCAGGTTCATTTGTCCAGACAGAGGGGTTTTCTTTCGGAGTTTTAGGTTCTTTTGCCTCTGCAGTGCAGCTCTGTGACTGAGACTGAAATTAGGGAAGAATTGGAATAAAACAAAAAAAAATAATAATTTTTCTTATACTCTCAGCTACAGGATCTTTTCCTGGTCATTTAGACAAATCAGGAATGTTCTCTCAGAGTTATTCCTCTGTGCACTCTGCAACTGGACTGCCCTTGGATCAAAGCAAAAAATGTAAAAAGGAGAAAAGAAAATCCTTTGCAGTACAGGTCATTATCTAAGTATCGACTTAGTCCACTTTGTCACTGTTTACTTTTGATTGTCCCTATGGGGTTGTTTTTTATATTCAGATTAGAGTTTTATTATACTGAGTGGGTGAGATAGGCTATAGTAGGTTTATAGCAACCTACTATCATCTGATTTCTCTTTTACATTAAAGATGTAATGTAAGCAATGACATGTATACTTCTAAAGCTCAGACTGGACAAATGAATTGGAGGTGTAGTTGGTTACCAGACTTTCAACTCTATTTTTTTTTTTTCAAAAGAGAAAGAAAGAATTCTTGTGTGTATTGTTTTGGGGCAACGTATAAATATAAAACGTGATGGAGCATCTTAGAAATAAGCGATTAAATCAAACTTTGAGTTAATCCTATATAAACTTTATATTAACCCAAATTTCCTTCACCCATTTACATATTTCATTAAGATTTCTATATACAAAATGGGAAATTGGAGAAATAACTAGAAGAAAGTCCCTTTAAAAATGGAAAAATGTCATATTGAGCATTGCCAGCAAAATAATAATAAAAAAAAGCTATTATGGCTACTTTACAAACAGCTCCCCAAATAACATTACATCACATAGATATAAATTAAGTGCTGACTTTTATCACTTTGCCTTAAGGAAGGCAATATGGATGGTTAACTCAAATAGCTTACTGTAATTTTGTCTGCCCTGCTCTAAATATTGCCGACTATTACTGTGTTGTGGGTTTACTGGCAGTGACCACACTAATTTTCTCTACTGATCTTTGCACATTGGATTTCTCCATTGAAGCATGTGTTTCATTTCTAAATTCACGATGCTATACAGTCAAGCATATTTGAAATCACTTAAATTTTGAGGTCAGTCTAAGGAATAAAATGTACTATTAAAATGATGAGATGGTATTATTCAAGCTGTGTATGTGTATTTTCAGTAAGATGTACCTACTCATCTTCACCACTGAATAAGAAAGAATAATGAAATACTTTTTGAATAAAGACTACTAATACTCAATATAGCTGATCATGAGTAAGATCAGAAAATACAACTTTACCATAGAGATAGATGATAGATTAACAATTTCAGTATTAGTCTGTTATGTGTTTTCTTTACACATTAGATATATGCAAAAGATAAAGGTGTTCAACAGATTCTTTTTATTGCTTACAGATAAATGAGAAACCTCATGTGGAGACAGCTGACAAGTTAATAATTCTGAATATTCACACTTGTGACATAGCTCTGTATTCAGAGCACTTCGCTTGATTCAGATATCTTAATCTAGCCAAAGATATATTATACTACTTTCCAACCATCTCCTGTTGGCACATTGAAAGTGACTGTGAGTTCCTCATTTCATTATGACATATCAGGAGGACCTGTATCTTACTCATCTAATGTGGTAGACAATGAATACTGTGCTTCTTTGTTTTTCCTCAATCTTATAAAAACCTTTTAGGTCAAGTTCAAATATTAAGTACAACTTCAAGATATTTTTGTTTCATTCTTAATGTTTGTGCATTCACCTTGGGATTTAATTTATTCTCATAGTTACTCTAATTTATGTACAGTGCATCTGGTATCATTGGGGAAATTATAAACTTTTGTTTGTAAGGACTCCATCATCCCTTGTTATGTAGTGTAGTGTAGTGTAATAATAGGTATTACAAATACTTGATAAATTTAAATTTAACTGACAGTAAGTGCTTTATACTCAATGTATATAAAAATATAACCACCCAAGTTACATAATTAAATCTCCTTTCAGAATGTCTCCTCTGCTTTTCCCTCTAGCTAGATTTATTCTGTTTGAAGAGACACAATAACTCTAAATGGATTTTGTAATCTAGTCATCCTTGCCATTCTTTAGGTCAATTTTGGTAGTAATGGGAGCACTAGATGTTAATATTATTCTTATTGTGTGACAGGGTTGTTGAAGTTGAAATTTAATGGCACAAATGGAAATTAATCTTAAACTGGAAAGTGATGTTGATGTCTAAATATTAAGTATTATGACTGGTATATCCACATTCTCTCTACATGGTGTAACAACTCCTTGATCTACTCTCAGATTGGAGCCATATAAAGAATGAGATAAGGTACCACATCCCTTGTGAATGAGTACAGGATGTTATTTCTTTTTTTTTTAACTCAATGAATTTTATTACATTTATAGTTGTACAGTTATCATCATAACCCAGTCTTATAACATTTCCATTACAAACCCCTAGCCCATTTCCCCACCCCCCTAGCCTTTATCCTTTGGAAACTATAAGTTTTTCAAAGTCTGTGAGTCTGTCTGTTTTGCAAAGAAGTTCATTGTGTCCTTTTTTTAGATTCCACATGTAAGTTATAGTATATGACTTTGGTGTCTCATTGTCTGACTAACTTCATTTAGCATATTTCTAGGTCCATCTATGTTTCCGAAAATGCCCTTATTTCTTTCCTTTTAATGGTTGAGTAATATTCTGTTGAGTATATGTACCACATCTTCTTTATCCGCTCCTATGTTGATGAACATTTAGGCTGTTTCCATGTCTTGGCTATTTTAAATAGTGCTGCCATGAACACGGGAGTACATATATCTTTTCAAGTCATGGTTTTCTCTGGATAGATGCCCAGGAGCGTAATAGCTGGATCAAATGGTAATTCTCTTTTTAGGTTTTTTATTTAAGTAAACATAAGAATATATTTATTCATTAATTTTTTATTACTCTATGAATTTTATTACATTTATAGTTGTATGACAATCATCTCAACCAAATTTTATAGCATTTCAATCCCAAACCCCCAGCACATTCCCCCAGCCCCCCAACCCATCTCATTTGGAAACCATAAGTTTTTCAAAGTCTATTTTTAGTTTTCTGAGGAATCTCCATACTATTTTCCACAGTGGTTGCACCAATTTACATTCTCACCAACAGTGTAATAGGGTTCCCTTTTCTCCACACCTTCTCCAACATTTATTGTTTGTAGTCTTTTTGATGATGGCCATTCTGGATGGTGTATGGTGGTACATCATAGTAGTTTTGATTTGTAATTCTCTAATAATTAGTGATGTTGACCATCTTTTTATGAGTTTTTGGCCATATGAATGTCTTCTTTGGAGAACTGTCTGTTTAGATCTTCTGCCCATTTTTTAATGGGGTTGTTTGTTTTTTTGGTATTGAGCTGCAGGACATGTTTATAAATTTTGGAGATTAGTCCCTTGTCAGTCGATTCATTTGCAAATATGTTCCACCATTTGTGGGTTGTCTTTTTCCTTTTTTGAAAGGTTTCATTTGCTATGCAGAGATGTTTAAGTTTAATTAGTTCCCATTTGTTTATTTTTGTTTTTATTGTCATTACTCTAGGAGGTGGATCTGAGACAATATCGCTGTGGTTTATGTCAGAGAGTGTGTGGCCTATGTTTTCCTCTAAGAATTTTATAGTATCTGGTCTTATATTTGGTCTTTAATCCATTTAGAATTTACTTTTGTGTATGGTGTTAGGAAGTCTTCTAATTTCATTCTTTTATATGTGGCTGTTCAGTTTTCCCAGCACCACTTATTGAAAGGGCTATCTTTTCTCCATTATATATTGTTGCTTCCTTTGTCATAGATTAGTTGACTGTAGGTGTGTGGGTTTAATTCTGGGCTTTCTTTCCTTTTCCACTGACCTGTATTTCTTGTCTTTTTTTTTTTTTTTTTTTTTTTTTTTTTTTTTTTTTTTTTTTTTTTTTTTTTTTTTTTTTTGCTTTCTAGAGCCGCATTTGTGGCACATGGAGGTTCCCAGGCTAGGGGTCTATCAGAGCTACAGCTGCCAGCCTATGCTACAGCTACAGCAACACAAGATCTGAGCTGGGTCTCCAACCCACACAGCAACACCAAATCCTTTACACTGAGCGAGGCTAGGGATTGAACCCGCAACCTCATGGTTCCTAGTCAGATTTGTTTCCGCTGTGCCGCAATGGGAACTCCACTGACTGATATTTCGTCTTTGTGCCAGCACCATATGATTTTTATTGTTTTGATGACTGTAGCTTTGTAGTATAGTCTGAAATCAGGGAGCCAGATTCCTCCAGCTCCATTTTTCTTTCTCAGTATTGCTTTGGCTATTCTGGTCTTTTGTGTTTCCAAACCTCAAAATATTTTGTTCTAGTTCTGTACAAAATGTCCTTGGTAATTTGATAGAGATTTCATTGAATCTATAGATTGTTTTGGGTAGTATAGTCATTTTGATAATATTGATTCTTCCAAACCCAAGAGCATGGTATGTCGTTCCATCTGTTCATGTCATCCTTGATTTCTTTCATCAGCATCTTACAGTTTTCAGAGTACAGGTTTTTTGTCTCTTTAGGTAGATTTATTCCTAAGTATTTTATTCTTTTTGATATGATGGTAAAAGAGATTGTTTCCCTAATTTCTCTTTCTGATCTTTTATTGTTATTATATAGAAATGCAGTCTATTTCTGTTTATTAATTTTGTATCCTGTGACATTTCCAAATTCATTGATGAGCTCTAAGAATTTTCTGGTACATCTTTAGGATTTTCTAGGTATAGTATTGTGTCATCTGCAAACAGTGATAGTTTTACTTCTCCTTTTCCAATCTGAATCCATTTTATTTCTTTTTCTTCTCTCATTGCTGTGACTAGGACTTCCAAAACTATGTTGAATAGTAGTGGCGAGAGCAGACATCCTTGTCTTGTTTCTGATCTCAGTGGGAATTCTTTCAGCTTTTCACCATTGAGAGTGATGTTAATTGTGGGTTTGTCATATTTGGCCTTTATTATGTTGAGGTAGGTTCCCTCTATGCCTACTTTTTGAAGGGTTTTTATCAGAGATGTGTACTGGATTTTGTCAGAGACTTTTTCTGCATCTAATGAGAGGATCATCTGGTTTTTATTCTTCGGTTTGTTAATGTGCATCACACTGATTGATTTGTGGATACTGAAGAATCCTCACATCCCTGGGATAAACCCCTTTTGTTCATGATGTACGATCCTTTAATGTATTGTTGGATTCATTTTGCTAGTATTTTGTTGAGGATTTTTATATCTGTTCAATCAGTGTATTGGCCTGTAATTTTCTTTTTTTGTGGTATCTTTGGTTTTGGTATCAGGGTGATGGTGGCTTCATAGAATGAGTTTGGGAGTGTTCCTTCCTGTGCAATTTCTTAGAGTAGTTTGAGAAGAATAGGTGTTAGCTCTTCTCTAAGAATGCTATTTCTTAATTCCTACTACTTCAAATGGGGATTGGTAACACACTAATAAGCAGAAAAATGAGATTATTCTTTCAATTACCATCCACTGCCCTTTAAAACAAAGAGGTATAATTGATTTTCTCTGGTTTCTCAGCAGTAGCTCTCAGAAATAGAAGTGATATTGTTGACCTTCATGATGTTATACAACCTGTGAAATCAAATCAGGGTGGTAGAAAAAGGGAAGAAAACAATATGTTTGCATCGTTCTATAGAATTCGAGAAAATTGGGTAAATATTTGTCACTGTGCTGAGACATGGCAGAATAGAGAAAAGATATTAGATTCTAGTCAATTTCTTGCTATGAATCACTGAAGAAAAAAAAAAAAGACCTAGATATATGGGTTAAAACAAACAGCAATGCTTTTCCTGCTGGTGACAATATGTTTATAATCATCAAATCAATGAAAATACTTTCAGTCAAGCAGAAACTGTTCACCTAAAAATCCATCTGTTATTAAAGGATAGGTCAATTATGTATTGACAAATACTGTGTCAATATTAATGCAACTTTATGATCTTGAAACCCCTTAAGTGCACTCATTTACTTTGGTGCTTCTTGTTAATACTGAAGAATAATTAGAGCTAATAGCAATCTCTTCAGTGACTCAAAAGTGCAACTGGCCAAGCTAGTAATCTTTAAAAAAATTTTTCAACATATCCTTTCTAGTGAAAACTCACACAAAATTTTAGCTTTTGAAATGTCACATAGTTAAATCTTCTCACGGTGTATTCATAGTTGACTTAGTCTATATGGACAATGTTCTTTATATTTTAAAATTAATTTCGAATTTATCTTCTTTATAAGACTTACCTGTTTTGTTTAACACATTTTCTTTCAGACTGTGGGTGTGTCATGCCCTCTTCTTTAGAGCAGTTTTATTTCTAAATTCATTTGACAATTTTCTTTAAATTTCAGATCCCTATTTTTCTCTGTTTATAAAGCAGCTATTACAAGTAGTTCTGGCTGCTCGAAGAAGGTTAATTATATCTTGTTGACATGATGGCTGAAATGGGTTAGTTATACACTATGTGAAATGGAGCAAAGCAGCAATATAAAATGTGCTCATTCTTAGTCCCTTAGGGTAATATAACCTTAAGGAGGTCCTGAAAGATATAGATTTTGCATTGGCTTGTAATCATCTGGTTCAGTGTTTCTGCTACGAAAGATACAGAGAATCTGAAGGGACTTTAGTCATTAGAAAATGTTGTAGGTTAAAGATTTATTCATAGATGACATTCAGGCTATATAAATGTTAAAATTACTTTTCCAGATTAGCACAAGAATTTTGATAAAAATCTTTATTTGGCTATAATACATGAGGATTAGATTTTCTAATTGTTTCCATTTATGAATATAAAAGCTAAGGACAGAAATATGTGTGCTTCTGGTTGGGAAACTGAAAGTTAACCAACCAACAAACAACTAATCATAATTTAAAATTCATCCTAGTGAAACTTTAGTCTGATTATTTCCTACTAGATTTTGAACAGATGAAGGCAGATACCATTCATTTCTATGTCTTCCAAACTTAATGCAGTACCAGAATATGTTCAGTAGAGAGTAAATGTCAGAGGAATAAGTAAATAAATAAATCAGTGGATTTCTAATTTAATGAACACATCTCAGAAATTTGAAGATTTCATTGGAAAAATGGTAGGAATTGGGTTTTATTGTTTTGTCCCAAGGCACATTTGTGGACATTGACAAATGTGATGTTAAGATTAGGCTTAACTCTGACTTTAATAGCCATTCATGTGTAACAAGGATCAGATTACACAGATTTCTTAAAGTGGGCTTTGTGAATTTTCTGTGGAACATGGCATTGGTGTATTTTTACACCCTATGTTTACCATCTTAAAGTATCATTATTGAATTTCATGGAAGGAATTCTCTGAGTCATGTGTAGCAAAATTTTGTCACTCCAGTTTACATACCAGCTCCTATGTTACCCAGTAGTTTCTGGGCATTAGAGTATATATCTTTCTACCTATCGATCATCTATCATCTATCAAGCTCTTTCCAACAACCACTCTAAAAGGCCATTTCAAAAAGCATCTGAAAAACTGATAATCTCTTTATGGTTTACAATTAAGCGTTCACCACATTTAATGTTCACAGGGGAACTTGCATTTTTTTTTTTTCAGTTTAGTAGGACTCATTGTTTCCCCATGATTAATATAATGATGTACCTAAATGAAGAAATGAAGAATATTGCCAAAAAGTTAAATTAGCTTATCTGATTTCTTCTGGGAAAACTGCCATCAAATTATACATGGACTTCTTTATATAATAAACCATTGCAGAACATGTTTGACAAAGATTGCAGTTTGAGGGATATATGAATATGCTTATTTAATTTAGACCCAAATGATTTCACGCTTTCTCTTTTAATTTAAATTTTATTTCTGAGGTCTAATTATGAAAATACTTGCCATGGGAAAATAGTGTGTTAAGTAATTAGAAGCCATAAATCTCAATTTATCACAAGATTGCCATTCAATCTAATGAGCCTATTTTAGGTAATCTGCATAAAACAAAAGCAAAAGCCTATTAAAGCATTTCTTATCTTTTCTTAAAAAATATTGAGGATTTGTTACTTGAATATGTCTGCTAAATTCTTGGAACTGGAACTGAGGAAAGGAGGAATGAGGAAGATATTTAGGACAAATCCTTTGATTACAAAAGGAGTTTACTACTTGCCTATAAAAAAGTGAGGAGTGGGGACATGCTTATGTTTTGTTTATTATGGATCTAATTGGAACAAATGTGATTGGGGTTATTTCTGTGCCTAGGTACAGAAGGGCACACTTGAGTGTGGTTTTAGGAGAGATAAGCATAGAGAAATAAACTATGCCTATAACTTGTCCCAAACTCATAATTCTTAGACATATTAAAATGAAATCTATGATCTCAGTTTTGCAATAAAGATATATATATTGACTAAATTAAAAAAGTACTTCCTCTCTTGGATCCACGCAATGCATCTATTTATACTTGAAGGATAGTTTCATTTGGGATGTGATTCTAAGATGATAGTTATTTCCCTCACCACTTTTGCCAGTCTACTTGTCATTCCTTCATAACTGACCTTTCTTTCAATTTGGAGTGATTTAATGTTCTTAGGTGTTGTCTTTGTGCAATTTTGCTAAAATATTCTTATGTGTGTATTTATAATCTAAAAATAATATAATGATTTACATATTTATAGATTCAAGTGTTGCACTAGCTTTGAAAGCTTTTCAACTACTGACGATTCTAATATTGCCTCTTCTCTAACCCTCTCTTCTCTTTCTTGGACTGTAATTAAGTGTCTTTAGATTTCCTTTTCTATACTTCATATCACTTAATCCTTATTCTCAAAATTTGACTATCTTTATCTATATATATGCTACATTTTTGTTAATTTTTAGTGTTAAATTTCAGTTCAGTAATTCTCTCTTTATCTAGATAAATCTGATGTTTAAATCTAGTCATTTAGTCTAATCAGTATTACAGTTTAATGATTTATTTTTTTGCCTTACCAGGCAAATTGATAATCATTTTTCTTTCTCATATTGTGATTTTATGTTTTATTTTTAGCATTTATTCATAGTTATTTATACAATATCATAATATTTGAGTATTCTGAATCTGACTATATACTTACCTTTACAATGAATTTTAGCGTTCATATATTTTCACATTGCTAATTAACATCCCCTCATTTCAACTAGAACAACCTCACTTAGCGTTTCTTATAAGGCAGACCTAGTGGTGATAAACTCCTGCTTTTGGTTGTCTGGGAAATCTATGTTGCTTTCTTTTCTATAAGACAGCCTTCTCAAGTATATTACTCTTACTTGCAAGGTTTTTTTTTTCAATCACTTGTAATATATTATGCTACTTTCCCCTGGCCTTCTAATTTTCTGCTGAGAAAACAATATATATGTTGTTTTTTTGTGGGTTTCTTTTTGACCCTGAATTACTATTTATTGCTCTTAGTCTTATAGGCCTGAATTGGGCATTTTTTTCCCCAGAAAGGATGTGCCTTTGCTTCTGCCTCAAGCTAGGTTATTCTTAGTTTATATCTTAGATTGTGTTCCTTGGGATTAAGATGGAGATGGAGATTTGCACATGAGAAGTTTGTTGTGGAATGCTATTGGGGACAAAACCTTTGAGGGAGAGAGGGAAGAAGGATTGGGCAGAGGGAGAAGTTGAACAGTGACACAATTTCAACATATATCTCAGCTCATCTCTCTGGAGTACTGGGACTGGGATACCTTCATTGTTGCCTGCCAAATTAAGACATGGGAGCTGAGCATTTGCATCTCTGCATCAATCAGTCATTCTCTTTGGTGTCAGCCTTGGTGAAGGTATAAGATTGGGTGGCTTGACTCCCTTTGGTCAAGGGGAATTAATGTATGAGGAAGGTATTCAAGTATCAGTAGCTTGTACTGTAAGTGCCTTGTACCTAGGAGTAATCTGGGGCACCACAGCATCTATTGTGATATAATCCTTGCACTCCTCAGAACTAGTTACTTTTCTTTCAATGTCACCTAATATGAGAATAACTCTTCTATGATTTTTGTTGCCACAATATCCTGAGGAAACATAGGTGGAAAATTAGAGACATAAACTCTAGCCTCTAGCTGCTATGGATTATCTCAAGGCTATAACTGATAATTGTCTTCTTTCTTTACCTACCATTCTAGGTTTCTCTTACCCTGGCTAGCATTTTGATGTATTAGGCATCTTACCTGGATAGGTGACATAGACTTTCATCCCTGAGTTACGTGAATTTCTGGTCACCATGTCCTTCTCAGGCTATGACTTCTATACCTGTCAATTTACCACCAAAATTAGGCAGATTATTACCAAAGCCGCAGTGAATTGCCTGAATATCACACATATTCTTCCCTACATCTGTTGTGTAACAACAACCCTTCTTCCTTCTGATGGTCAAGGTTAATTATTTCCGCCATTATTGTGACTCTTTTTGTTGTCTGCTTCCCTTTCAAAATGCCTGACTGGTAATCGCACCTTGAATTGTAATAAAACACTTCACGTGTCCTTTAATGAAAATCTTAGTTCTTTGGGAATCAGGGTTTCTGAACTAAAATAATTTAAATTTGCAGACTCAAGAAGGGTAAGTTATCCAAGTGGATTACTGGGAGTAATGGTAATCGTTGCTAGTCGTATTTAAACACATTGGTTATTGATATATGGATTCCACTATGGGAAAACAGCACTGAAAACAGTGGATATTGATTTGTGTATATATTGCATGATAGATGGCTCCCCATCTTTTCTAAATATCACCTGGAAAAGACCACGTCCTCCCTCTATTAGGCCGACAGTGGATAACGTAGCCATATGACAAGTCTATATCTTCTTTGCTGTAAACTTATACCCGTACTTTATGGCATTGTTTTATAGGATCTGATGTCAATGGATGAAATTTAGTAAGCTTTAGAGAGTGATGCTAGCTAAGGCTCTGTGGGCAGGTTAGGAGAATATATTCCTGGAATACGTGCTGATCTCAGTCATGATGAATAGATGCACCTTCCATAATAGACGAGGTCCAATATAATCCAATTACCCTGCAATGGTTGTTTGAATTTCTCAAGATATAGTGCTATATTGAGGACTCAGCATTGGTCACTGTTGCTGGGAGGCCGGACATTTCCAGTGGAAGAAAATTAATCAGCTTTAGTCAGTAGAGACCCATGCTACTGGAATTATACGCTGCCTCTAGCTCTGTCCCCATGACTACTCCATCGGCCCATTATGCCAGCACAGGAGTGAGCAGTGACAGAAGCTGGCTGATGACCAACTGACCAACTCAACCTGCTACCTGGTTACTTATTTTCTCTTCCATGGTGGATCCTTCCTGGTAGGATGAATGTATGATATAAATAACTTCATACTTTGTACCCACATCCACAATTACAGCAACATACATTTTCTCCAGGAAATTCTGTACACTTTATACCTAGTCTTCTAATCTTTCTTTTTCTATAATTCTAACCAGTAGGCCATCCCATTCACTACTTCCTCAAACCACTTTTATTTCACACTAGGTAATGCATAGAAAAGATCCTTCAACATTTTCTCTTAAGTTTACTTGTGTCTGGGACTGTACCAATTACCTTTTGTTTTTTGCTCACATTAATGGACCAAGCCAACTTGCCCATGAACCATGACTGGTATTATATGGGACCCCATAGTTATGGGATAATAACTATGAGCTAAGAAATAGGTCAGCCAAGACACATATTAATCAAACTCACAAAAAATAGAGACAAATAGAAAGTATTAAAGGCAACAGAGGAAAGACAACAAATAAAATACAAGGGAAAGCCAATGATGTTGTCAGCAGAACTTTCAGCAGACATTCTGCAGGTTAGAAGGGAGTGGCAAGATATATTTAAAATGATAAAAGGGAAAAAGCTATAGCCAAGAATACTTTATCCATCAAGGCTGTCATTCAGATTTGTCAGAGAATTCTAGAGCTTTTCAGAGAAAAAGAAAGCTAAGTAATTCAATACCACCAAACCAGATCTACAACAACTGCTAGATGGAGAAGAAAAGACAACCTCTAGAAATAAGAAAATTACAAATGGGATTGCTAACCAGTCAAGGAAAACATAAAGTGAAAATGGAAAATCATCCACAGACAAATATGATATCAAAACTATGAAAAGGTAAAAAAAAAAACTCAGAATATTGAAAATACATTTGAAATGAAGAGACCAGGAACCTAAAACAAACCTGTATGTATACGGACTGCTATATCAAAATCTAATGAGCACCACAAGCCAAAAAACTGCAATAGACTCAAACATAAAAATGAAAAAGTAAACCAAATAACAACACTAAAGATGGTCATCAAAACACACGACGAAAGAAAAAAAAAAGGAAAAAGAGGACCAAAAATAACAAATCCAAAACAATTAAAATGGCTATATATATATATATATATATATATATATATATGCACACACACATATCTATACTTACATCTAAAGACATAGATTGGCTGAATGTATACAAAAGCAAGACCCACATATATGCTTTTTACAAAGTTCTGTCCACTTCAGAACTAGGACACAAACAGACTGAAAATGAGGAGATAGAAGAGGTATTCCATGCAAATGGAAATCAGAAGAAAGCTGGACTAACAATACTCATACCGGAAAAAAAAAAAAAACTTTAAAATCTCAACAGTAATGCAATAGTGGGGGATCTTAACAACCCACTTACATAAATGGATAGCTCATCCAAACAGAAAATCAGCAAGGAAACACAGGCCTTAAATAACACACTAGACCATATAGACTTAACGGATCTTTATGGAACATTCCACCCAAAAGCAACAGAATATGCATTGTGCTCAAGTGCACATGGAACATTCTCCAAGATAGATCATATATTGGTCAACAAATCAAGCCTTGTTAAATTTAAGGACATTGAAATTATATCAAGCATCTTTTCCAAACACAACACTGTGAGACTAGAAATCAACTAGAAGAAATAAACAACAAAAAACACACAAAACTTTGGGGCCAAACTGTATGCTATTGAACAACCAATGGATCACTGAGGAAATTAAAGAGAAAATCCAAAAATACATAGAGATAGATGACAATGAAAACATGATAATCCCAAGCCTATGGGGTGTAGCAAAAGGAGTGCTAAGAGGGAAGTCTATGGTAGTACATCTTTTCTTAGGAAACAAGAAAAATCTCAAATAAACAACTTAACCTTACACCTAAAGCAACTAGAGAAAGATGAACAAACTAAATCCAACGTTAATAGATGGAAATAAATCATAAGGATCAAGCAGAAATAAATGAAATAGAGACAAAACAGTAGAGAAGATCAATGAAACCAAAAGTTGGTTCTTTGAAAAGTTCAACAAAATCGATTAACCTTTAGCCAGACTCATCAAGAAGAAAAGAGCGGGTTCAAGCAAATCAAATTAGAAATGAAAAAGAAGTTACAACTGAAAACACAGAAATACAAAGGAGCATAAGAGACTACTACAAGCAATTATATGCCAATAAAATGGACAACCTAGAAGAAATGGACACACTCTTAGAAAGGTATAATCTTCTAAGAATGAACCAAATAGAAAATGTGAATTACTCAATCATAAGTACTGAAATTGAAAATGTGATTAAAAAAAAAGTCCAGCATCTGATGACTTCACAGTCAAATTCTATCAAACATGTAGAGAAGAGTTAGCACCTATCCTTCTGAAACTCTTCCCAAAAATGCAGAGGAATGAATCCTCCCGAGCTCTTTCTCTGAGACCACTATCATCACCCTGATACCAAAACCAGATAAAGACTCCACAAAGATAGAAAGTTATAGATCAGTATCACTGATGAATGTAGATGCAACAATTCTCAACAAAATATTAGCAAACCTAATCTGACAATACCTTAAAAGGATTATACAATACCATCAAGTGCGATCTGTCCCAGGGATCAAAGGATTCTTCAATATCTGCAAAGCAATCAGTGTGATACACTACATTAACAAACTGTAGAATAAAAACCATATGATAACCTCAACAGAGGAATAAAAAGCTTTGACAAAGTTCAGCAGTCAATTCTGATAAAAAAAAAAAAAAAACTCTCCAGAAAATGAGCATAGAGAGAAACTTCTTCAGCCATAATTTAGACTATATATGACAAGACCACAGAAAACATCATTCTCAATAGATAAAAGCTGAAAGAATCTCTGCTGAGATCTGGAACAAGACAAGGATGTCCACTCTCACTACTTTTATTCTACTAGTCCTGGAAGTTCTCACCATGGCAATCAGAGAAAGAAAAGAAAGAAGAGGAACCCAAATTGGAAAAGAAGTAAAACTGTCACTGTTTGCAGATGACATGATATTATACATAGAAAAATCCTAAAGATGCTGCCAGAAAACTATTAGAAATTATTAGTGAATTAAGTAAAATTTCAGGATACAAAATTAATAACACAAAAACATGTCACAGTTCTATACACTAACAACAAGATCAGAGAGAGAGAAATTAATGAAAATATCCCATTTACCATCATACCAAAAAGTATAAAATACCTGGGAATAAACAAACCTACCTAAAATGGCAAAGGATTTGTACTCTGAAAACTGTAAGACACTGATGAAGGAAACAAAATATGACACAAACAGGTGGAAAGATATATACTATGCTCTTGGATTGGAAGAATCAATATTGTCAAAATTAATATAGTACCCAAAGCAATCTATAGATTTAATGCAATCCCTGTAAAATTACCAGTGATGTTTCTTACAGAAGAAGAACAAAAAATCTGAAGTTTGTATGGAAATATGAAAGATCTTGAATAAGAAAAGCAATCTGGAAAAAGAAAAATGGAAATGGAATCAGTCTCCAAGACTTAAGACTCTACTGCAAAGCTTCAGTCATCATAACAGTGTGGTACTTGCACAAAAACAGAAATATACATCAGTGGAAGAAGATACAAAGCTGAGGGATAAACCCATGCACCTATGGTCAACTAATCTACAAAGGTAGCAAGAATATACAAAGGAAAAAAGAGTATCTTCAAGAAGTGGTGCTGGGAAAACTGGATAGCTACATGTAAAAGAATGAAATTAGAAAATTCTCCAACACTGTGCACAAAAATTAACTCAAAATAGATTAAAAACCTAAATATATGGCCAGATACTATGAAACTCCTAGTGGAAAAAATAGGCAGAGCACTCTTTGACATAAATCACAGGAGTATCTTGTTTTTGACCCCGTCCTAGTATAATGAAAATAAAAACAAAGATAAACAAATGGGACCTAATTAAACTTAAAACTTCTTTGTAGTGGAGTTCCCTTTGTGGCTCAGTGGTTAACGAATCCGACTAAGAAAAATGAGGTTGCGGGTTCGATCCCTGGCCTTGCTCAGTGGGCTAAGGATCCGGCATTGCCGTGAGCTGTGGTGTAGGTTGCAGACGCGGCTGGGATCCTGCGTTGCTGTGGCTCTGTTGAAGGCTGGCAGCTACAGCTCCTGTTAGACCCCTAGCCTGGGAACCTCCATATGCCACAGGTATGGCCCTAAATAAGGCAAAAAGAAGACAATAAACAAACAAATTTCTTTGTAGTATAGTCTGAAGTCAAGAAGCTTGTTTCATCCATTTCCATTTTTCTTTTTCAAAATCACTTCAGCTATTAGGGGTCTTTAGTGTTTCCGAATTTTAAAGTATTTTGTGCAAATTCTGTTAATGTCATTGGTAATTTGATAGGGATTGCACTGAGTATGTAGAATGCCTTGGGTTGTCATTTTGACGGTAATGAATCTTCCAATCTCAGAACGTGGTATATCTTTCCATCTTTTTGTGTCATTTTTGATTTCTTTCATCATTGTCTTACAGTTTTAAGAGTACAGGACTTTTGTCTATTTTGGTAGTTTATTCTTAATATTTTATTGTTTAGTATCAAAAAACTTCAAAAACCAATTTAAAAATGGGCTAAAGACCTAAATAGACATTCTCCAAAGAAGACATACAGATGGCCAGTGGGCACATGAAAAAATGCTCAACATCACTAATTATTAGAGAAATTCAAATCAAAACTACAATGAGTCCCACTTCACCCCACTCAGAGTGACCATCCTGAATATATCTGCAAATAAAAAATTCTGGAGAGGGTGTGGGGACAAGGGAACCCTCCTACACTGTTGCGAATGTAAATTGGTACAACTACTGTGGAAAACTGTGGAGTTTCATCAGATTATTAAATATAGGCCTACCATGTGACTCAACAGTCCTACTCCTTCGCTTATATCTACACAAAACTATAATTCAAAAAGATGTATACCAACCCCCCCCCAAATTCGTTTCAGTGCTATTCACAATAGCCAAGACATGGAAATAACCTAAATGTCCATTGACAGATGAGTGGATTAAGAAGATGTGGTACATATATACAATGGAATACTGCTCTACTCAGCCATAAAAAGAAATGAAATAATGCCAGTTGTAGCAACATGGATGCAACTAGAGATCATCATACTTAGGGAAATAAGTCAGAAAGAGAAAGATAAATACTGTATGATATCACTTAGATGGTCATATAGATTCAGTTTTTTGGACTGATTTACTGAAACCTGTTCCTTCTATAGATCCATTTCCTGCTCCAGATCCCACTCAAAGACAAGTTTTGCTTTCATCAGATAATGGACTAGAGTAATATCCCCAAGTGTCAAATATGTCTCTCCTATAACCAAAAGTGGTATTCTAATCATTGAGCTTCTTTCTTACTGGGAAAAGCTGTGAGATGAAATAATTTGTCATACACCTGGAAGGTAATGTTCCATCATGACACAGACAATTGGACCAAAAAATACTTCACTAATATGATGATCTCCTGAATCTTCATAATTTTAGGTTCCACTCTCTGGAGAGAATATGTCTTGACAACTTCCCTGATGCACTTGCCATATTTTGCTCCTCTGGCCATTTTGTATGGTGTACCACTTTGATTAGGGTAATTTGAGGTCCTTTGGAATGTCTACTTAGTCTAGTTTTCCTTAGACTATATATCTTGTCAGAATGTTGGAGAAGTAATAGCACTGGAACCCTGAGATGAATAGTAAATGTATATCATTGTGCATAACAGTGCAGAGCTACTGATCCTAATTTTCGAAATAGAAAATTTGTCATTTACCCATTCTCAAGTTATTTTAATCTGTTTTTCACAAAGCTACCATTTCTGGTACAGTAAATGCAATTTGGGGTATTACTTGGCTCAATTTGCTGTAGCCATCTGTTATAAGCCAGAGTACATTTTTTAGGAAGGGGGGAATATTGGAAAGGAGGCCGGATTATTGAATTAAATGGGGAAGTATTCAGGAACACTCTAGTGACCTTTGAGTCATTTAGGATTATATTATATCCTCTCAAGGATATAATTGAATTTTTTCATATTCTTAAATGTTTTTTTATTAAACCTTTATTTACATATAATACACTTCATACAGTTTGTATATAGTATTTAATTGTATACAAGTATATAACTGATGCCACAATAAATATATAGGTCAAATTTTTCACATTAAGTGCTTCCTCATGACCCTTTGCCTTCAACTTTCTCTGCTACACACAGGCCCAGGAAACAAGTGAACTTATTATTGTTGTAATAGTTTTACCTTTTCTAGAATTTCATGTAAATGATATGATTTGTATTTATTCTTTTGTATCTGATTTTTAATTAACATAATGATTTTGAGATTCATTCTTTTTAATCACTGAGTAGTCATCTTGTCACCAGAAATGATATTTCGTTTACATCTAGGTTTTGACTATTATGGTCAGTGTTGACATGAATATTCATATACACAATTTTGGAGGAGAAATGTTTTCATTTATCTTGTATAAGTATGTAGGGATGGTATCATGTGATCCAGCAATCCCACTCCTGGGCATATATCCAGAGAAAACCACAATTTAAAAATGTACATCTACCCCAATGTGCATTGAAGCACTATTTACAATAGGCAAGAAATGGAAACCACAACCTAAAAGTCCTTCAACAGAGGAGTGGATATAGAAGTGATATATATATATATATATATATAATGGAATATTACTTAGCTATAAAAAAGAATGAAATAATGCTATATGCAGGAAGATGAATGGTCCTAGAGGTTATTATACTAAGTAAAGTAAGTCAGAGAAAGATAAATCTCATATAATATCACTTATTTGCAAAATCTAATAATAGTACTAATAAAGTACAATAGTACTTATTTATAAAACAGAAACAAACTCAGATTTCAAATCCAGTTTTAGGGTTACCATAGTGGAAACCATGGGAATGGGGAGGAATTAAAGGATGGCAATAACACATACATACTACTATATAAAATAGACAATTAACAATAACTTACTGTATAGCATAGGAAAATCTACTCAATAGTTTTGAATACCTATATGGGAAAAATTAATATATATGTGTGAATAACTGATTCACCTTGATGTAAATCTGAAACTAATACAACATTGTAAGTCAACAATACTCCAATAAAATTTTTAAGAAAGAATTAGCAGGAATAGAATTGCTTACGGAAAATGGTAAATTTTTTTTGAACTTTGTAAGATACTGCCTTGCTATTTTCCAAAGTGATTGTACAATTTTACATTTCTCATCAAAAGTGTATGAAGATTCTACTTCTTCATCATCCTTGTCAACATTTGGTACTGTCAATCTATCTTTAGCCAAATAGTGAGTGAGTGATAATACTTCATTATGGTTTTAATTTAAATATTAAAACTTCTTAACAGAAATTTATTTCATGTGCTTCTTAATAAGATATTATTAATAAGATTTAATATCTTAATGATATTAAATATCTTTCATGTGCTTATTAATAATTAACACAATTATTTTCTAAAGCATCTGTACAAATATTTTACCTGTTTTTAAGATTAGGTTGTTTATTTTATTGTTCAGGAATAAGAGTTCTTTACATATTCTACTCATGAGCCCTTTGTTAAATATTTTACCAAACTTTTCTCAGGGTCTAGGGCTTGCCTTTTTGTTTTCTTAACTATGATATTCAAAAAAGCAAAGTATGTTTTATGAATTTCTCTTTTATGATCTAAGCTTTTGGCATCTTTTTAGAAATAATTTCTAACCAAATGTTTTATTTTAGAACTATGTATTTCTACCTTTTACATTAAGGTTAATGATCCATTTTGAGTTAATTTTTACATATCATTTGAAGTGTAACTTAAGATTCATTTTTTTCCGTTAAGATATCCAGTTTCCAGCATCATTTATTGAAAAGACCATCATTTGCCCCATTGAATTTCTCTGCTATCTTTGTAGAAAATCAGTAGATCATATAAGTATAGATTTATTTCTGGAATCTGTTTTCATCAATCAGTCTATAATTGTTTTCTTCCTTCAACTCGCTTGATTACTGTAACTTCATAGCAAGTTTGTCTACTTTAAAATTGTTAGGGGATATGGTAGGCCCTTTGCCTTTTCGTGTAAATTTAAAATTAGTTTTTCAGTCTCTTTAAAAACATTTGTTGATATTTTGATGTTTTATTATATCTATAGATTAATTTAGGAAGGATTTCCTATTTAAATAAAATTGAACCTACCAACTCATAATCATTGTATATAATCATTATTCAGGTGTCTTTAATTTCCC
Organism: Catagonus wagneri; assembly: GCA_004024745.2. Classification (NCBI taxonomy): domain Eukaryota; kingdom Metazoa; phylum Chordata; class Mammalia; order Artiodactyla; family Tayassuidae; genus Catagonus; species Catagonus wagneri. The sequence continues at coordinate 20,000,099 of PVHT021183518.1, read as the reverse complement.
TGTGAAATAACTTTGTTGTTTTCGGAGTAATGTTTTAGGACACATTTTGTTAAAGTTATTTCTAAGCATTTTATTTAGAGTCTATCATAATTAGGGTTATTTTTTTAAACATTTAGTTAATAATATATGGAAATGATATAGATTTTTAAATATTAACTTCATTTCCTACAATTCTGCTCAATATGCTTGGTTATTTTAGCAGCTTTTAAATAGGCTCTGTTATTTTCTAAGTAAATAATTATATCAAATACAAATGATTTTTCCTTTTCAATCTATGTAATTTATGTATTTTTTATGCTTTATGTATACTTAGGACCACCAGTAGAATATTAAATAAAATTGGTGGGAGTAGGCAATGAACCTTGCCTAGATTTAGATATAAGTCATAGGTGGGTTTTTTGTTTGTTTTTTAAGATGTCCTTAATTGAGTTAAAGATCTTATATATTTTTAATTTTCTGAGAGTTTTTATTGGTAAAAGGCATGGGATTTTGTTAAACACTTTTATTTGCATGTCCTGAAATGATCATAAGGTTTTTTCCTTTATTTCATAATTATGGTAAATTATATTGATTCATTTTTGAATTCTGAACATGCCCTATATTCCCAAGATATAACCAACTGGATGTCGATATGTATATTTGGGTCCACTTTACTTATACTTAAGCATATTTGCTTCATGTTCATAGAGAGTATTGGCTTGTAGTTCTTTGCTTGTAAAACTTTAAATTTTATTTGATCTTTGGAATCAGGCAAAATTGACCTTATAGAATAAATGGGGAAGTATTACTGTCTCCTCTGTTTTCTGAAATATTTTAAGATTAGATTTACTTCAAATTTAAAAAAAAATTATTATAGTTGATTTACAGTGTTCTATCAATTTCTGCTGCACAGCAAAGTGACCCAGCCATACATCCTTCATAAGTGCCTTGTGTGGGTTGAAGTTTTATTGTGGAAAGGATTTCAATTAAAAGTTAAATATACTTTTATTATTATCAACTGTCAATTGATGATCATGTATTTCTTTTATTTTTTTCCATTGCTTAATGAATTTTATTACAATTATAGGTGTACAAAAATCATCACAACTCAATTTGATAGCATTTGCATCCCCAAACCCTCAGTGCATTGTTAATCTATGCATTTAAATTATATTAATTTAGTTTATTAACTTTAAAAATATTATTGGTATGATTTTGTTTGGACCTACCATGTTACTTTTTTTTCTACTTAATCTCTTTTATTTGTTATTTCCAAATCTTTTTTAGAATTGTTAAAATATTTTTAAGAATCCCATTTTAATTTTCCTTTTGCTATACTTCTTTGCCTTTTCTTCATATTGACTTAAAGATTTATACTTATTTTTCCACAGCCCGTTTAGATTTCATGATGATGAACCACAGCATTCAAATTATAGAAATATTGAAAATTTATAATCACAGTCTCCATTTCATTATATAATAAACTACATTATCAACCCAACATAACATTGTTATGGTTTCTATTTTGAACACATAGTTTATAACAAAATTATAAACAGAGAAATGGTTTTTTGAAATTCAATGAATTTTGCTAAATTTATAGTTATACAACCATTATCACAACCTAATTTTAGAACATTTCCATTCCAAACCCCCATAGCCTTTTGCCTTAATACAGTTATTTACTATTTCCAGTGTTCTTAATTCTTTATTTGAGAATCTGTGCTTTCATCTGGTATATTTTCCTTTAGATTAAAGACATCTCTTTTGCACTCCTTGTACAACATATCTTCTGTTGATAGATTTTTATAGTTATCTTTTATCTGAGTATGCCCTCTTATTTTTTGCCTTCATTGACAAATAATATTTTGCTGGATACACTCTTTTTCCCAGAACTTTAAAGAAGCTGTTCTATTCTCTTCTCTCTACAGTGATTTCTGATCAGAAGCCAACCACAAGGTAATTTTTTTGTTTCCTTGTAGATAATATATTGTTCTTTTCTTGTTGCTTTCAGGATTTATTCTTTATCATTAGCTGTCAGCACTTTGACTCCAATATGCCTCATAGTGGACTTGTGTATATGTGTGTGATTCTTTTTCTGTGTTCACTTAGCCTAATGAATCTTCAAATATCTGTTTTTATTGTTATTTAGGAAATTCCTCACAATTTTTTTTTCAATAGCTATTTTTCTACCTGGTTTTCATGCATATCTCCACCTGGTATTTTAGTTACATAATGTTTTATATTTTAGTAGTATGTACCATGTCTTTGAGGCTATGTTTTTAATTTTTTTCTTACTGTTCTTCAATTTGGATAATTTCTAAAGCTCTGTCTTCAAATTATCTTACTCCTTTGTCTGTTTTATCCATTTAGCTATTAAATCAACCCACTGAGTTTTATTATAGAAATTATATTTTGTAGTTCTAGATTTTCTATTGTTTCCTTGTTTGTTTTCATTCTTTGATGAAAATTGTATCCTTTTAAAATATGTTTTGTTTTTGTTCATTAAGGATAGTTATAATAGCTGCTTTAAAATCCCTTTATCTTAGGAGTTCCAGTCATGGTGCAGCAGAAACAAATCAGAATAGGAACCAAGAGGTTGTGTGTTCGATCCCTGGCCTCGCTCAGTGGGTTGGGGATCTGGTGTTGCTATGAACTGTGGTGTGGGTTGCAGATGCATCTCGGATCTTGCATTGCTGTGGCTGTAGCTCTGATTTGACCTGTAGCCTCCTGGGAACCTCAATATGCCATGGGTATGGCCCTAAAAAGCAAAAAAAAAAAAAAAATCTGTTTATCTTACTTCTAGTATTTGGATATTTTGGGGTCAAATCCAATTGATTTTATTTTCTCTTGGTAGTTTGTTTTATTTTTTTGGTTCCTTTTATGTCAAGTAAATTTAGAATCTTTTGTGGCTACTCTATATGTTATATAGAATGCATTATGTTAGTGTTTCTAGTAAGTATTTGTTCCTTTGTTTTGGCAGGTCATTTTGTTGACTGAGCTTTAACAGAAAACTTTATCCCTTGGGCAAAGATCCAGTCTCAGTACTAGTTTTTTGTTTGTTTGTTTGGTTGGTTGGTTTCCTTTTAGGTGAGTTGTGTTGGGTTTGTTCAACATGAATAGTTCAGGGATCAGTTAGAGTTGTCGATACACAGTAATTTTGTCTTTGAGTTTTGCCTTTCCAGGATTTATCTACTCTCTCTAGCATTCTTGGCTTTCTAGTTTCTATTTTCTAATTCTCTGGGATACAAAAACTTTGGGGTTTCCTCCTGAACCCTGCTGCTGAGGTATACATAGACTATATTACATTTTTCTCTAGGCTAAAACCAGTTAGTAAGAACCTCACTTGTAGAGTCTTCCTTTTCCTCCTCCTTCATGCAAAACTCATGTCTCGTGTTGCCATATGCCTAGATTTTTAGTTGCCTTCTGTAAGGGATTCGTCTTATCGACTCTAGTTCTTCTATTATACCCAGAAATGGAAATCATTTTTTTTTAATATTTATTCTTCTTTATTTGACTGTAGGCTGGTTTCAGGAGCTTTCCCTTGAGCTTCACTAATGTGATAGTTCCTACTCACAGGCCAAAAGTTGATGTGGTATTTCTGACTACGATCAAGTATGTCTACTATATTACTTATTTGAGACTAGAGAAAGGATACCAAAACCCCAAATTCCACTTACAGCCTAAAACCTATATGCTTCCCATGAAAGGGGGAGGGCGAGAAAAGTCTTTGGTTCCCAAGAGTTTATGAGCTGGAGTTCCTGTTGTGGCTTAGCACGTTAAGAACCCAACATAATGTCTGTGAGGATACAAGTTCGATCCCTGGGCTCGCCCAGTGTGTTAAGGATCTAGCTTTGCTGCAAGCTGTGGCACAGGTTGCACATGAGGTTGGAATCTGGTGTTGCTGTGTCTAGCTACAGTTCTGATTCAAGCCCAGCCCTGGAACTTCCATATGCCATAGGTGTGGTCCTAAAAAAAAAAAAAGAGTTAATGCCAACTCAGATACATGCCACCCAGTCCTTGAAATACCTGAGTAGTCTCCTTTACCCAGTGTATTGTAACACAGGTAAATGGCCATGAGTCTCACTGGGAAGGACTGGGACAATCATTACCGTATAAAAATGTTTTAGTGTTATAGGATACTTTCTTTAGTCAATAGGTTCCAGATCTGAAAGCTGGCTCAGATCTGGAATAAGACTTTATTTTTTTAGAGTATTTTCCTTCAGCCTCCTGTTGTTCTATCCTTGATTGATTGATTGTATAAACCATGTTTCCTCAACCTCAGCACTATTACCATTCTAAGCCAGAAAATTCTTTATTATGAGGAGTTGTTCTATGCATTGCAGAATATTTTAGCAGTATTCGCTGCCCTCTGTCTACTAGATGTGAGAACATTTCCTAAGCCGTGAAAGCCAAAAATGTTTCCAGACGTTGCCAAATGTCACCTGGTTGGAGATGGGAGTATCAGCATTTCCCTTGATTGACAAGTGCAGTAGAAATTGAGAGAACACTGAAAATCAACTATAATGGAAAAAAATAGAAATCTTTAAAAAAAGAAATACTGGTAAATCGGTAATACCCTTGCTAGCTGCACATCTCTCTTGCTCCTAGAAAGTTATACTTTCTATTGGTCATCTACATAACTCCTTCCAAGTCGAATAAGCTGGCTGCCATTTTTGCTTTGCCCACTCATTAAAATAACTATCTCCATTGCTTTTTATCATAAAGTGAAATAATTTTCCCCTCTGTTACATGTGAGATACTATATCTGTTAGAAAGTCCAGTACTATAAAGGTAGCTCCTATTGTTAAACCTAGCCTACTAAAGGCAGACACAAATCAGATTCTCACAACTCCTACCTGCACATTTCTTATCACTTTGGTACACAGGGTGTATTTTTGGCAATACTATAGGACATAGTCACTTTTTGGGTTTTCTACCCTTATACAGCAAATCCATTCCCTGAGCCCTTCGATTTCTTCCTCTATGATCTACCACAGGAGTACTAGTGTTTTTACTTCATTTATTGTGACCCATCAATTTTCCAATCTTCCTAGAGCCATTGCAGCAGTATAGTGTCTTCTGGAGTCCTTGTCATGATGTAAAATTTTTTGTTCAGTGGGTAAACTGTGACTTATATAACTTATATCCCACCTTCTTTGTTCTGTCACCATAAGGATTTAATTCCATACACATTCCCATGGCTCCTGCTGGTCCACGATGAGTAGGTCCTGAAAATCTGTTGGCATATAGTCCTTTTCCTCCATTAGCCAGTCTAGTAGTTCCCCAATTAGGCTATACTGAAATTTTACTTTTATCATGGGTCTGGAGGCCAAAAGACGAGGTAGAGGAAGATCCTGGGCAGGTAGGAAGTGTAGCTTGCAACTCAGGGGTCCCTTTATCACCCGAATTGTGATATGAGATCAACTTGTTATTACACATACTTAAAATGTTGAAGACACTGCTAACATTTCTTTGTGGCTGAGTAGAGTCATCAGTTGGGCTCTTACTACAACATTCCAAGCATTTACAGGATACTTTAAATTGTGCTGCCATTGTAAAAGTTCTTAAATTTATAAATTTCTGCAGAAGTGGCATCTGTCTCTCTTTTTCATTATCATTCTTATGTCTACAGAGAGACCATGAAAGAGAGCAACACAAAGTAGAACAACCTCGTGTAATGCAATTTTGCTACATTAATAAAATTGGGCTTCCTTAACTATAAAATGGGTATGAGGAAAATATTGTTCACCTTTAATGAGGTGAATAATACCTAGCCCATAATAAATGCTGGATATGTTTTATCTTCAATCATGTGAAAATTTGAGACTGTTACTCAAATTCAACATACTTTTTCTCTTCTAAATTGTTTTGTGGTTCTTTTACATACACGACCTGCCTAACACTTATTGAGTAAATTCCTGTTTTTTTTGTTATCTTTTTTTGATGTTTTTTGAACAACTAGCTGAATATGGAAAATTAGGGAAAGCAGATGCTTTGAGGGACTATTTTGGGGGTCAAACTGGGCAAATGAATAAATCCCTTCCTTCTTTTCTCAAGACAAAGGGTGGCTCACTTTTGTCTTTAGATGTCTCACTTAAAGATCTAGCATGTTGTGAGATTACCTTCTTAGAAAATAGTTTTACCCTGTATCACCTTATTTTATGTAAATGGTTTCATGTTAAACATTGTCATTTTGATATATGAGAGCCTCTTAGGAAGGTACACTTGGAAAAACAAAAATTTTCATATGTATTTATGAATAAAAACCAATGTATAACCTTTTGAATTTCAAAGTATTGCTTCCTGTAGCTGCATTCCAACCATAAACTGAATTTATTTCTGATTGTCCTATAGTGATACAAGCTTCAAGGAAACCACTATTACCTCTTATCTGCTTACCTGGGCATTTTCAAGTTAAGCTATTTTCTTTACAAAGGAACTTGGCTTTGTGGAAATTTAGCATTTGTATTATTGGACAAGCACATTACTCTGAATTATTATATTGGCTACCACTGGATTCAGCATTTATTATGAGCTAGGTATTAATTTACATCATATACTTGTCTTACCTTGATGATAACCATCAAAGGGGAACATCATTCTTCCTCACACCCGTTTTACAGGTAAGGAAGCTCAAGTTCTCACAGCTAGCAATGAAATTTCCGGAGTTTGAACCTAAGTCCGTCTGAATCTCTCCAGCATTTATTAAATCCCTATGCTGTATCTGTCATTGCACACCTACGTTCATATTATTTATTCATTAAGCTAATTCATTCACGCAACGACTCTATATTGAACTCAAATTTTTACCAGGGATTGTTTTAGGCACTGGAAATGCAACAATGAAGAAAAAAAATTTTTAACCCCCTTACCTCAGGACTTACATGAGTTTGAGAGATAGAAGTAATGAAATACATATTTAGTATGCCAAGTTATGATTAATGTTAGGAGTAAAGGTAAAGCAAGGGGTTAGAGAATTCCGAAAACTACTCAGCAAGGCAGAAAGCACCTTTATTTCTTAGAGTAGAGACACTGAGAAGTTAAATATCTTGTCCAGTATTAGTCAGAGCTGTAAATGACCAGTAAGATTGGATTCTTTGACTGCCTAGTTCCAGAATCAGTGACCTTTTCAATATCATGATCATTTCCTAAGTCTTATCTTGTATCTCTCTTATTCCTTTGTGTTTCTTTAGTCCTCTTCAAAATTTCCACTCTAACATAGATTTGTTCTCTTTGCGCCCTGCCAAGAAAGCTTGAAGGTAAGGTATTTCCCTTTGCTCCCTGCCAAGAAAGCTTGAAGGTAAAGTATAAAAGTGCAAAAAAAGATAGAAAAAAATGGATGGCTCAGAACTAAACACAATAAGAAGTTAATTTTGTAGCATAGCACACTTATTTTCAAAACTTCTATCACCCACTGACAATGTTTTCCTCTTCTTTTCAGTTCTCATGATGTCTGTGACTGCTTAGGAAGCTATCTATTCATCTCTTTGTATTTGTTCTTTTCTTAGCCTGTGCTCCTTTCTATGCTGTATTACAAAATTCTTCAATTTAAGGTATTATAATGCAAAATGGCTTAATTCCACAGGACACCAAGATAGACTAAATTTTTAGGGTTGACTTCAGGGTTCATCATCTTAGTTGATACGTGGAAAGATTCCCTTGGACATACAGAGAAGCCACAATTTTGTCGTGAAATATTTATGTAGCTCACGAAATCACACTGCCATAGCAGTGCAATTGTCTTGTGTGGGAGCACTAAGTGAAAAGCATTTCAGCCAATACCAGCAATATGTTCTTTCAAATCTTGATGTGATCATCCCTATGATTTCCTTCCTTGAAATGTCCTTCTATTCTCCACATAGTAAATTTTTCTAGTCTTTCAAGATGGAGTATTCTTCTCTATATCTGAAGATTTTTGTACTTAGTTCTGTTATAGAATTTTCCATATTGCATTTTAATTGCTATTGTAAATACCATTTTAGATATGAGTTTCTTTTCCGGTACCCCCCCACACACGTACACACACATAATGCCTTCAATGGTATAATAACGTTTTGAAAATTACATAAGTTCTTTCTTTGTCAATACCCAAAGGAATTTTATTTTTAATTAATTAATTTATTTTTAAATTTTAAGTTGTATTTTTAGTGTCACAATAGTATTATTATATTTTACAATCATATTCTTTTCTATGCATTATACTACATTTTCTCATATCTATAAGCTTCTTAGGAATTAAGTCAAATTTTTGACAATTATGAACATCTCTTAAATTTAAAATATTGTTTATAAAGATGTAGATAAAGTTTCTAACTTTTAATATCTTATTAATGAAATAATAACATTGAAAATACTCATTTCCCTAAAGGACTTTCACTGATAATTTACTATTATCAGTGTTGGCATCTATTTCAGACTCATTCTTTAAACCACAAAATTATGTTTTAGTTGAAGCTATTATTAACCATGTGCAAATGAAAAAACTATAAATTGCTAAAATGTATTTGAGTGTTGCAGTACCAGTCATTTGTATTCCTTTTACTGATTATAGGGAGGGCCAGAGTTTGTTAACTCAGTGAATTTGAAAACTCTTTTCTGTTTTTGAAACTGAATGAAAAGCATAGACCTATGTATTGATTCTTTTGACTAATTCCTGTGGACGAAATTAAATTTTACAACTACAGACATATGTTCTTTTGGATTTTTCATGCTGTTTCAGTACATTCACGGTCAAGTTGGCAATGGATTATTTTGATTTTCTATGACCTATAAGGTTTGGGAATGCACCTAAAATAATACTACTGCTTCTCATAAATACTGATTATGTTATTATAAAACATTATGAATAATTAAATCAAATTAATATTTTAGGGGGGGTAAAGACCAGTGACTAATTTGACTTATCCTCAGACTCAGGGTGTCTCAGCACTAGACTCATATAAATGACAGTTGAATTCCAGTTTAAACATCTTTAGCTTGGCTTCCAGCTCTGTTGGAACTAACCATGTAAACTTGGGCACACGTCAATACCTCTTTGAACTCCAATTTCATCATTTATGAAGTGTGTGTAAGAATACTTATCTCAGTGGTGCTCCTGAAAATTAAAACTGATAATATATGTTACAGTGTTTTCTCAAGTGTAAAAATACAGTACAGGATGATATTAAAAACATACACCCTCTTTAATTAACTCAATTAAATCAAACACATATTGACTGACCCTCTGTCCAGTGTAAAGGAACATAGTACACAACCTAGCTGAATTATGTTATTTTTCTCACATTCTCATAGAGCTAATCATGCTACATTCATGCAGCTATTCAAGGTCTCGACAGATTTTTAGACTAAATGTAGTTGTTAAGATTCTTATTCCTGCTTAAAATTCCACTTTTATCACCTTGGAAATGTCACCCTAAGAACACAAGCTGACAGGTGATTGAGGGTTCTACTCTGAAGCAAGGTAGAAAGCAAATGCATTCTTGAGGGAAAAGTAAATTAGAAATATTGGATTCATTAAAAGGCACATAGCTTTTGTGGTCTGTCTGTTAGCAATACCTGCCCTACCTAGAGAGATAGGATTTTTCAGAACTATCACAACAATGAATTCAGAAGCAGAAAATATTAAAATGTGCATTAAAGTTAAAAACACACACTATGGTATAGACAAAATGAGGTTACTAACACAGTCTTGATGGATAGAAAAAATGCAAAGTGTTTAGAAAACAATATCAGTACCAAGGTTCCTTTAGCATATTTTTCAAGTAAAAAGCATCTGTTTTAAAGTAAATATGAAACAATATATATCTTACCTAACTTCACTAAGGGAAAAACAGCATATCTAATGCAAAGCACACTATACACACACACATGTGATACACACACACACACACACACACACACACACACACCTGCAAAACAGTCCTAGCACTCTCTGAGCTCTGCTGTCTCATAAGTAATACACTTAGTAATAAAGTTGAGAATATAATATCTATAGCATGATGCTGTATCTAGCTAAATATGATCACTTCTGCTGTGGTGACCACCAAACCTGAAAATCCTTTTTGGTGAGAGAGCAATCTCTTAAACGTTGTCAGTTAATCAGCTGAATTTAAAAATGTTGTAATCAGTTCAGAAGACCTAAAGAACTGGATGGAACCATATGCTTATTTTAGTATTTCTTATCTTGAAATATATATAGCAATATCAAAATTTAAAGAAGAGAAAGGATATTTAATTTGTAAAGTTGATTGATTATGATTGCTCACAGTCATGGGCAAAATTAACTGAAACACTTGGAGTCGTCTTATTTATTGTGGTAAGAAAAAGCTTATGAATAAAATTCAAAAAATTATATTAGGTTAAAGTTCAGATTATAATTTATAAACAAGTTTTGACACTATCTACACAAAAAAGTGATTTGAGACGTCCAAAGAGAGTGAAGAATATTAGTGTAACACAACCTGCGGTCTGTAAAAAAATCTATCTTTTTTTTGTCTTTTCTAGGGCCGCACCCACTGCGTATGGAGGTTCCCAGGCTAGGGGTCGTATTGGAGCTCTATCTGCTGGCTGAGACCACAGCCACAGCAACACGGGATCCTTAATCCACCGGGCAATGCCAGGGATCAAACATGCAGCCTTATGGTTCCTTAAGCACTGAGCCATGACGGGAACTCCTGTAAAAAAATATCTTATCCTTTGGACACTTTTGACTTTACAGTGTAACATGGTATACCCACACCTGGCTGAAACGAGTAAGCTCTATCTAAGATCTAATAGGTGCAGAAGTAGCCGAGGTTACCAGGTCTGACAGGGTAATACCAGGAGGAACATTACAAAACTCTAATTGGGTACAGAAGGGTATAACTGCAGGACTGGTCAATTGCCTCTTGAAGGACTGCCATAGAACTCTGGGTAAAGTAAATAGGAAAAACGTAAGCTATAGTTTGTAAGTGGTTAGTTGACTAGAAAACTTCAGGAAATGTCAGAATTTCTATAAAGACGATGCTTCTCATGCTTCCTCTAAGTTCAGCTAAATTAGTAAATTAGGCAGTGATCTATCTATATTGCTTCATAAATTTTACTCAGCTGTTTTAATTATTATTGCATTGAATAAAGGTATGTTCTGAACAAGTTGAAATTGATTCTCTCCGTATCTGTGTGATTCCCGAAGGTGGTGGGACTGTACAAAAGAGAGAGAGAACTTTAAAGCAATACTTTACATCATTATTTTGAAATATAATGCCCAGAAGAGAGTCTGTAATTAATAAATGTTTGTTTTAATAAATGACTGGACAGAGGAAGTTTTTAATTAACATACAATATCAGAAAAAAAATGAATATAGGTGCGATAAAGTAGTTATGGAGCATGAGCAATGATTTATGCAGTTTGAACTGCAAGGTGTCCATACTAATGATGATGGAGAGAGTGAATTACATTGAAACAATTCCATATTCTCCGAACAAATTTAAATATGTATTATAAAAGTGGCTAAGTCTGTTTTTAATTGTAGAAATTTTACAAAAATTTTTTCTATAGTTAGTAATAATTAAATCTAGATAAACAAAAGTTGTTGGATCTAAGTATAAAAATGAAAAGCTATTTCAAATCATGTAGTCAGAAAGATTGAGACACTTCAGAATGGAAGTATGGCTCATACAAACTCAGTTTGAGGTCTGCATGTATTCATATTCTGCAAAGGCTTGAATACTATTTAGATATTGAGGTATCAAATGACTTTCTTTAATTGCCTTAGATAGAGTGTCTTACTGGGCAATAATATTTACACATTTCAGGTCAAAGCGTTTTAGGTGGCCTTCCTTCTGAATATGGGAAAGAGAACCTGAAGAACGTGCCCTGTGAAATTACAAAAAATAAGGACTAAACTTTTGGTCTTTTACTCTTTTCAGCATTCCAAGTCTTTTCTTAGGGAGCATATGATCTATTTTCTTTATATATTAAACTTAAAAGCAAATGACTTCTGAGAGATGTCTTCTGTAAAATTTTCATCTGTCAGCACCCTTATGGAAAACGTTTTTCCTTTCTGCTATAAAGCAACATTTTAATGTGCACATGTATAGCATTTTCATACCCTGACACCTAATTCCCAATTTGCATGATAACAACATCATAATAGCATAAAAGAGATATTAAGAAAAAACTACTTGAACTGCTTATGATTCCAAAATTGAAGAGATGCTATAAAAGCACCGTTGACTGGAAAACAGCTCTATTATCCCCTTCGGGCAAGGCTGTGATGAAGGCTTAATGGCTTATAAATACTAGAGCTTTCTTTATACAATGAAATTAGAATGTATTTCTTTTCTTCTTACCAAGATCCTCTGTGACCAGTTGCACAGCCTTCAGAGCATTTAACCTAGTAGTAGGAGGAAATTCCAGAGAGGTCTTTTGCATTAACTTTTGACACTAATCTGTCAGTTTCCGACATACTAACACATGCTTTCAAAGCAAATTTTGTGTACATGAATTTTTTTCCTTAAACCTAGAAACAGAGCCATGGTATCATCTTGCTCATGCAAATTCTCCTTTAGTCACTGTAGAATTCTCAACTAGTGCCTTTGGTCTGGCTTGCTAATATCCAGTACTTTTTCTTGTGAGAGGATATTGACTATTTTAAGAAGAATTAAAGGAAATTGTGTTTCATTCTGGTGATCTTTTAGACTTGTAGTTGGGGTCTCTGTTGATAAGAGGAAGAGAAGAAGAATAAAGCTCACACTGTCCTTTGCGCTTGATACCACTAAATGCTCAAGTAATATGAAACCCTGAAAGAAACCTTGACATCCTAATATTGATGAATGTGATGAAGACAGGAAGACGTGGAGATCTGATCAAATTAAATGTTATACACAATTTCTCTGAGAAGCCCTCTTGATCTCCCATCTGACTGAGATGAGGTGCTTGTAAATGCAGATTTCTGTACGCTCTTCTTGAATTGCTAAATTGGAATTCCTGTTACTGATGCTCTGCTATGGGTAATTTGTTAAGCATAGTAAAGTTTGAGAAGAACTTATTGCAGACTCTTATTAGATTATAGTAGCTGTCAATATCTTGTGGAATAGTTAATAGGAATCTAGGCATCAGCATAGAACAGCAGAGAAGCTAGGGAGGTTTTAATTCTTATTTCCTTATCTGCAGCTGATCCAGGCATGCTAGGTTGGCCTGCTAGAAAGCAACCTTAATTGCAGTCAATCACAGGAATTGTTTATTATTTATTGCCATAAAGTCCAATAAAAGATTTCATGGTTTGATGCTTATCAGCATAATTTTGTTGTTCTCTTTCATGTCAATCCTTACCTCTGTTCACAAATGCTCAGGCTTAAGAGTTTATTTTTCTTTCTCTAACAGCATGGTTACGTGTATAGAACAATATTAAAGAGTCACAAGTTCAAATATTAAACTATTCTGCGTACCTTTCAGCTTCAATTTATGAGTGAAGAGAATGCTGGCAATGAGGGAATCAAGTTGTCCAATTACATAATATGAGATGAAAGCGTTTATGTATTTGTACCTAAAAATATTTGTTACCCCAAATTTGCAGTTAATGGTGGTTTCTTAGGAAGAGGTACAATGATACTCTTTCGTTATGTTTTAAAATGTGCTGCCAACAATCTGGGACTATATCTTATACTAATAGGCATACTAAGCTATCTTCATCCTATAGTTAAAGAGTAGTAGGTCCTTTTGTCATCTAAGATGTGTATTTCCTTTTTTTCAATGCAGATAGCATGGAATATTGTTTAATAAACACTGGTTATTTAAATGTTCCAATATGTTCTTAGGCCACACGTAGTACATTTTAGATTGGCTGTTACATATTTCTAAAGTATAGCTTTTATGTAGGTGAATACAATATTTGCTTAGAGTCTGCTCTGTCAACATTTACTTTTTCTTTTATAACCGTGTTTTATGAATTTCTAATTTAGAAGCTTATTTTTGGAGGCCAGAGTTGGATGATCTTGCATGATGCAAGATAAAGATTATTTTCTTTCTAATGTCTATCTTTCAAATGTATAAAATTAAACCGTAGTAATATCAATATACTCTTTAAATGTATATGACAATTATAGAAAGCTATTTATAAAAATTTTTCTTTGGAATTGTGGGGAATCATTTCATCTCTTGTCGGTAGTTTTCTTATATATTCAGTGATGGCAAGCAGGCTAGATTCTTTTGTAAGGTGCTTTCTAAGACCAATATGTTCATATTTGGTGGTTGCCCCTAATGGAGAGGACCTCCATGGATATGCAGTTATTTTTTCAAAACATACACCCAAATGTTTCTTTTTGCTAAGTGTAATGCTGAATGATGAAGACTGGAAAAAAAAAAAAAAGATTTGTTTGCCATCTGTGTCTCTTTGTTCTTTGTGTTTATTTGCTAGCATACATATTCATGTCTGATATTGAATGTTGATAGATCTAGAATTTTTGAAATTTTAGAAATTCTTAACCTTAAAGCACATTCAATTTCACACCCTTTGAATTAGGAATTTCACTTCTCTGAATCTTTCTTAAGGAAACTGATTTTTATAAGTCCAGTCAAGAAAAGGGAAATTAATGTATTTGAAACAGAGAGAATTTAATATAGTATATTAGTTACAAGAGTGTTAGAAAGGAGGAAGTGCAAAAAAGGAGAAAGAGAGAGGTGACTAAGCAAAAGGAAGATGAGATGGGATCTAGAAACAGAAGGCTGAGCGAGTCCCTAAATACTAGTCTGTGTCTGCTTCTGTGCTCTTGGAGATATTGTCACAGTTGTGTCTGCATTTGCTAAAGAAATGCCTCTTTGTCCAAGGCCATAGCCACCAAAAACTCATTAATCTGCTTCCCACTAGGACAATTTTCAGCAAGAGATAACAACTGCCATACTATTGGAAATAAAATTGAAGTTTCCTTATCCTTATTATTTAAACAAAAAAGTCATATATAGAAGAAACCGTGTTGACAAAGATAAATGTAATTATGAGATGTAATTACAGAGAAAAGCAAGATTCTGAGATGTATGTACAGAATGTAGTTACCTTCCTTCATAATCTGGAATGTACTATTCAAAGTTATTAATTATTACTATCTTCATATGGAAGAGTGAATAAGCTCTGACTCTTTACACATTTTTTAGTTTTCCAATATTTTCTGTAATGAGCATGTATTAGATTCAGAATTAGAAAAATCATTTCATGATTTGCATTTAGCTAATACCCCCTTAGACATTATGTTAACTGTGGCATAATGAACTTACCTCCATTTCCCTCTGTGGAACCCAAATGAGTTATTCCAATTTTCACATTCATTATGCTTATCTTTTCTCCCCCTTGAAAACTAATGTCACTTTAGAATGAATGCATATGAGAGTATTGTAGAGAACAGCCCAAGAAAAGAAAATAATAGTGGAAAATATACCTTACAATTGAGGAAAGGATACCTTTTTTTTTTTTCCTAATGATAAATCAGGGAAGGAGACAAAAGGGTCAATGCAAGCAGGATAGTCTCTCTAATTGAAGTTCAAAAAATGATGAAACTATTGACAGTTGTAAAGCAGAAGAAAGAATTGACCAACTATCTTTTGGGAAAAAAATAAAAAAACCAGAAATTCAAGAGTAAGAAATGTTTAATTAGGACTATAGAAATGTGGATAAATACTACTGTGCTCAATAGATGTCATAATTCCTTTCCTAAAAATGAAAATATTTAGTTCTTAAGCACAGAAAAATAAAAAAACATACACTATTTGGTATAGCCTATTCAAGCCTATTGGAAGTTCAGAAAGAAAACTGTTTTGGGTCAGAGAAGTCAGAACAAGTTCCCTGGTAAGATGAGGCAACTACATGACAGGGATAATTTAGACAGTTTTAATTATTGTAGTAATTAAAAGTAGCTTATTATATTACATATAATTTAGCATGTAATAACAGTGACCGATTAGTATGTGCCTGTTAGTCCATGTGCTGTTCTAAGGATTTTAGTTATCATTCTATTCTTATTAGGCAGGTATTATTATTATTATTTTCATTACATTAATGAATATACTGAGGCAAAGAGAAATGAAAAAAGTTAACCCAGGTCACATCTCTATTAAGTAGTAGATTCAGGATTAAAATGTAGACACATACGCTATGGAGACTTGCAGTTACTGCCACATTGCCCTGCAGCTCGATTAGTAGGTGTACAGGAGATATGGAGACATTGCATAATGCAGAGCGTACAATATGTGTTAGGTCTCACCTCTGACAGGTCTTACTAACCATATCATTTTGTCACTTGCTATCAATTTGGAAGAGATAAATTATATTCTGAATAAGAAACTGATCACTTTCAATCAACTAAGCTCTCCTTAGTGATAAACTTTTTCTTGTGACTGAAGCACTTTTACTTTCTGTATGTTGGCCATTTCTTAGTGGACTCCATTGAAGAGGAAGCACTTCTATCTACATTCTACTGTGTCAACAATCTATGATCTTCTGTTTAAGTAGACTTTCTTTATGTCTTCTAGTTATCTCTGGGGGGAAGATAAAGAACATAAGTGTGTATTTATAATTATTGGACCACACAGTGTTTATGATTCTAGGTGTCAGAAGAACCACATACACAGATATACAATTTTTTCTTTTCTTTTTTTTTTGTCTTTTTCTAGGACCGCACTCATGGCATATGGAGGTTCCCAGGCTAGGGATCTAATTGGAGCTGTAGCCACTGGCCTACGCCAGAGCCACAGCAATGCAGGATCCGAGCTGTGTCTGTGACCTACACCACAGCTCAAGGCAACGCCGGATCATTAACCCACTGAGCGAGGCCAGGGATTGAACCCTCATCCTCATGGATGCTAGTCAGATATGACCTGGGTTAACTTTTTACATTTCTCTTTGCCTCAGTATATTCATCAATGTAATGAAAGTAATAATAATATAGTTAAATGACTGCATTTGAATTGAAATTTTATCAACCAATATGGAAAATATCTATAGCATGATGCTGTATCTAGCTAAAAGAAACATTTTTATATTAAGTACCATTGTTTTGTTTTGAATTTGTCATAAGCTTAAGGAAAAAATGTTAAATAAGAGATGTACATAATGTTAAGAGAAAGATATTGTGGAAACTTGAATATTTTTCATGGATAGGTGGCACAAATAGGCTGTTTTTTTCTAGAATTTTACTTGAAATTTATGACATCTGTTTTCATGCATGTGGTGAGCCCCAACCACTACCTTAAGAGTATCTCTTGAGTTTAGAGGCATTTAGTATAATATGTAGAATAAGAGAGGTAATTGGAAGGGAAAAACTGTTATGTGTCAAGTACAAAGAATGTTCCCAAGAAGATTAACTAATAATTAGAACACAGAGGAAAAGTAAATTTGTAAGCTAGTTTGAAAACCATTGTTTGTTGTAAAGTTAATTACATAAAGATTAGCACGGGTGAAAGAAAAGATGGAGCCCATGTTATCCACAGTAAAATTAGAAAAAAGACAAGTCAAGTCAGAGGTGTCTTTAAATTACTCACTGCTAAATTAATTAAACAAGGAGTCCATTAGGCAGAGGTGGCTCCAATGCCATGATGGCCTCTGAAGCAGATCAACACCTAAGCCTGTAAATGCCTCAAGGTGCGCAGGTCAAAATGCTGAGGAAAGTCAGTCACAAACCACTAACTAGGCTTTAAGCTATAGCCACTCAATGATTTCCTTTCTTTTCTTCCTCACTTTCTCTATAGGTCTTGGGGGGAATAGGGGACAGTGCTCTTAACCACTTCCAGTTTGTAACTACCCAGTCAGAATTGACTTTTGCTCAAATAAAGAATGAGGTAGATTTTATGGACTGATATTTAAGACAGTGTAAAATGTGAAAAATTTAAAAAGCTAACCAAAAAGTATGTACAACGTAGTCCAGTTTGGGGGGTGGATCAAAGAAAGATAGCACATGACCAACCTTGAACTTTGTGCTGCTTGCATACCCTGAGACTACAGGAAAAAAAAAAAAAGATAGGAAATAAAGCCTATCACATAGTACTATACTACTAAAACCTATCACACACTCAAACCACGTACTATTGATGGAAGAGAGAGTGGACCAGGTCTCAGGCTGTAAATGAGGTCAAGAATCCACTCAGTATCTACAGAGTACATAGATAATATTGACAGATCATTCCACTTGAAATATGTGGAAAATGAAAAGCATGGCAACTGTGTAAACAAACCACCATGGGAGGTAGGAGGGGGAAGAAAGCTAATATGAAAATAAAGTAGATGAAGAATCCAATCTGGAAAAAAGCCCAAGAAACAGAAGGCAATTCCCCAAGAGGGCTTCTCATTACAGAAGAACTGAATTACATATATTAAACCAAAATATAGAAGCTCAAACAAAAAATAATAGGCACAGACTGAAAATAATGCAGTTTTTGAATGCAACAGAAAAAAAAGATCAAAACTGCAACATTAAAAAATTAACTAATATATCTAAAAAGGTCAAAGAGCAGGCCACATATAGCTAACTGAAAATTGTTACAGAAGGAAAGCCTATTTTAGTTAATATAAACATAGAGTAAAAGGACATAAAAAACTACAGATAATATAATTAATATACATATGAGAAACAGTATAACCTATAGTAAATATCCCAAAAGTAGAAAACCAAACAAATTGAACAGTGAAAATACTGAAATGTAACAGAAGAAATCTTCCTGAATGGAATACTGATGAAAAGCAACAGTTGTGTTCTGATTACAGTAGATAGAGCAATTAACTGTATACAATTAACTGTATACAGAGCAATTAACATATACTATTTAAGTTATCAGACTTTAAGAGAAAAAAATGAACTCTGGGAAGAAGATAATTTTTCTATAAAAAGGAAAGTAAATCAAGCTAGTCTCAAATCTTCCCACACGTTTAATGGCAGGAGACGATGAAATGATACCTACACAATTCTGAAACAAAGGAAACTACCACCTTAGTAGATTCGCACAACATGACATACAAGTTTAAAAGCTACAGACAGAAATTATGAAAAATAAAATCATTTAGGGAATAAAATATCCTTGAATTCTTACTGAAAAACAGAGATCAACAAAACTACTCAACAACTATATCCAAGCAGTTAAGAGCTAGAATCAAAGTAGAGCACTCAAGAATGAGAAAGCTATATTATAAAGATCACTGGTATATATAAAATCGTTTAGTTACAAAAGCCTTAATATCCATGATCATGAATCATGATTAGAAAAAGAAGATTGTGTGGCTCCAAATCAGCCCTCATATTACTTGGTTAGCACAGGTTCTGGCACCAGAGGGCTGAACTAACCTTTTCGTACATGAATGTCCGGCGTGCAGGCCAGGTCTCTGGTCTCATAGAGATAACTGTGCTTCTGTTCCAAGCCCTAGTGAAAATTTATCAAATGGGTGGTAAAACAAAGATGGACTGAGAAATCATTTAAAAATATCTTTAATGGTGGGGTATTATTAGTATTTAAATCAGGTCATTTAACTGTAAATGATGCCTATTTTTAGCTAATTGAAATTAAACCAGTTTTGTGACGTAATCTGTTGGCAGCAAATATGACCAGATGATTTCTTTATGAATCACTCATTGACTTCCATTATAAAGAGGATAATAGCTTACTGTTCTCTGAAAAATCGTAGACAAAAATAAATCCAGTTCCAGCATTGTGCTAGTTGAGAAGGTCAAAAAAATACTTTTACTTTTTTTTTTTTTTTGTCTTTTATGTAGAGCCGCACCCAATGGCATATGGAGGTTCCCAGGCTAGGGGTCTAACAGGAGCTGTAGCCGCCGGCCTTCGCCACAGCCACAGCAACACGGGATCCGAGCCGCGTCTGTGACCTACACCACAGCTCACGGCAACACCGGATCCTTAACCCACTGAGCAAGGCCAGGGATCGAACCCGCAACCTCATGGTTCTTAGTCAGATTCGTTAACCACTGAGCCACGATGGGAACTCTGACTTTTACATTTTAAATAACTAAAAGCAGAAAAATATCAAAAGAAAGGCCGATATTAATTAGATGAAATTGATAGATATTGAAAAATTACATAATCAAATAAAATGTAAATATGAAGTAACACATTTATCTCATTTTGAAAAATAAATAGGTTTACAGGGTGAAACTGGTAATTTTTTGGCTGATTTATTTTTATTTTTCTACGAAGTGATTTTCTTAATTACAAGCAGACTGATTGAAAAATCATTTCCTTATACTATTCAAAGACTGAATAAAGAAGTGAACAGTTCCTAGGATAAAGGACTTTGATGTTTCAGCAAAGGATATCCAGACTTTAAGAATTAGACGTCAGTTGAATGCTCTTCTGGTCACCAGCTAAGCTGTGATTGTGAAGGCAAAGGTGATGTTAAAATATTCCTTGATAACATTTTCTCTCTGAAAGAAAAGTTCATAATGGTATGTTATGATTTAAACATTTTGAATGCATATTATCTTCTTTTCTGTTACTGAATAAGATTACATAAATAAAGAATAATGCCATTGTTCTATTCTTTGAAGCTCCAGTTCTTCATACTAGTTTCCTGGGATGATCAATGTTAGGACTTTTAGGGTACAATACGTATATACACATATATTTGACTCTCCAAAGATTTATTGTCTTTCATGTCAGTCTAGCCAGATAACTGCCAAGTTGTCTCCTACTGAGTTTTATTACTCTTTCATTCATTCATCATATATTTATTAGCCTACTGTGTGCCAGCCAATGTTCTAGGTGCTAGTTATAAAGCAATGAACAATACAGACAAATTTCCTACCTCCAAGTTTTCATTCTGGTAGAGTAGACAGACCAAATACAGATGTTAAGCATTCTTTTCCCGTTGTGATAACATTGACTTTGGCTCAAACACAATTTCTTTTTCTTTTTTCTTTTGTTCCTTTTTTTTTTTTTTTTTTTTTTTTTTTTTTTTTTTTTTTTTTTTTTTTTTTTTTTTTTGGTCTGTCGTAATGCCGCACTTGCGGCATATGGAGATACCCAGGCTAGGGGTTGAATTGGAGCTGTAGCTGCTGGCCTCCACCCCAGCCACAGCAATGCCAGATCCAAGCCACAGCTCACTGAACGTCAGATCCTTAACCCACTGAGGGAGGCCAGGGATCAAACCTGTGTCCTCATGGATGCTACCCATGTTCGATTCCTCAAATCCACAACGAGAACTCCAAGATTTCTTAACCTCAGTACTAATTATATTTTGTGCTGCATAATTCTTTGTTGTGAAGGACTGTTAGTTACGTGCACTGTAGGACGTTTAGCAGCATCTCTGGTTTCTGCTCATGGAATTCTAGCAGTATCCCAAAGTTGTGACAATCAAAAATGTTTCTAGACATTGTCAAATGTCCACTGAGGGGCAAAATCACCCAGAACTGAGAATCGCTGGCTTAGACAAATCGATGGGGCTTCCCTTCTAAGTGTCCCCATTGCCGTCCTACTTCAAGGCTGTGTTGGCATCTACACTTAGCTGATGCTCCTTTTTATGTTTATTCTAGTCAAGTTCAGCTACTTTCTAGGTCTATGATTTTGCAAGCCAAGAAGTATTTCACACTTGGGAGTAGTTGCTGACCTAGCAGAAGTAATGTATGAAGTTTCTGGCAAAGGATCTGTTTTGTTTCAATGATATACATGTATTTCACTTGCATTTTGAGTGTGGATGCTACATACTGAAAATCTGTCTGTTTTTTTTTTTTTTCATCTAATTGATTCATGGCATGATTGCTGATATTGTGTATGTGTGTGCTTCACAATGTTTTTGATAAACACATGGATTTCCAAGAGCCTCTTTCTTGGTGTGTAGATCTATAAACATAGTGGTAATTTTACCATATCCCATACTACAAATTGCTTCTATATACGGAATTACTGGTCTTTGCCTTTTCAGAACACCTCCCTCTCTTTACTGGCCTAAAAAGGATCAGATCAGTGAGAAAATGAACGATAACATTCTTGAGAAACTAGAGTCTACACCTCTGTTTGTGGCTTATTGTAGCGTTGGACCGGGGACATTAAGCTGCCCTGGGATAGAAATTTTCATAATTAGATTTTTCTCCAATTCTGTGGCAGATTTGAAGACCTACCTCTATCTGTACTCTTAGTTAAACCAACTAATTCTATTTTTATTTATTTATTTTTTGTCTTTTTGCCTTATCTAGTGCCACACCCACGGCACATGGAGGTTCCCAGACTAGGGATCTGACAGGAGCGATAGCTGCTGACCTTCACCACAGCCACAGCCACAGCCAGAGCAACGCGGGATCCGAGCCGCGTCTGCAACCTACACCACAGCTCACGGCAACGCCGGATCCTTAACCCACTGAGCAAGGCCATGGATCAAACCTGCAACCTCATGGTTCCTAGTCGGATTCGTTAACCACTGAGCCACGACGGGAACTCCTAATTCTATTTTTAAAGGCAACCTTTTACTTCTCCCTTTTGTTGTCCTTGTAAGACTTGTTATTGGCAGTGCTTAAATTTTCATTACCAATAAGAAAAAAAAATATGTGTATTCTTCTATTACAAGCAATAGCCAAGGCTATATTTATATTCCTTCGAAGACAGTATGAGCTCCTCTTCAAAGCTACTCAATTTAAACCCAAAACTAAGTGTTATTTATACACGCAACTCCTTCGGTTTTCTCTCCCCTGGGTTTGTGCAGTCTATTGTCCACCCTTTTCATTTGTGGGCATGTTGTGGCACAGGTTCCAATGGCTCATATGCCTGTAACTGGGCATATTCCAGGTTTCATTGTCCTTCTTTTCTTATTTTAGACAATTGCTGAATGAGAGATCCATTCTCGGTGAGCCACACTGGATGAAACACTATTTTGAGTAGCTAGAACAATTGTGGTAGAACCAAGGTGACCTGATTGTTTGTCCCATACTCACACATGCACACACACACTTCCTTCTACCACATGATTGATTCAAGAGCTGTAGAACTCTGCTTATACAGTATATTAACTCTCCTGTTTAAACAGGTACTTGGTTAATATGCTCCCTTGACAGCTATGATTAGAGAGTCTCATACATATCAGGAAAGTCTTCCTTTTGAGAACTGCGACATTATTTTGCAAAACTTATAGAAAGGTGAGAATTTTTCTGTTTAGTGTAGGAATTTTCAAGCAAAAATGAAAAGACCATACAGCTCAGCGGGGTCTGTTGGAGACATACCTTAACCTGAACTGAATGCTTTCTTCTAAATGCTCCAGAACATGGTAGTTTTGACAAAATTTCAAGGAAAAGATGTGGAACTCCCAGCTGTATTCTGATCAGTGGTCCCTGACTAATGGTCATGAAATTGTCTTCCTGTTTCTCCCCTTATCTGCAGTATGTAACTTCTAACAGCTCTTTTAGCTGTAACAAAAACAGGCTTGTAACCTAAAGAAAAATGACTACTAGGCAACAAGAGATTTTAATGGCTGTCTAGTCCAAAATGTGAGTTACTCTAAAATATTAAAATTGCAACCATGAATCCTCTTTGAATTTCTGAAGGTTTTTGTGTGCTTTGCCAACCACTTTATCTTGAAATACATGAAGATAACAAAATAATGACAAATCTAAACTGCAGATAGTTTTTCCCTTTCTCTCATTTCATTCATTTTTAATGCAGATGATGGGATCTTTGGGATTTAGAGCCATATTTGACAGCTTTTTCATGTTTATTTGGATGATGAGTTATGCTACAATTTGGATTTGAGGCAGTCTTTCCAAGAATAAGTCATTTGTAATCCATGTAGTTTTTAGTGGCTAAGATGTGAATATGCAGGTTTTATTGTTTCTCGTGATTTACAGTCTTCTATATGTATAGCTTTTTTAACCAAAGACTCAGTTTTCTTCTGATTTTGTCCAGAATGGTTATATTTCTGTTTTTAATGCAATGTTGCTGAAGAGTATGAAGGCAAACAAAGAAACCATCCAAATGAAATACTGTTGTTTATTTTAGGAAACAAACAATCGTCAAGTACATAAATAACATCTCATGTATTTATGATACCACCTTCTTCTTTACCATGTGTCTCAGAAGTAGTCCCCAACATTCTGCACAATTTGGATTCACAATAAATGCCTAGTGTCTCATTAATGGAAAAAAAAACACTTTCATGGACTATTCCTGAAAGCTAAGATAGTCCTCGCCATCAAGGAAAGCTGCTCTGCAGTATTATAGACCCTAAGGCTTTTTCTTCTCTTCCAAAATAAATGTCATTGCAGGTATTTTGTTTGTTAAAAAAAAAACAGAGAACTTTAGGTAACACTGTTTACTTCAGTGAGTCAGATTTTTTAAAGTTGTCTTTATCTCATTCTTACATTACTAATCTCACCCTCTTGTTTGCCCAACCATTTTCTCTTCCTATTGTGTAGTGAGATTTGGAATGGAAATAGACATTGAGAGTCCAAGAAATGGTCAGGATGATTGATATACTTTTCACTTCTTTCCTTTATGGCAAAGAACATGGCTTGTTGCATTCCCTCTAAAGTAGAAGGCAGCTTAAAAGTTTGTTTTAAAATCTTCATGAAATTTTTTTCCAAGTCTAGAGAACCTGGAGGTATTTATTTTTCTCAGTCTTTCAGGATTATTTTGTATGCAGTGAGCACAGTGCTGAGTAACTGAAATAGTGAAGCCATCTTATTATTATTTGAAATTAATTCCCTCTTTCTTCTGATATGTTTTAAGTCCTCCAGAATTTTTAAAATTAGTTTCGTTACTGACAAATCTGGTGCAAATTGATCAATTTTTTTCTCTGAAATCTAATGAGGCATCATATATCCTTTGAGTCAACCACTCATGTGGCACTTGATTCATTAAGCGGAGAGTTTCTAGAAAATAAGGACTATACCTTTCACTATCATGTCATTTCTAGTATTCATTATTGTATACAAAAACGCATGAAAAATTCTGCCCCAGATCTGTTAATAATCAGTTATGTAACTTTAAATTTGTCCCAAAAATTAATAAATAAACACATAAATAAATCAAACATACAGATTCTTGCCATAATGAGGTCATCAAGTTCATCTATTCCAGTTTGTAACATTGACCATCCATTAGTCATATCAAACAAACAAAATTCTGCTTTCTAGAAAAGAATAGATGGATGGAATTTTCTCATTGTAAGTTTTTCTTCTTTATATTTGGACTTTAAAATGAAAGCATTGGAGTTCCCGTTGTGGCGCAGTGGAAACGAGTCCAACTAGGAACCATGAGGTTGCGGGTTTGATCCCTGGCCTCCCTCAGTGGGCTAAGGATCCGCTAGGTGTAGGTTACAAACACCGCTCAGATCTGGCGTTGCTATGACTGTGTACAGCAGCTGTAGCTCTGATTCGACCCCTTGCCTGGGAAACTCCATATGCTGCGGGAACACCCTCCTACCCACCAAAAAAAAGCAAAAAAAAAAGGAAAGTGTTTGTCTTTTATCCTCTACTGGGTGCTAATAGATTACCCTGTGAACAAAGCAGCACTTTAATATTAACCATAGTTCAAAATTCAACTACGTGGATATTTTTTTGGCAATCATGAGTATTTGTCAGTTTATTGTAATATTAAGGCTTGGTGTCAGAGAAAACTGATTTTCTTATTCTAAATTCTGTCACTTATTGTGTAAAAGAGGCAACTCAGAATGTCTGAACCCCAGTAAAATAATGATGATAGAAATTCCATTTCATATTTGAACTGGCATACAATAATTTATGTGTGTACAAAAATGCACTAAAGAAATAGGACACACTAGAGTATTTGGATCGATTCACTGGCTAAAGACAATTTAAATAGCTCCAAATAAGTGACAGAATTTTTTTTTTCTTATAGAAGAAGGCTGTGCCTGAATAGGCTATAGCAGACCAAATCTGAAAAAAGTGAGAAAATCCAGGTAAAATACACTTTATGATCTGTTCAAATTCATTAGTCATTAGGAGCTATAGGAAGTCATTATACTAAGAGATCAGGATCTTGGAGAAATAGAAACCATAGGTGAGGCCAACTGAATATCATAATTTATCCCACAAAGAATTTGCCAAATCTTAGTTCTGAATACTGTGATCTGCTCCCTCATAGGCTGCCTAAGAAAGGACAGGATCAGTTCTATCTGAAAGAATAAAACATTATTCAGCTGCTTGAAATGTTTCATGAACAATATCCAGCATTCAATTAAAAGCATCAAACCAAAGCCTACAATTAGTCAATCAACCAAGGGACAGGATAACCAACAAGGGCAATAAAATATAGATGACTGACACAGGTGTTGTAATTATGAGACTAGACTTCTACTGGTGAGGACAGATATAACAGAATTTCAGAAGAAAACTTACCTAATGGAAAAGAAACAAATGGAAATTCTTGAGCAAAAAGAACAATACTGGGAACTGATGAACCAACAGAGAGTGTTAGCTACAGACAGGACAAAAATGGATAGGTAATTAAAGTAATTATGAGTAAAATAATAGTTGAGTAAAAATAATCTGGCTAAGAAGGAGAAAAGTATATGTGGAAAGCATGGAAGAAAAAGTAAGTGACCAAAAAAAAAAAGTGTAAGAGACACAGTGAAGACAAGTAAAACACATGTACTCTGTGCCACAGAAGGGAAGAGAAGACAGAGGCAGAAGCAGTATTTTAAGAGATAGTGATTGAGAATTCAACTCAACTTATAAAAACTCAAGCTATGTGAACAAGATGTATTATGAATCCAAAGAAAGTTAAATAAGAAGAAGTTCATACCTAAGTGTATTCAGTGAAACCTGGAATCAGGGGACAAAGAAAAGCCTTGGAAGCAGAGAGGTAGGTGGACACTGGCATTGAGAATTAGTTTTAAACAGAAACAAAGACGGAGTAATACAATGGCATCTTTAAAGTAGTTAAAGAAGATAACTGCCCCAAAAGAATTCTTTAGCAAGTGAAAATATCCTTTAAATATAAAAATGACATACAGGCATTTACATTCAAACAAATCTATATAAATTATTGCCAGCAGTTTCACATTTAAACACACACACACACGCATGCACACACACACACACACACACACACGCACAGAGAGAGGAATTTCTTAGAAATGTAATCCATCACAGTTGGAAGCTAAGAAATGCAAGAGGGAATGAAAGCTCTAAAAAAACCTAATTATATAATTAGATATTGATTGTACACAATGATCATATTAATATATTAGGTTGCATAATATATATGAGGAGTTAAAATAATGACAAAATAACACCATAAGGGGAAGTGGGGTAGTAGAGTAAATTATTTTAATGTTGCATTTTCAAGAGAACGGTAAAGGAATAATTTATTTCTAACTCTAGTGAGTCAAAGTTACATATTTTAAACAATGAAATTATTGTAAAGGCTGTATAACAAGCTAAAAGAAAATGGATCAATAATGAAAAAATTAATTTATAAATAGGAAAGAAAAAAGAACATAAAATCGAGTGGGACAAAAAGAAATAGTAAAAGCTAAATATGGACCAAAATATGTCAAACAATGCATTTAGTATAAGTGGACACAATGCTCCAATTAAAAGATTGGGCTTTTAAAAGTACTCAGATTTGCTGACAAAGACTCTTTAAATATAGTGACAGAAAAGTTAGAAATGAAAGTTTGGGGAAAGATCTGTCCTATAAAAATAAAGCTGATATGTCAGTAAGAGAAACAAAGTATACACAGTGACAAGAAACATAACAAGAGATAATTAGCATAATATTATAATGATGCAAGGGCCAGTGTACTAGAAATAACTGTTACATTTATATGAATCTAACAGCAGAGACATAAAATATTTTTAAAAATTAAAAGATTATATGAGAAATGACTTATCAAAAATTATGCTGAAAGACTTTAACAGACTTCTCCCAATAACTGAGTATATAAACAAACAAGAAAAAAGGTCATTAAGTGTATAGAGAATATAAACATTGTGATGTACACAATGGCCCACTTGACATGAATATATCATTGCCTCCAACAATGACAAAATACTCAACATTTTCAATTGCATGTGGAACATATATGTACCAAAGTTTGGAAAATAATTCATATGCATTTGAAATATTTGTGTATTAAATTATTATTTGGAAACTAAAAAATGCAGTTCCAAAAATCATTAGGATGATAAAATATTAATGGGTATTAGAAAATATTTAAAAGTAATTAATAAGGGGAATATCACATATTGTACTGGGCTGTGATGAAATCTGTGCTTAAATAAAAATATTGTAAAATTAATATATTTGAATCATTTTATATGTAGCCATTATATTTAAATATTCACTATAGCATGTTAAAAACATAAGGGCAAGTTTAATTCAATAAAAGTAGAAGGAAGAACAAATATAAAGGCAAAATTATGAAGTAGAAAATAAATGCATAATAAAAAATCAACTAGAAAAAAGTTTATCTTTGGAAATATATAAGATTGACATATCACAAGGAAGAGAGAGGGAGGACACAGATTAGCTTTACTAGCAGCAAGCCAAGAATAAAGTTCCTACAGACATTAAAAATAAAATAAAAGTATATGATGAATAATATTTTAACAGTAAATTTTAAACTCTAATGAAATGTAGGACATCCTAGGATAAAAAATACCAAAACTAGATAAGAAATTTTAAAAATCACATGATGTTACTATATTAAATTTATGAATATCTCGTTCATATAACTTTATGGTGAATTTTCTCAAACATTTAAGATAGATATAATACTAATCTCATGTAAAATTTTCCAGAGCAAAGAACAATAGGAATCATTCACAAATCATTTTAAATTGCTGTCATAACCTTTTTACCAAAATATGACAAGGTATGTTTCCTTTCCTTCCTTTCCCATAAGAAAGGAAAGGAAACATATAGGTAAATTCATCTCACAAAAATAGATGTAAAAATGGGAAAATTCTAAACCAAATTCCAGAAATATAATTTAGCAATATTTAAAAATGGCAGTATTTCATGATCAAGTAGAATTTATCCAATAAAGCTGTTAGCTTAAAAATTTTAAATTATTTAATATCAGTTATTGTACAGAATAAAGGAGGGAAAATATACAATTATCTTCATAAATTCAGAACAGGCTTTTGACAAAATTTAAAATCTGGTGCACACATATAATAAAAACTCTTGCAAAACTGGATTCTTTGAATGCTTTTACTCATAATGCTTATCAATAAAAATCTATATTAAGTATCATATTTGATGGTGAAATAGTGACTTTTAAGCCAAAATTAGAGCATAAAGATGCCTACAACAATTACTTCTCTTCAGCATTTTACTAGATGTCTAGCCTATGCAAAAAGGCAAAAAAGTTGTTTTTAAGGATTTAAAATGAAAAAAATGACTTCTATTATTTGTGAATTATTTGATCTAAAACATTA
Source organism: Catagonus wagneri (assembly GCA_004024745.2). NCBI lineage: Eukaryota > Metazoa > Chordata > Mammalia > Artiodactyla > Tayassuidae > Catagonus > Catagonus wagneri. Next base: position 19,970,756 of record PVHT021183518.1, on the reverse strand, counting down.
AAAATCTGGAGTTCCCATTGTGGCTCAGTGGAAACAAATGTGAGTAGCATCCCTGAGGATCCAGGTTCTATCCCTGGCTTTGCTCAGTGGGTTAAGGATCTGGCATTGCCAGGAGCTGTGGTGTAGGTTGCAGACACCGCTTGGATCTGGCGTTGCTGTGGCTGGGATGTAGACTAGCGGCTACAGCTCCAATTCGACCCCTAGCCAGGGAACCTCCATATGCCACAGTTACAACCCTAAAAAAAAAGGAAAAAAAAAACCTTGAAAAATCTACCAGTGTTCATGAAAAAACTATTTGATTTGATAAATAAGTTTTTTGAAGTCACTGTACATAAGTCAGTATAACAAATTGAGTTATATTTCTTTATATTGGCAACAATCAGAAAACTATAAAACACTGTTTAAAAAATCAAGATATCTCCAGAAAATGCAGTAATAGCACATACTTATGGACTGGAAGACTTGTTCTAGTATATCTCCCAATTTTACCCAAATATAGCTATAACATAGATTCCAATATACAGATCCACTTCCAATCAAAAGCAGAACATACTTTACTGTGGCAATTATCAAGTGGGTTCAAGTTAATTCTACAGTTTATATTGAAACACTGGGGGCTAAGAATAGCCAAGACAATATTGGAAAAAAGCAACTTTTGAACAGGATAAAAGTTGGCAGGCTTGCATTACTATGTATCAAAATGTATTATATAGGCCAATAATTAGAGAAAATGTTTTGTTAGCACTAAGACAAGTAAATCAATAAAACAAATTAATAAAATGGAAAATCTAGAAACAAAAACTTTTATAGTCAAGTGACTTATGACAAAAGTTACATAGCGCTACAGCGATAAAAGAATATCCTCTTTAATAAATGTTCCTAAATTTATTAGGTATCTATTTGGGTGGAAAAAAAGAACTTTGACCTCACTTTACACAGCACAGAAAAACAATTCCAGAGAGATCACAGACTGGAATATTAAAGATAAATAATTAAACTTTCAAAATAAACATAGGAGAATATCTTTATGCCCTTAGAGTAGGCTATGATTTCTCATGGAGGGCACTAAAATCATTAACCCATAAAGGCAAAGTTTGATGAATTGAACTCCACTAAAAATAAGACAGATATTCAGGGAAGACACCATTAGCATATAAACCAAGAGCTTGGTCTGTTCAGGCTGCTATAACAAAATACCACTGACTGAGTGATTTATAAATAGTGAACATTTATTTCTCATAATTCTGGTCCAAAACCAGGGTACCAGCATAGTCAGTTTCTGGTGAAAGCCCTCTTTCAGTCTGTGGGCTGCCACTTTTACACTGCATCCTCATAGCATGGAAAGGGCAAGGAAGTTCCTCCAGACTTTTATATGGCACCAGTCCATTCACAGGGCTTCTCCCTCATGAACTAATCACTTCCAAAAAGTCCCACTTCCTAATACCATCAACTTGGGGATTACATTTTCAACATATAAATTTGAGGGGGATACAGATATTCAGACCATAGTTCCCTGTCTAATTATAAGAAGAATATTAGAAGGATGTCAACTGAGGGACATTTTACAAAAGATCTCACCAGTATTTGTCAGAATTTGTCAAGATGATTAAAAACAAAGTCTTAGAAATTGTCATAGCTGAGAGGTGCCTAAGGGAATATAATGGATAATGCAGTGTGGTATGCTGAATGGAACTCTAGGACAGAAAAAAAACAAGCATCATATTATATACAAAAATAAGGAAATTCAAATAAAATATAGATTTTAATTAATAATAATAAGGCTCTTGTACAAAATTTTTGAATACATCATTAATAAACTTGTCCTGAGATACATGTATAAAATATTTTTTTCAGCATACATAAAATGTTTTCCCAAAATAACTTTTTACTGACTACATAGAAAGTCTCAAGAAATTTCAAAACAGAAATAATATAAATTAGTTTTTCTGACCATAATGCATTTAGGTTAGAAATCCACACTTAAGTTATAATTGGAGAATTATGATATGCTAAGAAATGACAACACTTAGTACTCAAAACAGATGAACCAAAGACAGATTCATAATTTAGGAATATTGCCTAGAATTATTTTGTTATCTTGTTCCCTAACCTTTCAAAATTTTGAACTAATCGAAAAGAAAGATGCCATATTTGAGTTTTAGAATGCAGTTGAAACAATACTTAGGGAAAAACGTATAATATTAAATGAGTGTATTAGAAAAAATTGAAATGCTTAAAGCTAATCAGTATAGTATAAAAGGAAAGCTATGTTTAATGAAATTTAAGTTACGATTTTCATATTGCATGCATACCTATGGTAAACCCAAGAAAAATTCACAGAAGAAAATAAAAAGATACTAGCATATGTTAATAAACTAGAAATCAATAATCAGTTTAAAGAAAAATTAATCATTTGAAAAGAATAAAATTGATTTTCAGCAACACTAGTCAAGAAAGAGATAAATACCAAATAAACACTGTGAAAAAAAAACTAAAATAAAATCGGAATAAATATTGCAGAATAAACACATAGTAAGAATATTTAAGAATAGTTTTATGCCAGTGAATCTAGAAATACAGAAGAAACATACATTATTCAGAAAATTAGCATCAAAACTAATTCAAGAAGAAATAGAGAATCGAATATTAGAGAAATCTAATCAATAATCAAAACTATTCCCACTAATTTACTTTGGATGAAGTAAATTTACTTTGGATGAAGCTTCATTAATAAATTGTATCAATAATTTGAGAAACAATATTGATGTACACCATTTCTTGTAGGAAACAAAGGCTAAGAGAGATTACGCCAATTATATTAATAATACAGATTTTGTACAAAAAGGGAAACTACAGGTTAATTCCATTCAAGCACACTGATGTGAAACAAAATATTTTTGAATCAAAACCTAGGATGACATAGTAAAGGAGTTTTATCATGACGAAGTTGGATTTATTTTAGAAATGAAATGATGTTTTCACTTTAAAAAGTTCATTAATATAATCCACCAGGTTACCAAACTAAAGGAGAAAAGTCATATAATCATGTAAATGACTGAACAAAAAGTTTTGAAAAATTCAACGCCCATTTATATGTCTTAATAAACCTTGGAAGAATAGGCAAATTCATCATTTTAAAAAAATCACACAATTTCAGAAAATGAAATTATTAAATTGAGTTACTGTCTTTAAAACATAGTTTTGGTGTTACAATGTATATATAGGCATTCCAACATTTAGTGTGATTTACTTAATATTGTTGTTAACCAGAAACTTAGTAGATTTTAATAGTAGGTAGTCTGCTTTTCAGTACATCAGAGAAATGAAACCTGTTATAAATTTCAGTATCTATATTCTATTAGGAAAAAAAAATCTAAGATTAATTTTTTTATCCCACAGATAAAAGTAAGCTATGTGATTTTTATTAAGGTTTCCCAGGAAATTAGAATATGCTTTAGGATTGGCAACTTAATTAAAGGCTGCCTTTATTTATTTCCATTTTCAGAAATTTTTACTGTGCATTTCAGTCTTTGGTAAATGCCAAAAGACAGAAGACAAGCCCTTAATGAGGTATGGATTCACAGTAAAAACTTGTGGGTTAAAAATTGGGGCACAAAGTCCCCAGTTAGCATCGTAGATTAATGAGCTTCAGCCCTGAATGAGGTTTGAGGGAGGAATCCCCGAAACCTCTGTATGATGAATCCTGAACCTAGCAGAATTGGAAGGAGTAAATCGAGATGTATTTGCATTGGCAGTGATTCAAGATTTTGTGCAAATGTTTGTTGGTGTCCACTTGAGCTAAGGAGGGGGGAAAATAGAGTGCTAATGAACTTTTACTACTGAAAACATGAAATTTACCCTCAAGATGAGAGAACAAATACATGTACCATTTAGATTATTTGTACTTACAACTTTGAGCCTTTAAAATGCCTCTGCCAGAAACAATTTCTTTCAGTAACTGTACATGAAATTTTCATGGAAAATGAATTCAATTTTACCTTGATTACTATTTTAAAATGCACACATATTGCTTTAGCTACTCTTGTGAAATTTGTTCCTTACCAACATCATTTGATAATAACATAATACCCTAAACTAGCAACTCAGGAAATGAACTGCATGTTTTACTTTGGTATGGGTCAGACTGACTTCACATCATCAGGAACAAGTGGGGACAGAGAAGAATAAAACTTCAAGAGGTTTTATAACCTATAAAGAGAAACAAGGGGTATGTATGCATTAGTCACAATCAGGCTATTATATCATTCAGTTAATTTTCATCCTTTCCTTTTTATCTTTTCCTTATATAGAACACTGTGAGCACAGCACTTGCTCTCAAGAAATTCACAGCTAGTGTGGAACAAGGGAATGTAAATTAATTATTCCATTGAAGATATACTAATGAAAAACCAAGTCCTAACTTTTAGGGGCTTAAATGCATTCTTCTGAAAGTCTTTTTTACTCTTGTTGGAAAAGAGAGAATGGATTTGAGAGGAACTGAGATCCAGGCAGAAGATGATGTGACTCTGAAGTACTGACACTGGAGATGTATTTGAGAAAGACCAGGAGGTAGAAACCAGCATGGCCACTGCTGGGGGCTGCTATCTGTTGGGAACTCTACTGTGAAGAAAAACATAAAAATTAAGATCCTATAGGTAGATTAGAGCCTTGCAGGAAATCAGATATATTAGGAAACAACAACTATGGAGGTTTAAGTGCTCTGATAAGCAAAACAACTAAAAGAATGCCAAAGAGAACACTGCAACCTTAAATTCTGGAGTCATGACAACTTCTTCTGACTTTTTTTTTACAATGATTTTTATTTTTTCCATTATAGCTGATTTCCAGTGTTTGGTCAATTTTCTGCTGCAGAGAAATTTATACATTCTTTTTTCTCACATTCTCATGCTCCATCACAAGTGACCAGACATAGTTCTCAGTGCTATAAGGATCCCATTGCTTATCCATTACAAAGGCTACACCTGGACAAAACTTTCTTCTGACTTTTTAATTGATATACCCCAGAACCCTTGGCTTTCTTCTCTTTTGTTTCTATGTATTGACATTGAACTATTCTGCCCACACCCAACAAGGAAAAGGTTCTTACTTGCAGTGACCTGAAAGCCAGTCCATTCTGAATCATCCACTCTCCAGAACTCATCCTGAATGTTGTCATCCAGAATTGCCACACTTCTAAAATAATGAATTTAATAAATCTCATCTCTGACCATACCCTTGGATGATGATATTTAAAATCTGTATGCTTGATGGTGGAAAGTCAGTTGGAAAGCAGTTAAAGTAAAAACATTCTTCTAGTCTTTAGCTTTTTATTCTGAAAGACCAGCCTAATTTGCACCATATATTATCAGTGTTTTTATCACACATGGAGACAAACATAACACAGATGGCATTGCAGTGTTATTCCTGATCTCCTTCATATTTCTCTTTTCTTTGCTTCATCTCCGATAATTTCTTCTGTGGCTCAGTGCAAATAACTTCATATTACTATGCCCTTTTCGTGTAGCAGTGTCTGAGGAGTTTCTAAAACCTCTGTACTATTTTCTTCCCTGCCATTTCCAACATTTGCTAAGTAGTAGCAATAGAAATTGCAGCAATTAGCTCTAGTAAAGTTTAACCCATTCCCTTTTAAGTAAATAGAACTCTATTATTCAGTACTAGCCAAAATAAGCTATTTATGGCATAGAAATATGTGCCATAAAGATTCAGGGATCTTTACAGTAATGCTATTTAACATATTAGGAATTGAGTTAATTATTCCCTGCTTTTTTTTATGTCATTTGCCTCTGGTCATGTCAACTTTTACATGACCACTTTAAATTTTAAACCCGCGGAGGACAAGAATTCCATCCACACTGTATAGCATTTAGTAAAACTCATCCATTAGTTCCTGCTGCTTTGATATTTTCAGATTTTCTTTTAAAGTGAAATTATTTGAAATTTTGGAGCAATAGAGCTTATTTTGTCACTAAAAGGGGCCTACTGTTGAAAACAATCTTATGTATTTTATTAGATACATATATTTATTGATAAACACTAATAGCCATAAAATAGTCATATAAAGAGATGCTGAAATTCCATCTAAGGCTGTCAATAATCACCAAAACAAATTGACTAAATTTATTTTTATCTTAATAATTTTTTGCAAAAATATTTTGAAATAAATAGGCAATTAATATACTGTAGTATTTTTTTAAAAACTAGTTTATTTGTTCATAGAACGCATATATATATCTCTATATATATTTGGAAATTAAAAAAAAAGATGTGCTTTCGATAAGATAATCACAAAATCTGATTCAAGGGAGATATTAGAAGCTATACTTATTATAAAGATGAAAAACTAAGGACACAAGAGGTCAAGTGTCTTCCTCCAGATAATTCAACAAAGAGAAGCCTGATTTAGCAGCAAGACCACTGATTTGTAAATCAGAAAGCTCTAGTTTTATTTCTAGCTATGCCAGATATTTCTATACCTCAGTTTTCTAATGTCTTGAACAAAAGTTCCCTTCCAATTTAAGTCCAAAATTTGGAACTTAACATCACACTAGAATTCAAAAGAGTAGTTTATGACTGCGTTCCTGAAGACGTGGAGAATCAATGTCAAATGAAGAGAAATATAAGAATTAAACCTGGGCATCAGTAGGACTAGGCAAGTCAAAAGTGGCCAACATTGAGAGGAAATTAGACAAGAGGAATATGGCTGATACCAGGAATAATGAATGTGAAAGAGATCAAGTCAAGACCTGGCAGAGCGGGCAGGTCAGCACATACAGAGTCCAGTGGACAAGAAGTTCAGAGGCCAGTGAACGAGCACCAAAATGGAATCTGGACCTCAAGAAGTCTACATATCCAGAGTGGTTACATTTCATCAACTAAGCATATGATTGCTACTAAGCCTAGGGCTTTGAGTCCAAAGTCAGGAGCAACCTCAGGGGATAAAATGTCCTAAAACTACAGAGGGCATGTCTTAGAGACCAGAAGGAAGTGAGTTGGGGAACAAAGAAGATTCTGACATGATCCGTATCTTCTCTTGATAGATAGATAGATGATAGAAAGATATGATATGATATAAAGGTAATACATTTTATATAATATATTAAAATCAATATTCATTTTAAGATACTTGACATTTTAACATTTACTATATATATATTATTATGTACCTTACCTTGATCTTATTGGAAAAGTTCCAAGTTACCGAATAATAAGTGGGGATGAAAATATGAATGACTCAGAGAGACAATTAAATGCTCTTACTATAAAGGACATGCAAGATGGGGTTGATAGAGTTCTGTGGTTGTAGGGGATCTAAAAAACAGGGCAAAAGAAGCTAGTACTCCCTGAAGATATGTTTGAAGAGGATTTTTCTGAGAGGGACTTCATATAATTTGTATAATACAACTCTTCTAAATAGATTTAATGAAATATTCATTTCTTAGGAATTCCCACTGTGACAGAAGGAGATTTGTACCTTCTGTGGAGTGCTGAGAGGCAGGTGAGATCCCTGGCCTGACACAGTGGGTTAAAGATCTGGCATTGTTGCCTCTGTGACTTGGATCTGATCTCTGACCTGAGAAATACATGTGACAACGAATGGCCAAAAAAGAAAAAAAAATGGTTTTATTCTTAATGTAATATTGGTGCTTAGAGCACAGGGCAAAGATAAATGCTGTCCTTATATGTCCATTCCACCTGGACTCTAAAAATATTCCTTACTCCTAGAAGAGTTGTTCTCAAGTGGTATTTATGAACTGTAGAGATGTTTGGGAAACTTACTGACAAATTAAAAATATCTCCCAACACTGAACACACCCCATATACTGACAGAAGTATAGTAGCACAGTGTAATAATTCTGGTATCCATTTGATGTTAAAAAACCACTGCTGTAAGAGCTACTTGTATGCTTGTTGCTGCTTCATAGCAATAAACATGTTTTAATTGTCCATCATAGGTGTTTTACTCATTTTATAAAGGAAAGTATTTTTGAAGTTATCATTTGCTGAATGAAGATCAATTCTGGTTATGGGGGGTGAAAGGAAACTGATAATTAAACCTTTCAGGTATGGAAAGAAGGAGAGTTTCCATCCCTACCCTTCCTGCGTAGACTTAGATCTGTGTGTACCTGAGAATTCCTTGGCTCTTGCCCATAGATATGTTTCCAGCTGGGATAGACACAGCTTGCCTGAGCAAGAGGCAAATATTTTTCCCTTTTCAGAAGGTGTTATCTGTTCTGCCACAGATAAGGCAGGTTGTAAACCTGACCCACAGGCAGCTCATCTGGAGAAATTTATCTGGATTTTTTCCCTGAGGAGGCACAACACTGCTGAAAAAAAGAAAAAAAAGCTGAAACCTACACCTTAAAAGAAAGGGTAAAAACTGCTATGGCTAGTTGGAGCGCTGAAATATAGCAACTAGAATTACCATCCTCTTCAGTCACCCTCTTCATTCTTTCTCCTGCTTCTTCATCACTGAAGGGTGAATGCTAGTCTAGGGAGTTTCCTCTCAAGATTAGAAATAGAATTCTTAGCAATCCTTCCTCCATCTTAGGTACAATTTCATTCTTCACTTTCTACCATCCCTATACATTCTACTCCAGATTTCCCAATGTTCATTCTTCCATTCTGGCAATTTATATCATTTCCCAAATCATACTGTTTTATTTCTTCCTTGTCTTGAATCCCCATTACCACTCCCAGTAAATTATGACTTCCCTCTCCTCAGTTGAAATGCATTTCCCTAAAAAAATCTTTCAAATGGAGGTCACACTGTTATAGAGTTTTCAGCTTAGCTGATGCCACTTACAGACGTTAGCATTATTGATTTTGCTCACCTACCTCTTTCCCTTTGAAAGATGTCCTTATATGTACCACTTTTTTTTTTTTGACTTTATGCATTTTATCTAGAGCCCCGCCTGCGGCATATGGAGGTTCCCAGGCTAGGGGTCTAACAGGAGCTGTAGCTGCCGGCCTTTGCCACAGCCACAGCAACGCGGGATCCGAGCCGCGTCTGCGACCTACACCACAGCTCACGGCAACGCCGGATCCTTAACCCACTGAGCAAGGCCATGGATCAAACCTGCAACCTCATGGTTTCTAGTCGGATTCGTTAACCCCTGAGCCACAAAGGGAACTCCCTATGTACCACTACTTATAGAATCCTTTCCTAAGTTATTTTTAGTTAACCCTCATCCAGTTGAGTGACTACAATGTGTAATATGTTGTGATTGATATATTGCGAATGTACTTATAATAACATAAGGCAGATGTTTAGACAGAGTATGATGGAATATCAGTGGAGGTATACATTTCTTCTTGTTAGAATAATAAAAGGGAGCTCCTGAGAAGAAAAGATGGTGAGGTTAAAGTTGGGCTTATAAAATAGAAGGGAAGAGAAATACAAAGGGCAAAGGGATAGTGATTTGAAGCCTTAGTGTATGCTCCAGGACAAACAGGCAATCCAGGTTGATGTCAATAAATGTGTTTTCAAAGCTGTAGGTGGAGGTGATAATGAAAGACGCAAGTTGATGAAGTTGCTCAGGGCAAAAGGTAAAAGTAAGACGATGCTAACGATGGAATTGTCCTCATTCAGCTTGTGGAAGATTGGAGGGGAGCCAAAAAGTTTGTGATGGAGAGTCAGAGGATTATAGGTGATCAAAACTCTGTAGAGCATAAGAGTTTTATCAAGAATTCTGCTATCAGGAGAATAAAAAACTGAACTATAGATCAAGAGGATTACTGTCTGAAAAGAAATTATCAGTTTGATCCTTAAGACATCATCAGGGAACACTCCTATCACATCAGATGATTATTTTTTTTTTCCTCTTGTCGGCTACAGCCACAGCAGGTGGAAGCTCCCAGGCCAGGGATAAAATGCACACCACAGCTGTGACCGGAGCTACTACAAGTGACAAGGCTAGACCCTTAACATGCTTCACCAGAAGAGAACTCCGTTATTATTTCTTTTTTTTTGGTGATGAAAACATTTAAGTTCTAGTTTTTCACTATTTTTAAGTATATAATTCAATATCGTTAACTAAAGTTATTGCAGTAATCATATTGCAATATGTAAATTATCAAATCAACATGTCATACACCTTAAACTTGTACAATGTTCTATGCCAATAATATCTTAATAAAATTATAATTTAAAAATAAATAGATTAAATGAAGTCATTGGTGAATTTCAAAAGAAGGATCTCAATGGTGTCTAGGGGACATAAGTGCAATGAGTTAAGTTGTGAATTGATAGTGAATAAATTGAAGGCATAAATATAGAGTGTGTTATAAGTCATTAGTGAAAAAGATTGGACAAAAAATTTTAATAGGTTATTAATACAAAGAAGAGATAGTTAAGGATTAGCGTATACAGAAAAAAGACAAAACTACATTATAAATTTTGCAATATTTTCCTCAGGCCCTGACTTTCTAGCATGAAAGGCTTCTTGCATATCCTTTAACCTCTCATGTCTCCTAGTTCTATAAAATCTGCATAATGGTCAAATAAAGAAATTGTGAAGAACGAAAAAACAAAAAGTTAAAATCATATACTAAATAAAGGCCTGAGCCAGAGTGAGAGATTAAGGAGGCAGAAGCCTACTCAAGCAGACTTTTGAGAGTATTAAAGAACTTGGAATTATGTATACAAGTGATTTGGAGACAGTAGCGGTCTTTGAGGCATTGACTGTGAAATCACTGGGAAAAGAGACCTTTCAAAAAGAGCTGATGTGATTTATTAAGATGCTTCTTATTTTGCAAAAACCGTTCAGTGAAAACTTTAAAATTAACATTTGCTTTAAATGCTAGATTGATTATTATACAACACCATGTCTTTCTAGTAGTGAAAAAGTAGGTGGCTCTGCTGTGTAGTTTTTATGTAGATGTGTATGCTGTATTCGGGTATACAGTTCTGTATAGACTTAAGTGTGTGTGTGTGTGTGTGTGTGTGTGTGTGTGTTTAGTTTAGGAGAGGGAGGTAAATGTAAGAAGGAAGAATAACTGATGAAGGTCTAGGGAGCATGAAATCAGAGATAAGAGGAAAGAAGGCTACACCTACAGGAAGGAGGAGAGTTCCATTCTTTGACTCGAGAGGAGAGATGAACAGTTCTGAGCTAGAGAGCAAAGAGATAAAGATTTTCATCTATAAAAATGGGTGAGTTGTCATCTGTAGAGAAAAGGGGGTTTGGGGGCTTTGGTAAGAGGGAAAGTTTGGGAAAGTTGGAACGTTGAACAATATCGATGGGATAAAAATCTGCTTAGAACCATTGTCAAGCATCAATGCAGACCTAATGGGGAAAAGATAATTGTCATGTTACAAAATCTAATCAAATTATCTTATTATTCTTTCTCATCTATGTCATCATGCAGAAGTGGGAGGAAGAAAACTTTAGAGTATAAACTTCACAGTGAACTGGAAGCAAGGAGAGACTAATGATAGTTGGCAATTTGCCATTAGTTGCTGGATAAGTTTTCTTAACTTTACATACAAACTCCCACATCTTATTCTCTGTGGGATTTTGAAACTGGGTATAATGATAGGACAAATGCCATAGGGAAATCAAACTTGTAGGGGTGACAAAAGGGGAGGAGAAGTTAATATATGACCTTGGAATTTTTTGTCTACAGTTAGATCTCCAGCTGCTTTCAGAAGGAGTAATGGGGAAGGACAAAAATTGGTCCATAGTCAAACAGATTAAGATGGGAACAGGTTTATTGTGGGCAGAGGTCCGTTGCAACATAATCTAAACATGAATCACTCAGACTATGGAAATTCCTGGACACATTTCCTGTCCCTAAGTATTCTAAAGGTACATTAATTTTTTATTAAGTATAGTTGATTTACAATATTTTATTAGTTTTGGGCATATAACATATTGATTCAATATTTATATAGGTTATGCTATAGATTTAAAGTTATCATAAAATGGCAATATTTCCCTGAGCTGTACAATATGTCCTTGTTGCTTATTTATTTTATACATAGTAGGTTGTACTTATTAACCCCTTCCCCTGATCATGCCCTTCTCCCCTTCCTTCTCCTCATTGTTGACCACTACTTTGTTCTCTATATCTGTGAGTCTGTTTCTGTTTTGTTATATTCACTTTTTTTATAAATGATAACACAGAGTATTTGTATTTTAGTGTATTACTTATTTCACTAAGTATAATACCCTCTAGATCCATCCATACTATTGCAAATGGCAGAATTTCATTCTTTATTATGGCTGAATAATATTCCATTATATCGTCTTTATCCTTTCATCATTGATGGGCACTTTGGTTGCTTCAATATCTTGGCTATTGTATATAATGATATTTTGATACATGTATCTTTTTGAATAGGTGTTTTTGTTTTGTTCAGATATATACCTAGGAATAGGATTGCTGTGTTTTATAATGATTGTGTTTTCAGTTTTTTGAGGAATCTCTGTGCCGTTTTCTACAGAGGCTGCGCCAATTTACATTCCCGCCAACAGTGTACTAGGGTTCCCTTTTCTACACATTCTCACCAACATTTGCTGTTTTTTGATGTGCATTTCTCTCCTCATTAGCAGTGCTGAGCATCATTTCACATTTCTCAAAGGAATGCTATTGACCAGAGATGCTGGATAGTATGTAACTTTTGAATTTTTTAGTGCTAGAAATTTGAGGTTTTATGGAATACCACCTACAGCTCCAGTGGTAGAAGTCTCCTTGTGGGCTGACCACACCTTCACACACATCTTTATGTATTCTTCAGAGTCTAGCACAATATATTGAGAACTCAATAACCTTAATGAATAACTACATTGAATGAAGCTCTGTCATTTTCCTATGTTTTATATGCTTTTAAGTTTGCGATTTTACACTGTTAAATTTTTCTCTTTCCTCACCTTATTTTTACGTTCCAAGTGCTTCTTAATTAGATAACCAAGTGTTTTCTACTAAACGCATCTACTTCAGACTTTTAAGAGCCTTCTAACCTCTCTCAGCAGGACTTAATTCTAATATCATCAAGGGATGGGCCATTACTCAGACATTATGTTCTTATAAAACACTTAGCTCAGATATTTGTAGCAAATCTAGTCTTTGGGGAGAACTTGGAAGAGTAATACTAATACTGCCACCACTGCTACTGCTATAATTAATAGTAATAATTTTGAGTCCATTCTATATAAGTTAGATACAGTCACTAGTGTTTTATCCATGCTAACACTATTTAGTTTCACAGCCCTTTGAGGAAAACACTATTATGTCCCCATTTTACAAATGCACTCAGAGTATGTTCGGGTTGTTTCTTTTACTTCTTTCCTTTACTCCTTGCAAAATGATGGTGACGAATAGACAGCCATGACCTTTTTTTTTTAAATTAACTTTTAAATTTTCAAAAAAATAGATTTATAGAAAAAGTGTGAAGGTAATACAAAAAGTTCCTTTGTATCCCACAAAATTCACCTTCCTGTTCACATAGTACGTTAGCATAGTACAACATCTAATGAATCAATATTGGTGCCTTAGCTCAGAATCTATGCATATTTCCTTAATTTTTACCTAATGTACGTTTTCTGTTCTAGGATCCCATCTAGAATTCTACAATACATTTAGTCATCATGTGCCCCTAGACTCCTCTAAAGTGTGACGGTTTCTGTCTTTTATTTTTTACCATAGTTTTGAGAAGTTATTGGTCAGATTTTAGTAGACTGTAGGATGTCTTAGGGGCCTTGGTGATGTTTTTCTCATTATTGTACTGGGGTTATAGATTTTAGAAAGAATACCACAGAAGCAAAATCTCACCACGTCATACTAAATGTACACACATCAGCGTGATTTGTCATTCTTGGTGTGGACCTTAATCACTTGTCCAAGTTAGTATTCTCAGGTATCTCTAAGTTCCTCTGGTCCTCCTTCCCCTATCGTACATTTTGGAGTGAAGTCACTACATACATTCTCAGTTAAGAAGTTTAGATTATGTTCCACCTCCTTGACAGGGAGTATATACACAAATTTTTGAAATTCTGTGTGGACAATTTGTCTGTTCTTATTTATTTTTTATTTACTTATTCACTTTTTTATGTTAGTGTGGACTCATGGAAATTTATTTTCTTCTTTGATTCATAATCCACTACTACATTATTTTTTTTGCTCAAATCATTCCAGATTCGGCTTTGGGGAACTCTTTCACTCAGCTTCTATGTCCATATGCCATACTTTCGTGGTGTTTTTCATGTCTCCCTTTTGAAGTGAGAAGACACATTACGTGTTCTTTCAATTCTAATATTCCTATTCAAAGGAAATTTTTAGATTTTTCTGTGTCGGTAAGCAGCAATGTACAAAAATAGCACTTAAGCTGTATATTTGTCTTTATTTGATGCCTACTATAAGCATTTGAGTGCTGCAATAGTTATTTTTTCATTTTGACCTCACAGTGTGTGTTTTATAAGCATATAAATACTTAATGCTTGAACTTGCAAGTCTTCGCCTAATATATTAAAAAAAAAAGGTGAATCTAATGGAAAATGAACCTTAATTACATTACCTTACATAGCAAAGAAATTCGGCATTGTCTAGTACTTGTTTAAAGTCCCTCCACATTCATCTTCACAGTGCATCATTTAGAAAAGAATTTTGAAGTACACAATTTAAATATAAACTATTTTATTATAACAGATCTTCTCTTTGAGAATCTCATTCTAGACTTTCTATATTGTGGTCTGTGCCTTATATTTTGCCATCAGAAATCAAGTTATTATTTTTGCACTCATTATAATTTATTGGTTCTAGTTTTTAGGCTTCTGGTGTGTTTTCAGTCAAGTCTCAGATATGAGTATTTTTTATTTGACCTTAAGGAGGTTTTTGTATATGAATTTGAAGTGAAACATATGAGCACATTTTCATTGTGAAGTTTCTTCTGAAATAGTATCTACTAGATTAATTTAGTTTTTTTTTGTTTTTTTTGTTTTTTTTTCCTGTCTGCTCCCATAGCCTGTGGAAGCTCCTAGGGCCAGGGATCAAACCCATGCTACAGCAGTGACCTGAGCCACAGTGGTGACAAGCCTAGAGCCTTAACCTGCTGCACCACCAGGGGAACTCCTTTAGTTTTGGAATTTTGTTTTTTAATTGTTTTCCTTTTCCTTTAATTTAGTTCTTTACCAAAATCTTCTACCTTTACAATGCATTTACAATCTTTTCAAGGTTAAACAGTGGGTTGGGCCTAAACATCTTGACTCTTATCATTCATTCAATAACTATTTAATATAGTCTGTATAACAGGCACAGTTAGTGCGCATGGGCACAGCATTGAACCAACCATGGAAGGTGCCCAACTGATGAAGTTTAGTGTTCTCTATATCAGCATTGTCCAATAGAGAAATAATCCAGTCCATAAATGTGAGCCACATAAATAATTTTGTATTGTCTGGTAGTCACATTATAAAAGTTAAGAAGAAACAAGAGAAATTACTGTTAATAATATATTCTATTTAACTCAATATATCCAGATATTATTTCTTTCATTTTTGTTGTTTTTTTAGGACCACAACTGTGGCATATGGAAGTTCCCAGGCTAGGAGTCAAATTGGAGCTACAGCTGCCAGCCACAGCCACAGCAACCCCAGATCCGAGCCACATCTGCAGCCTACACCACAGCTCATGGCAATGCCAGATCTTTAACCCACTGAGTGAGGCCAGGGACTGAACCTGTCTCCTCATGGATACTAGTCAGATTTATTTCCATTGCACCACAACAGGAACTCCCCAAAATATTATTTAAGCATATTAGTCAGATACAGATTTATTAAAAAATATTTTAATCATTTCTTTTTTTAAACTAAGTTTTTGAGATTGTGTATTTTATTTTATTCATTTTTTATTTTTTTTTTATTTTTTTGCTTTTTGGGGTGGCAGCCATGGCATATGGAAGTTCCCATATGTATTGGTCATCCCAATACATCCTCCACCTGGAAGTTCTACTGTAGAGCAAAGTGATCCATTCACACACATATATATGTGTATTCTTTTTCTCACATTATCCTCCATCATGTTCCATCAGAAGCGATTAGATATAGTTCCCTGTGCTACAAAGCAGGATCTTATTTCTTATCCACTCCACATCCAATAGTTTGCATGTACCAACCCTAAACTCCCAGTCCACGCCACTCCCTCCCACTCCCCCTTGGCAACCAGAGATCTGTTCTCCATGTTCATGAGTTTGTTTCTTTTATGTAGGCTCATTTGTGCCATATATTAGATGATATAAGGTCTAACTCGTGACTATAGATGCTATAAAATCTACCTAGAGTTCCTGCAAATGATACAATTTGTTGTAATAAAATCTACTTGTGTAGTAAATGTCTTTAACTAGAATACTGAGACCTTAATGTCATACTACAAAACAAATCTGAGGCGGTAAGTGGCAGTCCTCTACTATACTTTCTGAAGTGTTTCCTTGGTTCACTGGGGATTGAACTCTAGACTCCTGTTTTATACTTGATATTTTACCCTCTTCATCTGTAATATGGAAATACTTTCCCTGTATGAAATTAAAAGTATTTACTTCCTCAAGCTCTAAAATGTCTTGTTCCTTCCTTGTATACATGATTCCCAAGGACTTGATCATAGAAGCTGTGATTTATTAAGGAGAAAGAGTAAAGATGTTCCTCCATTATGATCTAAAACATCCCTAGTAGCCAACAGAGTATGGCCATATACTTGAGTAAAACCTTTTTCCAATTAAGAAAATGTAGTACAAAGTTTTCAAAGACATGCATAAGTGAAATAATCATTCACCAACTGTCAATATATTTCCCCTAACTTGACACAAAATATTACACCAGAAATTAAAGATCCTTATGAATTCTTGATATCATTCTTTTCTCTCCACTCCCAGAGGCAACTATCACATTGAAATTTATGTGTATCACTTATATATACTACTTTTTTCACATTCATTACCAATCTGTGTAGTTCTAAACTATATACATACAGGTATGTATGTGTATATATGCATTACTTTCAATGTATATACTATACATTATTTTACAACTTGTATTTCTATTTAAACACAACTGTTAATTCTACCTACATGAATAGGTCTACTTAATTTGTTCCTGCTACTCTGTAGCATTCCACTGTCTAAGAATGCAACAGTTTATTCATCTGTTTTTCTGTTGATAAAAATTTATGTGTTAACCAATTTTATTTCTGCTATAGCAATGTTTTTTATGTACTTTCTCATATATGCCTTTTAAAAGGTATTTATTTATTTATTTATTTATTTATTTATTTATTTGGTTCTTTAGAGCTGCATTTGTGGCATACGGAGGTTCCCAGGCTAGGGGTCAAACCAGAGCTATAGCCACTGGCCTGCCCCACAGCCACAGCAATGCAGGATCCAAGCCTGATCTGCTACTTACACACAGCTCATGGCAATGCCAAATCCTTAATCCACTGAGCAAGGCCAGGGATCGAACCCACATCCTAATGGATACTAGTTGGGTTCTTTAACCACTGAACCACGATGGGAACTCCTTAAAAGGTATTTATATGTAAGAGTTTCTCTGAGGTTTAAGCCAACAATGGGATGGGATGGTGCATCCTCCCTTTTACTGTATATCGTTAGTTAATCTCCAAATTGGTCATGCCAGTACATCCTCCACCTGCAGAATGAGGGAGTGTCACTGATGCGTACATCACTGAGGACAATTTTGGTCAAAGTAAAAGGCATGTGCAGGCAGTGCCTGTTGACGTGGTACAGTCTTTTGTTCTCAGTTGACCACTCCTCTGGAAACCAGATCAGTGACACTGTTTCTCTGCCTCCATGCTTTGGGATTTATAGCCCTTCATCTTCATAGGGAGAAGCGTGTTTGGCGAAAGCTAACTGCTCACTACAAATTTACTTCACAGAGAGGAAATGGCAGTTTCCAGAAATACTTGCGGTTCTTACTTCTGAAGGCAATTGGCAGTAGCTGCTCATAATCTCTAAATGATAAGCGATGTCTAAGGATAAATGGTGATAGTCTATTTCTAAATGAGTATCAGCCCTCTGATATTGAATTATAAGAGCCAACAAATAGTAAATATCCCATTTCCCTAGGAGATGTATATATATGTGTATATATATATATATATATATATGTATATATAGATAGACACACACATACATATATACTGTATAAAAATGTATGCATATATATTAAATTAGTGCCTCTCAGCTCCAGCTGCACTCTTTTTTTGTCATGCTTGTGATACTTAAGCTAGACCTTCTAAACATTCCTCCTTAGTTCAACCATGTTAAACTTGTACTGAAGCAAAATGCCCGATAAAGAGGTTTTTCTTCCTCATCTTGGTGTATCTTCTCTTCTTCTTGCTATTGCAGCATTTGGGACACATAGAGGCAGACATTTAATGGTATTCACTTCCAAGGAGCTTCAGCATTTCCTCATGAACATCTTCTTGAGGATTTCCATGGGCACCTCAACCAAATTCTGGTCTTTTTGCAGGCCCTTCCTGATGAATATTGCTAGTGTCCCAGAGGTAAATAGGTAACTTCAACAGCACCTCCCCAAGTAGCTTCTAGGCAATTTTTTTGTTTTATTTTTTCCAGCACTGCATTGGGTAATTTCATGTGTGCAAATATTATTCTATATCATCTTAGTAAACTACTCTATGAATTAGTGGGCTACAACCTTGTCCTCTAAAATTGGGTACAGTAACTCAGCCTTAGCGTGTGCTCCTTCTCCTAAATCACCTTTTCTTTGGTACTCTACCTCAGTCCTATGTGAAGGGTTGTAGTTGTTCCCTATATAGGCTAGTTACTAGTTAATAACCCTTTATATTAAGCATTTATTGTTCAAATTACTTTGTGGATTCTATCTCCTGATTTGACCCTGAACACTACGGTTATCTAAGCAAATTTATACACCATAACTTCTTACAAATATATAAGATGTTTTAAATTTAATTTTTTATTGTAGAATGACTCCACCAGTATGCCTAAGGAGCAAAGGAAATCAAATTCAATTAGCATCGCATTAAAGATTCCTATTTTATTATGATATTAAGTACTTTTATTTATATTAACTAATACCTTATATAATATAAGTACATAGATAATATGCTTCTGCAACTGCCGAGGTTGTGTGGTATTTCTGTAAATTGCTCAAAGTTTTGCATGCAGCATAGAGGTAACTAGAAATCAAACTGAGTTGTTCTGTATACTAATCTTATAAGATTAGTATTATATTATGGCCACATTATGCTTGTGTACTTTCCCCACACTTCTTACCACATATCCATTTTGGACACCAAAATGAGACAGTAACCAACTTTCCCAATAATTTAAAAATCATTTTTTTCTTTCTGACTCATACTTCTTTCATATTCAGGCTTCCTTTTCCTATTCATACCTTTTTCTTAGACACTTAATAGACATGAACTTCATATTCCTTCTGAACCTATATGATCTGGAATAAGTGTCATCTTAGAACAATGCATTAAATAATTGATTTTGTTTCCTTGCTTACATTGTCATGATATTATTATATTGTAGTCACTGTATGCCATTCTCCCAAAATGTTGTCCCTGACTGTGGTCATTACTATTAGCCTCTTTTTATTAAGTCATGGTGTTAAAGTTTGTGATGAGAATCCATTCAGTGGACTTTCATGTTGGCTGTATGTATTTGCATAAATTTTTTCTACTTTGTGGTTTAGGTGATGCTAACTATGCTGTTGGACTTGCATGAGAGAGGTGTTTTAATAAATTATCACAGTGAATAACAATATTGGTAATTTAACATGCATCCATTCCTGCAGTGGCTAATATGTGGATGTGTAGGAGCGGTGCCCTCATCTGGAATGGCAAGGGTAGGAGTGGGGAGTTCCTTGTGAGTTGGAAGGAATAATGTTAAAAGCTGCAGACAGATTTGTTTGAAAACACTGATGATTAAGATTGATGATTTGTGGAGTTCTGTCGTGGCTCAGCGGTTATCTAATCTGACTAGCGCCCATGAGGACGCAGGTTAGATCCCTGGCCTCGCTGCTCAAAGGCTTAAGGCATTGTTGTGAGCTGTGGTGTAGGTCGCAGATGCTGCTTGGATCTGACATTGCTGTGGCTGTGGTGTAGGCCAGCGGCTAGGGCTCTGATTAGACCCCTAGCCTGGGAACCTCCATATGCGGTGGGTGTGGCCCTAAAAAAAAAAAAATAAAATGATTTGTGTTTAGTTTAAGTTTGGGTTCAGGTTAGGGTTTTGACCTGATTTATTACACTCCATTGTGGTGTGCTCGATGATCTAGGAAGACAGTGGTTCTGTCAGTGAGAGGCAGCAGAATAAAAGGGTTCAAAGCATTTGTTCTAGAGCTCAAGCTGCCTAGATTTAGATTTGGACTTTCCTACTGTCTAGATGAATATGTTGGTTAAGTTGCTTAAGTTTTCTGTACTTGATCTTCCTCACTGATAATTTAAACATAACAATACATGTATCATCATAGGGTTATGTTTTTTGATTATTTACTCAAAATCAATAAGCATGAAAATTACTTAGAACAGTGCATATAATAAGCAATATAACTGTATTGTCATTATCATCCTTATGAGTGATATAGAATGTATCAGAAATCAGTTTATCTAGATATCTTCCCTTTTTTTTTTTTTTTTTTTTTGCTTTTAAGGGCAGCACCCTCAGCATGTGGAAGTTCCCAGGCTAGGGGTCAAATCAGAGCTACAGCTAAGCAAACTACCACGATACTTAGCCACTAGGTACATCCAGGAAGAGTCAAATCTAGGAAACCAGTGAGATTGTTTCAGTAACCCAGGCAACAAAAATTAATGACTTGAATTAAAGAAATTAGTACAAGGGTTGAAGAAAACAGAAAATCAAGACAGATTTAGGAGTTAAATTTAAAAAGCTTTGAACTTAAAAGGATTTAGAGTGTGGTGTGAGGAAGAAACAGATAACAGTGACTTCTAGGCTTCTGACTTGAGTAGTAGATAAGTATTCCCAAGAATTTTATCACAACCTTTGAACAAAAATCCCAGAATGAACAGAAGAAAAATGTTCTCAAACCATTATTATAAGTGAACAATTAAGTTTCATGTAATTTCTAGAACCACAACTTGAATCCCAAATTGTAATCCAGGATGATTTACAGTATTAGCAGATCTCGGTAAATGATGCTAAACTTAAATACTGTTTGAATGCTCTGACAGACACTCATTATCTAGTGAATTTCAATATAGTTAAGTTTGGCAAAATGTCCTTTTGATTTCTGTGGTCTGAAGGGTCTTTCATGTACCTCAAGAAGTTAGCTGAAGGGATTAAGATGGCGGAATAGAAGGACTGGAGCTCAACTTCTCTCCCGGAAAACAGCAAAACTACAACCAAATGCCGAGCAGCCTTCAACCAACTGGACTGTAAACTTCCAAAAAAGATATTCTACTCCAGAAGACAAAGAGGAGACCACATCAGGAGGTAGGAGGGGTGATTACGCAATAGAAGCAACCCCATACCTCCTGGGTGGGAAGCCCCACAGACTGGAAACTAACTGCAGCACAGAGACTCAGCTACAGGACTGAGAGTTCTGAGCCCCACATCAAAACCCCACGCCTGGGGATCGGGCACAGGGAGAAAGAGCCCCCGGAGCATCTGGCATTGAAGGCCAGTGTGGCTTGTGTGCAGGAGCTCCACAGGACTCGGGGAAACAGAGACCCCATCCTTGAAAGGCAAACACAGACTTTCACGTGCACTGGGTCCCAGGGCAAAGCAGTCTCCATAGGAATCCAGGTGGAACCTGACTGCAATTCTTGGAGGATCTCCTGGGAAAATAGGGGTGACTGTGGCTTGCTGTGGGGGAAGGACATTGGAGGTGAAGCTCTCGGGAGCATTCATTAG